>CM065125.1:25870000-26202500 GCA_033026305.1 Cirrhinus molitorella
TTAGATGTGTGCGCTGCACGCAAACAGTGTGCAAGTTCTTTTCCTTCCTGCACTTAAATCGTTTAAAAATCACATTAAAATGCGAACGCAGGAATCGTTAAGCGGAATCGAAATGCATGTGTCTTATTGAATACCCGGTTATTGTAAATTTGGAAGCAGTTCTAAAATGGAACCGGTTCTCGATACCTAACCCTACTCGTCACACCCCTAGTAATAAGTAGTTACTGACACCCAAATGGTCCCAAGTGAATATTTAAAGGGCACCTTTTTACAAATCATATTCTCAGGTGTTCCCGGAATGTGTTTGTGAAGTTTCAGCTCAAAATACTCCACAGATCATTTATTATATCCTTAAAAAAAGAGGAGCGGGTGAATTTTTATTATTACAGGGTGGTTGTGTACACACACTGCCAACACACATTAATGTTCAAACAACATATAAAAGTGAATTTTGCATAATAGGTGCCCTTTAATATCTGAATCACAGATCCACAGAAGTTGATGGCAAAATTGTGCAGGTTGTGACTAGTAACAGTATATTAAAGCAGTAATTACTAGTGTGTGATGAATATGTTCTTAATGACGAATTTAATAGATATGCTTTACTGTTGGAGTAAATATCAGTATAGTAAATACTTGTGTTAAATGTTGAAAAACATGCTGTCACTGTTGGATTACATGTAAATGTAAAATTCTGCACTAGTAAAATAAAAATAAGTACTAGTCATTTTTAAAGTATAAATGTTAAAAAGGCTTGCCATACACCTTATGCTCTTTATTTGCGGACATTTACATTTGCTCTACTTATAGTGAAAGTACTGGCTGGCCAACAGACATGCACAAAATATAGTTTCACTTTGTGATACACCATTCCCCTTTTGAAGAATCAATGTTTGTTTGAGCCTTTCAGAATTTACAGTGATTTTCCACACTTGTCTGTTCTGTACAGAGATTTTTGTTTTGATAGGAAATTATATCATATCTGGTCTACATTTACCTTCATCTCTGCCTCGCGTGGCTGTGTGAAGGTTTAAGAAGCTTAAGCAGTTCAATAATAGCGTATTTGGGCTAATTCCGAATTTATGGGCGTCTCCTCGCCCTTGAGTCTCACATGCTCACACTTTAAGATCAGTATGAAATCCATGTAAGTCATTTCCACCACTGTTAAGAGTTTGTGGAATCCAGTAGATGAACATCTGATTATTTAATGCACATCCATACTTTGAAATAGGACAAGGACATTGTTTTGGTTGAATGAACTCTCTAAGCTTACTGCAAATTTGCTGTAGCTAATAACTAGCAATTATACACCTATAATAATGTACCATCATGACAGATATAAATATAAATATTTTTGTACGTTTCCATGGCACACATACATGATAAATGAAGA
Organism: Cirrhinus molitorella; assembly: GCA_033026305.1. Lineage (NCBI taxonomy): Eukaryota > Metazoa > Chordata > Actinopteri > Cypriniformes > Cyprinidae > Cirrhinus > Cirrhinus molitorella. Next base: position 25,871,394 of record CM065125.1, read on the forward strand.
TGTGGTCACAGCGCAGCACTGGTCTGATGGAGCATGTGACAGTTCTGTCAACGTTGGCTGCGTTGTGTAACAAGTGTACTGTAAGTCAAGGTAAAAGTGTCTCCTAAATGCTTACCTACACTTATTTTAGCATTTGAGGTATAGAAATAGAAAGGATCCTAACATGCTGTTAGAGAAATTGTTTTGTGCTCAGAATAATGTTGATTAGTAAAGATCATTGTGATAATTCTGAGAATTTTGTATGAATGTTCAGTGACGAGACCAAGGAAGTTAGCATTATGATCTGCCCTTCCTTTTTTTCGGGAAAACAACGCAGGAAGTCTCGTCCAACTTGTTGAGTGATGACTCAGGAGCGGGTGGGATGCCTCTCCTTCCTGAGATCTTTCTGTCTCATTGTGATACCCGTGCCAGCGCAGCACTATTTCCACCTACAGGAAGCACTTGGCACTTGATTGCCAACCAGTCAATTGCACTCAATCTAATTACCCATGACGATCACAATAGCAGTGTTATGTAAATATGTTTTGTTGCAGTGAGAGGAATAATAGAGGAAAGTAGATTGAGAAATGAATGACAATTGCCTGTAGATCCAGTTCAAGAGATAAGATAGTACAGAAGTCTCACTGTTTTCCTGCATAGCTTGTATAATTTATTGTTTGTGTAGTGGTTGACAGTGTTGTGACGGGACTGTCTCTGTTTATAGGCTTAGTAAGCCAGCAGACGTCTCAGCTCTCCTCATATGAGGTGACGGTACCGAGACGCATCAGCAGACAGAAGAGAAACCAGGACAGTGCAGATAAGGTAAACAAACTCTCTCCCTCTTTCTGTCTCTCTCTCACACACACATTTGCATTTTAATCAGAAGCATTCAGCATTTTGGAAATCAATTAAATTTAAGTTAAATCAGGTACTGGACATTTCTGAGCAGAAGTTTGGGTTTCGAAAGTATAAAAGGTATTTGAGTATTGGGTCACTGATATGACTTACGTTTTACTGTTTGGTTTTATGAAATGTTTGAAAAATAGTTAAAAATGTAATTCTTACATAAAATTACTTCAGTGCAGAACAAATCTTCTATAGTCAATGTGTTTATGATCTCTAAATGAAGCAGTAATTAATTAATGAAGTTTTATATATATATATATATATATATATATATATACACACACACAGTGCTTCTTGAAAGTTTGTGAACCCTTTAGAATTGTCTATATTTCTGCATAAAATGACCCAAAACATCATCAGATTTCCATATAAGTCTTGAAAGTAGATATATTTTCTTTGTCATTTATTTATTGAGAAAATGATCCAGTGTTACATATCTGTGCGCTGCAAAAGTATGTGAATCTCTTGGATTAGCAGTTAATTTAAAGGTGAAATAAGAGTCCATCTGTGCAGATGTGTTTTCATTCAGTGCAGTGACTATCAAATGTCAGTATGAGACCTGTTTAATTAAAAGAACAGGGATCTATCAAAGTCTGATAATGTTTGTGGAAGTGAATCATGTCACGAACAAAGGAGGTTACTAAAGACCTCTGAAGGTTACAAAAGTGTAACTCTAAAGTGTTTGGACTCCACAAATCCACAGTCAGACAGATTGTGCACAAATGGAGGAAATTCAAGACCACTGTTACCTTCCCAAGAAGTGGTCGACCAACAAATATCGCTTTAAAGCAGAACGTGTAATATTCTGCAAGGTTGCAAAGTTCCCAGGGTAACTAAAGGCCTTTCTCACATTGGCTAATGTTCATGAGTCCACCATCAGGAGAACACGGAGCACATGGCAGAGTTGCAAGAAGAAAGCCACTGTTCTCCAAAAAGAAAATTGCTTGCTAAAGATCATGTGGACAAGCCAGAGGACTATTGAAGAAAGATTTAATTGAATGGATGAAACCAAAATAGAACTTATTGGTTTAAATGAGAAGCTGTTATGTTTGGAAAAAAGAACACACTGCATTCCAGCTTAAGAATCTTATCCCATCTGTGAAACATGGGGGTGGTAGTATCATGGCGGTTTCTATTTTACTATACATTCAAATTAAATTTATTCCTGTGATCGAAACTGACTTTTCAGTATCATTACTCTAGTCTTGAGTGTCACATGATGCTCCAGAAATCATTTTAATATGCTGATTTATTATCAATGTTGGAAACAGTTGTTTTGCTTAACATTTTTTTTCAGGATTCTTTAAAAAATAGTTATAAAAAAACAGGGTTTATTTAAAATATTAAACTTAAGTAACAATATGCACTGTTCAAAAGTAAAATATTTTTGAACAGTACATTTTTATTCTTTCTTTTTTTCAAAGAAATTAATACTTTTATTCAGCAAGGATGTGTTAAACTGATAAAAAAAAAGTGATATCAAAGACTTACATTGTTAGAATTGTTTTTTTTATTTTGAATAAATGCTGTTCTTTTTAAAATTTTTATTCCTGAAAAAAGTATCACAAGGTTCCAAAAAAGTAATTGGCAGCACAACCGTTGTCAACATTGATAATTCTAATAATAAATCAGCATATTAGAATGATTTCTGAAGGAACATGGGACACTTAAGTCTAGATTAATGATGCTGACAATTCAGTTTTGCATCATGGGAATGAATTATATTTTAAAGTATCTTAAAATCCATAAAAAAACATTATTTTATATTGTAATAACATTTTGCAATATTACTGTTTTTTCTGTATTTATGATCAAATAAATGATGAGGATAAGAAATATCTTTATAAACATTACAAATCTTACTGATCCCAAACTTTTGAATGGCAGTGTTTACATCATTTATATATTATTTATTTATTTAATTATTATTATTATTATTATTTTCTTTTTTGCTGAATAAAACCAACAGTGTCAAAGTGGTACAACTGTCCTGATGTCATAATGTAAAAAAAAAAAAAGAAATATATATATATATATATATATATATATATATATATATATATCAGAAAACATAATTAGAAGTTTTATTAGAATATTAAAAGCTTAATTAGAATTTTAAAAAAATACTGGAAAAGTGAAATTCTTGGAAAGAACAGCTTTCCCCTCAAAATAACTCAACACACAGCATTAATGTCTAAACTGCTGACCACAAAAATGAGTCCAGCTTTGGCCCAATTGGCTATTTTCTCTCCAGCCAATTTGGACTTTTTTACTTAGGGGTGTACTAACTTTTGTGGCCAGTGGTTTAGAGATTGATGGCTGTGTGTTGAGTTATTTTGAAGGAACAGCACATTTACACTGTTATACAAGCTGTACACTCACTACTTTACATTGTAGCAAAGTGTCATTTCTTCAGTGTTGTCACATAAAAAGATATAATAAAACATTTACAAAAATATAAGGGGTGTACTCACTTCTGTGAGATACTGTATATTATTTTTGCTTTACCCTTTTTTTGCTTTACCCTTTAAATCGCTAGCAATTTTAAGCTTTCATTTTGACTGAAAACTTCAGCTTCAGTGAAAACAGGCTTACAAAAACGCGTCTCACTACAAATCTAGTGAAGTGTTCTGATCATCTGCAGCAAAAATAAAGCATACCTGGTGGCTGTGTTCCCAAACGCGCACTAAACTCACATCACATGCAATAAACGAGTTCACGGCATTCACTGTGAACTGAGCCGTTCTGAGGCACGGAAAACACCCGATCACAAGCTGATCACCTGAACGTAGTGCATGATTTGCTTTGAAACGGTTTTGTCATTGCGATACCACAATATTGATAATACCACTGTCATGAACTGTCCATCTCATTCTCTCAATGTCCTCTCCTTTTCGATTTTTTTGTGACCTACCAATGATTTTCTATCTGCTCATATCTACACCAGCGGTGTTTCAAAGATAATGCCACAGGAACCATCTGGCCGGCACACATGCCCAGCAGCGTGGGCGTAGTTATTAAAAGTGTGCTTCTGCCAGGACCATGCTGAGAGATGCATGGCACAAACAAACACACAACGCTCCTCTCACCTCTGTGTCATTGAGAAACAGTGGGCTGCTCAGAGTTTGCTGGATGACAGAGCGAGTTTGTGAGAAAACCCATTTTTGCTGGCATAGCCTTGAAACCCTTCACTCCATTAATAAAGAAGCAACATTCACACAGAATTTTTGTTGAAAGATTGATTTGACCTTATTCAGTTGATGGCATTTTTCATGAAAGACATTTGTTTGTAACAGAATATTTAAAAACACTATTTGCTACACTTTTGTTACTTTATCCCAAATTCCCTTTATGATGTATAAAGTTATTATTATTAGATTATACACTACCAGTCAAAAGTTTTTGAACAGTAAGATTTTTAACCAAGCTCACCAAGTCTGCATTTATTTGATCCAAAGTTCAGCAAAAACTTTCTATTTGAATATTGTAATTTAATTAAATATTTAATTACAATTTATTTATTCCTGTCATCAAAGCTAAATTTTTATGATTCTTCAGAAATCATTCTAATATGCTGGTTTGCTGTTCAATAAACATTTTATTATTATCAATATTTAAAACAGTTACAGAGTACATTTCAGGATTCTTTGAATAATAGAAAGATTCAAAGATCAGCAAAGACTGAGCAGAAGAAATTATAGAAATTAATACTTTTATTTAGCTAGGATGCTTTAAATTGATCAAAAGTGATTATAAAGACATTTATAATGTTACAAAAAAATTCTATTTCAGATAAATGCTGTTCCTCTGAACTTTCTATTCATCAAAGAAACCTTAAAAAATTCTGCTCAGTTGTTTTCAACATAATAATAAATGTTTTTAAGCAGCAAATCAAGGATCATGTGACACTGAAGACTGGAGTAATGATGGTAAAAATTCAGCTTTGAAATCACAGGAATAAATTACATCATAAAATATATTCAAATAGAAAACAGTTATTTTAAATAGTAAAAATATTTGAAGATTTTTGCTGTACTTTGGATCAAATAAATGCTGGCTTGGTGAGCACAAGAGACTTCTTTTAAAAAAACAAAAAACTGTTCAAAACTTTTGACTGGTAGTGTATAAGTCATTTATTATTATTCTGTGAAGCACAAAATGATATCTTGGGCAGAATAGCCAACCAGTTTTCCATAAGGAACCAAAAGAAGGGAAAGAAAAGCACAAAGTTTTTTTCTGAGTGTTTTGAAGCCATACGATAGCTGTATGCAAACAGACATATTTAATATATTATTCACTCCATAATGCCTTTTAACTTTGATAGCTTTTATGACTTCTGTCATTGTCATTTTAGTATTTACTTATATACTATTATAGTATTTATTAGTATTAGAATTGGCTTTTATTTTTCAGTTCACTTTTTAATTGTAACAATTTTGCTATGTGCTTTTGTCATTTTTAATTATTATTTAGTTGTATTAAATGTAATTTATTAGGTTTTTCTATTTCTATTTCTTTTATTATATATTTATTTCAGTTTTACCAATTGTGCATTGCTACTTGAAGCCTATTTGTTTGTTATTCCAGCTTCAATTCACTTTAACAAGAATGGTTTTGGTTTTAGTTTAACAATGCTGTCTGTGACTATTTCTGTGGTGGTTTGGGGTTTTCTGTAAAGTGACTCTTGAATCTCTTACATTTCAAAAGAGAAAAGAAAATCCTATTTTCTCTATCCCATTTCCATAGTCTTATAGAGTTTAAGCCAGTGTTGCCAAGTCAGCGGTTTTCCCTTGGAATTGGGCTACTTTCATATTGCTGCCGCGGGTTATCTTTCATGTCCGCGGGTTGAAGCGACAATAATGTAATATTTAGTCACTGGAATGCTAATTTTACCAAAGGAACCCCACCACAAAATGTGTATTTTACCCCCTGGAATGCGATTTTTACCGGGGGACCCCACTCGAAATGCGATTGGGCTACTTTTAGGCTAGTTTTGAGTAGCAACTGGTTGGGTTTTGTTGTGAAAACCTGGCAACCCTGGTTTAAGCAGTGACAAAGAGCAAGAAGTTGTTTCTCAGAACTCTGCTAAACTAGCTGGAAATATAACATAATATATAACAGATAACATGTTGACATGTTTGGGCAGGTAGAAAATTGAGAAATGTATGTCACACCTGCCATCTTGGTATAGCCACCACTTCCTGAAAACAATTAGTCTTACCACACAGTTTTCATTGAAATAATATTATTTAACCACTAAGCATAGACTATTATTCTGATTTATATGAGTTTTTTCATTCTATTGATTTTTATTTTTTTTATTTTTTAAAGTTAAATCAGCTTAACTAAGCTTATCTGAGTTACGTTTCATATGCCAAAAAATCTTGTCAGGCGAATTTAGAAGAAAAACCATTAAATGACATTAAAGAATTAATTCAATTCTAGAATAAAATATCCTGATCATTTACTCACCCCCATGTCATCCAAGATGTTCATATCTTCAATCGAAAAGAAATTAAGTTTTTTGAAGAAAACATTGCATATAGTGGACTTCAATGGGGATCATTGGGTGAAGGTCCAAATTGCAGTTTTAATGCAGCTTCAAATCCCAGCCAAGTAATAAGAGTCTTATCTAGTTAAACTATCAGTTATTTCTAAAAAAAAAAAAAAAAAAAAGTCAATTTTATATACATTTTAACCACAAATGCTCGTCTTGCACCAGCTTGCACCAAAGCAAATGTGCAAAAAAAAGTCAAATGGCCTCTACCAAAAAAAAAAACATTGATGTCGGATGATGTTGAAGTTGGAGGAGAAAATGAGATGGAGTTTTTCGCCCTACCCTACCTTTGAACCGAAGTACACAGACAAAGAACTAACCGTGTGCGACCTTTCCAACAAGATTACGTAATGCGTGAAGTTACTTTTTATATATTTTTATATATTTTGGTTGACAAGACTCTTTTTCCTTGGCTGGGATCATGTAGAGCCCTTTGAAACTCCAGTTTGGACCTTCAACCCATTGGCCACCATTGAAGTCCACTAGGAGAAAAATCCTGGAGTGTTTTCCTCAAAAACCTTAATTTCTTTTCAACTGAAGAAAGAAAGGCATGAACACCTTTGATGACATGGGTGTGTGCGTAAATTATCAGGAAAGTTTCATTCTGAAAGTGAACTAATCCTTCAGAAGACACTTTGAGGATTTCAGTTCAGCCCCCAAACACTAATCAATCATCATTTGCAACTAAGCTTCAAATCTTTAGGTTTTACCCATCACTTTTACATATTGTACATGCAGGTGTCATGTGTTTATTTTGTTTTTAAGCTAGTGTATAAGTCACATTCAGATCAGGTTTTGCCATACGGGCACTTTCAGTTTCTAATGAGCTTTACGTGCAAGTTTACTGTTATGTAAGAGCTTTTCACTCCTCAAATTTGTGCCAATCTGATGTTGCATCAACATTATTTAAATCTTGCTGCAGTTGGAGAAATATTTTTCCTATGATACTCTAAGGCAGTAAAGTCTTAGTTCAGTCTGAAATGAGTCAGCTTTGGTGGGAAATAGACCACATACTCTACCAAGGAAAGCAGGGTTGGATGTGTTTTGCTTTATTAGTAAATTAGGTCAGTATGCTTACAAAAATGCCCTTCACTTATTAGGTTTTCAGAAGAATTTTGACTCGTTTAGATCCTCTTTGTGCTGCGTGTTTTCTTAACCTGTACAAGATTAGTGATTTGACGTTTTTGTCATTTTTCCTTTTCTAAGGTGTCATACATAATCCAAGCTCAAGGAAAAGAACATGTCGTCATCCTGGAGAGAAATGAGTGAGTTTTTTCCTTTTGCTTCTCTTGCTTTCTCCTCTAAACTCAATTCATACACTTGGCCAAAGACTTTTTATGTTTGATCTGTACAGGCGGGATAAACCGAGAACAAATGTAGACAGTGTTTATAGTGTTTAATCTCACGGCCAATTTTGTGCTTTTCACAATGGAAATGGTTAAGCCAAAGTTATACATTGATCTAATGCAGGGCTTTCTATCCTGGATGCACACCAACACATTTTGGATGTGTTCTGTGACTCATTCAAATGAGGTCTTGGAGCCTCTACTAATGATCTGGTGTGTTTAATTAAAAAGAGTTGGAAATTGCACTTGTTGGTGTGGCTCCAAGGAGCAGGGTTGGGAAACACTGGGTAACATAAGCTTATGTTCACTTTTCATACTTTTCTCGGGGTTTGTCATTCACAGTGAATTTAGGAGGAGTGGAGGCTTTCTGAAGCAGGGCTTGATAACTAGATATAGATCAGTATATTTTATTAGGTATTAGGTATTTAGACAGGTATTAATCATTGTTATGTCCAGTAAACCTTACTAAAGAGATAGAATTAGTGTTAGAGAACAATTCCATAAAGGCACCGATGGGAGGGGAAAATTCTGCATGTGATTTACTGACCATGTGCACATTAAAGAACACAGATGCAGCATGCTTTTAGACATTCTTTTTTTAGGCGTTAAATAAAGGCGCAAATACCAGTATTTTGACGAGCACAAATGTTAGCGTTGCATGATTCATTTTAATACTCTCCTTCCATAAATTTTGCGTCTAAAAGGGAAAGTCCTACAAATGCATATTCAATAAGGTCAGGGGCAAAAATAACCGTGTTTACGCCTCTTTAGCGCTAATTCTCCACTTTGCATCATTAGTTAATCCTGACAGTACTATTTTAATGCTAAAAGATGTTTGCACTGGCACAAGCTGTTAGTAAATCTGGCCCTTAGGTTTATACTCTGTGCTTACTTTTGTTTGCCACTATTAAGCTTAAAATGCTACATATTTCTCAGTTGATGGTTATATAAAAATTGAGTGTACAACTTTGAACTTGACTAAGCAAGGACTTGACTTTGAAAGAAATTAATACTTTTATTCAGCAAGGATGCATTAAAGCTAAAGAGTGACAGCAAAGATATTTCAAGTTTTTCAAATAAATGTTGCTCTTTTGAACTTTCTATTCAAAAAAATAATCCTGAAAAAAATGTACCAAATATTGTACTAGAAAAATGCATCAACATTGATAATAATAAATGGTTCTCGAGCAGCAAATCAGCATATTAGAATGATTTCTGAAGGATCATGTGACACTGAAGACAAGAGTAAAGGCCCGTTCACACCAAGAACGATAACTATAAATACAACAATAACGATATTTGCGTCCACGCCAGAGAATGATAACTGTCTGTTTTTGTTGCATTCACACGACTTCAACCAGCACGCACATTTCAAGTGCATCTAAGAAGTGAATCTAGCGTAAACTATCTGATCTATAACGTAGTCAATGTAGTGGAATAAAAATAATATGGACTCTTTTCTACTGCCCCTTTAAATGAGGCAAGATAATGTTGTCCAGCCCTGAGCTGAATTCCTGAGGTAATTTTATGTTTTATGTTACTCTGTTTGCTGTGCAATGTCTGTTTGCTTTTCTACAATGTCATCTGCTATTTCAAATGCACAAGCCCCTTTACATTTCAATGAAGTCTGATTAGATGTCAGTGTTTTATCATTTATCAGCTGTAAAAAAATTGTTCTGAAAGTGATCCCAACGATATCGTTGCCCTGTATCTTTATCGTTGTAGGTGTGAACTCTGCTATTCTCTTAAATTTAAAACGATTTTTAGAACGTTATCTTTATAGTTATCGTTATCGTGCTTGGTGTGAACGGGCCTTAATGATGCTAAAAATAAGGTGTGCAATAATTCTCAGGGAAGCGCTCAGCAAACTTAGCATTACATGTCTGTATCACTTCGCAACATGATTTTAGTTATTTCAAAGGTCCTTACAGGCAGATTATTTCCATGTTTTTGCCACAAAATTATTATTTATTATGTACGGAAAGCACATACTCTGTTTCACCCGCTCTCTCTCCCTTAGACGCACATACATACAGGCTAATGTTGTTAGCGCTGCTCTAACAATTTTATCAGTAACATAGTTTAACAACCTAAAAGCTACATGACAATGGCGCTGTTCCCGAAGAAAATTATCTTAATGTTTCATTATTAGTAAAGACGCTGCTGCTGATCACTGTTGAGAAGGTAACAGAAGGTAATTCACATGATTAGTCTCGCTCTTTCTAATAATTTATTAACTTATTAAAGGAAAACTCCACTTTTTTCGAAAATAGGCTAATTTTCCAATTCCCCTAGAGTTAAACTGTTTTACCGTACAGAGTTTTACCGTTTTTGAATCCATTTAGCCGATCTCCAGGTCTGCCGTTAGCACTTTTAGCATAGCTTAGCATAAATCATTGAATCTGATTAGACCATTAGCATCTCGTTCAAAAATGACTAAAGATTGTCAATATATTTCCTATTTAAATCTTGACACTTCTGTAGTTACATTGTGTACTAAGACCAATAGAAAATGAAAAGATGTGATTTTCCAGGCTGATATGGATAGGAACTATACTCTCATTCTGGCGTAATAATCAGGGAACTTTGCTGCCGTACCATGGGTGCAACAGGTGCAATGATATTACAATAGCATGGTTACCACTTTTCCTGGCTATAACTTTTCATTTTTCATTTAGTAGTACGATGTAACTACAGAAGAGTCAAGATTTAAATAGAAAAAATATCGAAAATCTTTGGTCATTTTTGAACAAGGTGCTAATGGCAGACCCGGAGATCGACTAAATGGATTCAAAAACAGTAAAACTCATCTGTTTAGCTCTAGGGGAGTTGGAAAATGAGCCTATTTTCAAAAAAAAGTGGAGTGTTCCTTTAAGTAATTAACTGGCATTGGATGAGATGCGTTAGAAATTTATCCTAGTTAAAATAGAGCTTTAAGGACAAAAAAATGGACGAATGGCTTAAAATACATCTGATAGATGTTTTGATGTGTGGTAACCATAGTATAAATGGAATAATTAACATCGGCCCATTGAAAATAATGCACACCCAATGGCCCCGGTTATTCCTTACATATTTATTCTTATTAAAGTTACAAAAGTGATTAAGTCAAGAGCAGTGAGAGAGATTTTCTCTCTTTTGTTGTTTGATTAAAATGAGACTGCTGTCACTTTAAGAGCTGCCCACATCCAATATACTGTTACACACGTTTTCTTTCTCAGCTATTTGCTTCACTTAAGACCTAAATTACAGTGTTTACCGGGATACTGGCAAAGACGGGTATTTTGTGTGTACTTAACAGTTGAAGGACTATAAAGCAGCAAAAATAACTCGGTTCTATAGTTCCGCTCTTTATAAGCAGGGTTGCCATTTCGAGGGCAGTCCCCCATTAAAAATCACTTTCCGGGAATTAAAATACACATTTTTTTGGCAGGGTTCCCCAGATAAAATTTGCATTTCAGGGGATAAATATCACATTATTGGGATCGCTTGAACCTAATGACATGAAAAACAAACTGTGGCAACAGTGTTAAAGTAGCCCAATTCCACGGAAAAAAACACAGATTTGGCAACACTGTTTATGAGCACTGTCCTCACATGTGTGCGCCTCTCTGACAGTCTCTCAGACTGCAAAATTAATTCTCTTTCACTGCTGATTGTGTTTCAACAGCTTAAAAACCCTTTTTTTTAAACCACAATGCTTAAAAAGGTGTGCAAACGAAATGTTATTGTGACCATACAGCACAGCATCGTCACTAACTGCTATAGATATGATAGTCGAAAATCTCTACCAGTTAATTGTGTCTACCAGAATATCGCCCACCCATATTTGATTGTTTAGCTGAATGCTTCTCTGCTTGTTCTAAATGGGAAAGTGTTTTAATACCATCAGCTTTTTCACCTGTCAGCATTTGAGACTTGTTTGGGTTAAGCTTGGCATTGATGAAGCTTAATTTTCCTTGTGTCATCCTTTCCTAAAAGACACTAAAGGTTTTAGACTGTTCACCGTTGTACAGTATGTGCATTTGCACAGTATTCCTGATACAAAAGCTACAAAAGTTCTCAGAATGCAAAAAACGCCTGCTCTTTATTTTGAAATATTGCAACATGTAGGCGGACCTTGTTGAATGGCCATTACAGCATTGCCAAACAGATAAAGTCCCTTGATAATATCAGATTTGTCATGCAGCTGAACAAAGCTGAGGGGTGGACGTTTCTGTTCTCTTGTTTGAGAATGTTATCGCATTTAATGCGTCCAATGCACTGAGATAAATGCCGGATGAAATGCCGCCAATACTCCCCTAACGCACATCCAGAACATTCTGTGCTCTTCACTTTAATATTTAGATACTTCAAGCAGCAAATGCATTCTTTTCCCCTCAGCTTGAGAGTTTGTTACTTTTTTGAAGGGCAGGAGCTAGAAGATGTTTTGGAAATGTGCCTTCGAAGTAAAAAAAAAAGTTTTGCATGATAAACAAAGGCAATTGCTTCACATTTTATGTTGAATATAAACAACACAGAGTGTATGACCACAAAACATATTGAGTTTGACGGGCAGTGCTAAATGTGTTGTGGCAGGTGTGTTAATTCTTTTTAGAAAAGTTGACGATTTCCAGCTATGCTAACCGTCTGTTGCAGAGGAGATGTGATATAAAGGTCAGCTCGTCACAAGATACTAAGTTTTTTACACAGTGTGTGGCCTCCTCAGATCATCTAAGATCTTAAATAATCTTTGAACAAGCCTGTTGTGTTTAGCAAACCTAAACCCATGACATTTGTCATATCTGTATGATTGCATCTACCTTGTCAGTATTCATAGGAAAAAGATGAAGGAACTGAAAAGAGGAACTTGAAATCGTCATTCTGAGAAGGAAAAAAACAGACACAAACAAAATGTAAAGACAAGACAAAACTCTATTTGCAACATATAGTTTCTGAAATGTGACACATTTTACAGGAAGTAATGTGGGATGGAAACTCAGTTTTATTTATCTTCTTGGTAATTTTGTTTATTATTATTCATTTTGTACAAAAACAACTGTAAAAAATAATGCTCATATTTGAAGTGTTTTTTTAAGTAATGCTAAAACATGCCTGAAGTGTGCTAAATCATGTTAAAACCACGCTATCAACATGCTAATCATGTTAAGACATGCTAGCCATATGTTAACAACATGTTAATCATGCTAGAAACATGCTAGCAACATGTTATCAGCAGTAAAACATGTTAAAATATGCTGTGTTAATAAAATATATAAAATATAAGTGTTAACTCATGTCATAACATTAGTAATAAGCAAAATCATGTTAAAACGTACTAGCAACATGCTAAATTATGCTAACATGTTAAACATGCTAACAATGTGTTAATTATGCTAAAACCATGCTATCAACATGATAATCATGTTAAAACATGCTAGCCATATGCTAACAACATGTTAATCATGCTAGAAACATGCTAGCTACATGCTAACATGTTAATCATGCTAGAAACATGCTAGCAATAAATTAGCAGCAGCAAAACATGTTAAAACATGCGGGAACGTGGTGGAATACAACGATTTAATAAGAAAGATGTGCGTCAAAAATGTGTTTATTTGTGATCATCTTAGCACTTTATTTTTATTGTATAATAAACCTGGCATTGTTTATTGACTGGCTTTTGACTAATTTGTATGTCGTTTTGGATAAAAAATATTCTTAAATGCATATGTAACCTGAATGATAATAATAATTATTATTTTTATATAGGCTAAATAAATGAGTGCACTTGTAAAATGTTTATCATTAAATAATCAATGAATGCTTATTTTAAATAACCTTTTACAGTTTAGGCCTATTATTCATTCTTAATGTGAAGTTATTTAGGTGATTTTTTTTATACTAAGCTTTTCACCCCAGAGTTTCACTGTAAATGTTATTATTAAATAACTATTATTAAGGCCTATTATAACACTGCATTCAGTTAGAGAGCAAACGAATGACAACATAACCTAGGCTACATTATTTGTTTTGTATTGCTTTTTTGAAAAAGAAAGTTTACAATTGAACCACTTATTGAACTCTTAATATTTTATTTTGGTGCTTTAAAGTATGATACCCTGCACTCACAAAATAGTCTTCTTTTTAGCATTTATTTTACATTAGGCTAATCACCAATATGATAAAACACCATTGATTAATTACTCATTGGTGGCTAAAATAAAATACTGAGAGTTCAATAAGCGGTTCAGGTGTAAACTTTATTTTTCAAATAGAAAAATAGAAAAAGCAATACAAATAATGTACAGGTTTTGATTAATTATCAGATTTCATCAATTCCTTTGCTCTCTAACTGAATGCAGTGTTATAATAGCCAAAGTCTATAGAAATAAAATCCCTTGAAAGGGACTTTGTAATAGGCCTAGTTATTTAATAATAGCGTTAAAAGTGAAGCATACATATAACTCTTAATAAGCTTAGTATATAAAAAAAATCTGTAAAAATCACCCAAATCTTCACATTAAGAATGAATACTAGGCCTACACAAACACATTTCTACAACTGTAAAATGTTCCTTAAAAATAAGAATTCATTAATTGTTTTATGATAAACATTTTACAAGTGCACTCATTTATTTAGCCTATAAAAATAATAATAATTATTATCATTACATTTAGGTTACATATACATTTAAGAATATTTTTATCCAAAACGACATACAAACTAGTCAAAAGCCCGTCATAAAACAATGACAGGTTTATTATACAATAATAATAAAGTGCTAAGATGATCACAAATAATTTTTTGACGCACATCTTTCTTATTAAATCGTTGTATTCCACCATATACCCGCTACAACTGATAGAGAATCACTAAAGACAATTTGATGTAGGTCTATTCCACATAATAATATGCAATAAAACAATATACAATATGATTCGCCAGGATCTTGCTGTTCTTCTATCGGCTAATGAATCCGTGAGTACAGTTTACAAACCCGTGGGAACGGATTGTGAAAGCGTGCGCACGGATTATGAATTTGTGGGTACGAATTAAAAAAACGAAAGTACAGTTTGCTAAATCTGAGCGCACGAATTGGAAATTCGTGGGTACGGTTTATTAATCCGTGGGCACGATTTGTTAAACCGAGCGAACAGTTTAAGAATTTGTGAGTACGGTTTATAAACTGAGGGGACGAATTGCAAAACCGTCGCCACGGATTAATTTTTTTTCTCCTACAGGTGACTTCCCGGGCTCCGTAAGTACGCATATTGAGAAACGGCCAATATGTTAATCATGACAGAAACATGCTAGCAACATGTTAATCATATTAACAACATGCTAATCAACTTAGCAACATGTAAGCAATATATTAATCACGTTAACAATGTGATAACATGAAATAATACAGCAATAAATAATACAAAAATATCACTAAATATGTGAGAGAATTTCTACACAGAAAGATTTGCTCTCTTTTTAATCTGAAAGAGACTAGCACATCATTTTAGATGGGATTTGAAATTATTCTTCCAGAATGGAGACTTGATTTCAATTTATGCAATCATAAGTAAGAGTAGGGATATGCCGGTATCAAATTTTCATGTTGCGATTAATTGATAATGTTTTTATCACGGTATGCGGTATTATCACGATATTGAAATTTAGTTGCAAAAAAGTGATGTCATAATACAGTATAATAACAAAAATTTCTGAACATTACAATGTATAAAGTTAAAAATTTTAAAGTGCTAAAGAATTAAAAGACCAATGGGTATCACTTTACAGTAAGATCTTATTAGTTCATTATTATTAGTTAACATGATCAATGAACAAAAGCTACATTTGCTACAGAAATTATTAATCTTTGTTAAAAATAACACAACTTTTAGTTCATCTTAGCTCGGTTTATTTAAAAAAAAAACTTTTGATTTTAACTAGTGTTATTCAGTTAATATTGTATATTATATCGGAATTATCTAAGATTAATGAATGTTTAGAAGAACTTTTCATTGGGAGTTTATGTTAACTAATTAATTAAAGTAAAATGTGACCAAACAATAAAGAATCACTTTGAATACACTTTCAAACAATATCTAGGGCATGTTGTAGTCCAGATTAAAATGTAAAAAGTGCTCAAATAAATAGCCTATTGAGTCTAAATATTAAAGTATTTCGTGCTGTGATGAACACCTCTGCAAATACAAAAATCTGAATGGCTATTTGAATCATTTAAATACGTTTCAGAAATTAGCGCAGCTTTGTTTCTGGGTTAACGTTGCATTTTTGGTTTAGCGCCATCTGCTGTCAGAGAGTGAATGACACTGTCATTTTCATTCGACGCGGTTTACAACGGTGTTGTGCATTTAACCAGTAATGCTTAAAATGTATGTAAAATTCGGAATAATTTTTAATAAGTAATTATTTTCGGTATTTTGAAATGCCCACGATAACAATACCGTGCATATTCATTATCGTGATATATCGTATTACCGAATACCGGCACATGTCTAAGTAAGAGTTTCTCTGTTTTTTCTAATTTTTTTGTCCATGTGGATGCAAGAAAATGCTGTAATCCCTCACAGCTGCCTTACAGCAAAACAACACCCCACCTTCCCTGCCCTCGATTTATACCTCTATATACACAGAGGGAGAGATTACGAGAGAGAGAGAAAGAGAGTGTGTGCATGTTCAATGGGCCATTAGCCACAGTGATGCTCTAACACACACACACACACACACCCATGTTAACCAAACCCACAAGAGCTGCTGGCTCAAAAACACATGCACGAGATGCTGACAGATTGGATCTGGTCAGATCTTTTCCTTGCCTTCCATCCGCTCGCATTTCATCTCTCTGAGGAGATGCAGAATAAACGCTGTTCGCTGATTGAGCATTGTTTATTTGCATATGCTGTCTGCATTGTTTTAGTACATGATTCACCACAGGAATTATGCAAAACGGCATTGCCACTCTGCCACTGCAATCAAGCCACCTGAATGTGTCTATTTATTAACATTTGTTTACCACCTGCATTCTGTGGGCGCTAAAAGCGGAATGTAAAATCCGCCTGGCATACAGCGCAGAAGCACAAATGAGTTTGGGCTGAAAAGAAAGTCACTTAATTTAAACACTCAGACGTTTAACGCTTGGCGTTTAACTGGATTGTAGGAGGTTAGTGAATATGACACAGGTTTTTGTGCTGAAATATTTTTGCACAGTATTATTTCATAATCCTGTCTCTTTCTCAGAACTCTTTCACTTCCTCTCAGCACTCTTTCCTGCTGCTGTTTGTGACTAAAGGTCACAGGGTCATGAAGCTACTAAATATTTATCTGATAGGATCACATCAAGGGGTGAGTGATAATGGTAGACATGAATAACCGGTAGAAATTTGTCAACTGGCATATATTTTCAGCTATCGAGAAGATTCTGTGCTATGTGACCACAAAACAACATCATTCTCATGCATTTTTTTAAGCATTGCGGTTTAAAAAAACAAGTGATTTTAAGCCGCTGAAGTGCAGGCAGCAGCAAAAGAGACCTGATTTTGTTATATGCACGCACGAAGGCGGTGCTCATAGAGCGCAGAAGTATTAAACTCTTATTTTTGCCACTTTATAGGCCTTGGATGGTTAAATGCATCCTTTGCATGTCAAAATGCCTGTCTTTGCATATATCCTTGTAAACAGTAATTTAGGTTTTAAGTGAAGGCAAACTGCTGAGGAAGAAAACACATGTCTAACAGTATATTGGAAGTGGGCAGCTCTTAACAGCAGTCTAATATTCCTGCTGACTGTTGTTCATGTTAATCAAACAACAAAAGAGAGAAAATCTCTCACAGCTCTTGACTAAATCACTTTTGTAACAATAATAAGAAGAAATGTATATATATTTCATTTAAACTCTGAAGAATATGCAGTGTTTTTAAACATTTGATTGCTTTATATAATGTATGTAGCATTTCTTATTTATTGTCGTTTTTTTGGTCCTGTTGCTTGTAATTAGTGGCCAAGCACCACTATATGACGTCATTTTCTGTCATTAAATTTTTTCTGCCATTTTGAATTTTCTGAAAAAAACACTTTTTCAGACTCCTCTTAGGCCGTTGCTCTGATTTTCACGAAAATTGAACCAGATCATCTTCAAACCATGCTGACAAAAAGTTATAGAATTCAAGTTGATTTGTCAAACTGTTCTCAAATAATACACAAACTAATTAGACAAAGAGCATGCAAAAATGGATCTGAGGCTATATCTATGCAACGGTTTGGCGTATTGAGACCAAACTTAGTGAGTGTTATAACAAGCATGACCTGAGTCTACCTGCAGTGTTTTGTCACAGTGCCACCTAGTGATCAGGATATATGAAAAATGGCCATTTTTGCTTATAACTTCTGAATGGTTTGGCTAAAAATCACAAAACTGGTCTCTTTAAATTCGGTGCATGTCCCATGTCAGCCATTTTGGGCATCAGCCATTTTGAATTTAGACAAAAAAATACTATGTTTTACGAATGCATTGCCATATCATTACAAAACTTGGTATTAGTCTTCGGCATCATGCCCTGACAGTACCAATTATGCCAAAATTGGATGAACTTCCTGTCCGCCATTTGGATTAATGTTGAAACCCTACTTTTTCGCCAAATATGACTCAGATCATCTTCAGACCATGCTGGCTAAAAGTTATAGATTTCGTGTCGATATACGAAACGGTTTTCGCTTAGTGCATCAACGAATTTGCTGGAAAGGTGCCAAATTGCATCTGAGGCTGTATCTCTGCAAATCTTTGACATATTTACACCAAAATTTGTATGTGCCATTGTCACCTCACACTGACCATGCCACATCAATTAGCAGTGCCACCTATTGGTCAAGAGTAATAAACCATTCATTAACCATTAATTATGAAATTTCTAAAAAAAATACTAATGAATTTTCACTGTGTTAGCCGTAATGAAACTGGTCTCAATATATTCCTTGGGTCATGCTGACAACATACATACCAATTATGCCATAGTTAGCTGAACTACCTGGCCACCATTTTGATTTCTGTTGAAAACCTATACTTTTCAAACTCCTCCAAAACAGTTTGTCCGATTTTCACCAAAATCGAGATTGAAATCGGATCTTCTTCAGAGGGTGCCGACAAAATGTTATGGATTTTGTGTTGATAGATGAAAATGTTTTTGTATAGCAATGCAACAAATTTGAGCCATGATGCCAAATGACATGACAAGTTTTATCTCTGCAAAGCTTTGACATGTTGACACCAAACTTTGTGTGTCATTGTCACCTCACAATAAACACACCATATTGATCTGATAACTGTCATAAGCCATTATACCATTTTATCAGAGGTTGTATTTATTATTTATTATTTTTTTATATGATCAATATAATCAAATATAATCATCCTACACTTGCTTTAATTATTACTCATTGTTGCAGTTGGTTTGGTGCTCCATGCCATGCTTAGCTCCTCATTTTGCCTCTGGTGTGCATGGCCCCGTAATCGCTGCTTGCAACTTTATTTAGTTTATTATTCTTATTTAATCACTGATTGTTTACTTTTTTTTTTCTTTTTTTTATAAATTTAATTTAGGACAGTCTTAGATTGTGATATTGATACTAGTGGCAGAAATTATGAAATTTCTTTGGTATCACAAATTTAGATAAGACCTTAATTAAAGCTAAAATAACTATATCATGATTAGTACTGTCAATTAATAAAAAAAATAACTAATTAATCACACATTCTGAAATTAATTGCGATGATCTAGCATTAAAGTTTTTAAATATACATTTATATTCCAATAATTTCATCTTTAATCTTTAAATTAATGTATAAACAACATAAATACAGTATAGTTAATATTTATCAAAAAAAATATGACAGTATGTGAGTATTACTGATACCTATATTACTGATGTCTCTAGAAAATTGTTCTTTTTTCCCTAATATTTAACCATTGACTATAGCCATTCAACATTACAGTATAATTGAGAGGTCTCAATTTTAACGTTTATTAGACTTTAAAAACAGCTTCTAATTTAAGTGAACTTAAAACAATCTTCAATTATACCCATTATTTACAAGTACAAGTAGGAAATACAGAAATGATCAAACACTAAATTCTACTGCAACAGTGAATCCTTACATATTTGCATTTTTTTTCTTCTTCAGGTTGCTTCTTCCAGAGGATTTCACTGTGTACTCTTATGCCAAAGATGGCTCGCTAGTCACAGAGAGACCAAACATGATGGTAAGTCAACAAACACGAATGAAAACTAAAATAAAAACTGAATGAATGTTTTTCCCCATGTTTTTCCCAGTTGACAGTAAAATTACATCACACCAGCACCTGATTTCTATAAACAAGGGAAAGCATGTAAAACCAGGCTCTTTTAGCACCTCTTTTCTAATCTTTAACAAGCCACCTTGCTGTCAGATGTGTCAGATCTCTGTCAAATGCTTTACACTCTTTTTACTAAATGTCGACGCAGCATCACCCTCAGCCAGCACTGAGAGCTTCAGGATTGGTTTATTTATATTTGGCCTAATGCAGAGCTCAGACACACAGAATGTGACTGCGGGCACACAAATGTTGTCGCTTAGACCCAAAACACACTTAGTTTTCGTTTTTGTGGTATGCTTTCATACCGCAAAAACTAAACATACTTCTTGCCTCACAAGCTGTATGTAATTTTCACCTTGTTAGCGATGTTTCTATGCACAGAATGGCACAGGTGAACAGCTGGCGTGTATCATCATGTGGTGTCATCTGCTGTTGTAATTGTTGAAGCGATTTCCTCGGGGCCCCGACCAACACTCACACAGTGTCTGATGCCAAGAGCTGTGGAGCAGTTCTGGGAAGAGCTGCATTACTCACACTAACTGGAATCTAATTTTACACGAGTATAAGAAGTATGGAGGCACAAAACTTCATATAAAAAGAATGTAGAAAGTGCTGTATGGAAATAGTGAAAGGATAGTTAGAAGTACATTCCCAGTCAAGTTCTTTACATACAGAGATGAATGTCTGCTGAGAGATGTAATTTAAATCAGCGGCCCTGGCCTGAATGAAGTCTGTAGTCTGAATGACTCAGTGTTTGCTACATGCCATAGAAATTTCTCATGCTTTCTTTCACTGCACCGCCTCGCTCTCTCAGTTCACCTACTGTGGATTGAGTAAGAGTGTCAGATGGCAGCAGCCCATCCTGCGTTCTGTATTGCTTAATGTTGTTTTTAGATGCACAACAACTTTTGAAAGTTGTGGTAGGAGTCTTACAAGACTCACTGTAAATTATTTTTTGCACAGTGTGCTTAAAGGGGTCATCGGATGCAAAATTCACTTTTACTTGTTGTTTGAACTGAAATGTGTCTTGGCAGTGTGTGTACACACTTTCTCAGATCAAGCCATTCACACAGTCTTGGCAGTGTGACGCAGTTCTGCCCAGGCCCCTGTCACGATTGTTGACTGACACGGCCGTTTTAGCGTAGACTCGTCTGCCATTGTTTTGACGCCGGAGCATGAGTAGACAAGAATGTCTCCTACACTAAAATAAAGGTGCTTCATGATGCCATAGAAGAACCTTTTTTATCTAAATGGTTCCATGAAGAACCTTTAAAATCTGAAGAATCTTTCTGTTTCACAAAAGGTTCTTTGAGGGGAAAGAGTTTAAAGAACCTTTGACTGAATAGTTCTTTGTGGAACCAAAAATGGTTCTTCTATGGCATTGCTGTGAAGAACCTTTTAAATATCTTAAATATCTGAAGATCTAAAACTAGATATTAAAATACAGTGGCGGACTGGGGCTAAAAAATGACCCTGGACTTTCTGGCATAGAGCCGCCGACCACACAGAAATAAAATGCTAACGTTTTTTAATAACCTTGGTTTTTTTTTTTTCTTATTAACATTAATGAATGATTGGCATACTTCTTTAGAATTTGTCTTTCCTGGTGTATATGACAAACAGTAAACAATTTAGAAGAATTTTTACACATCTCTTTTAATATCACTACAGTTAAATACCTACCATAATATCAGTCCATATGACACAATGCTCTGCTCTGCACTTGGAATGTAGTACAGAATGTGGACTGTTTTTATGGTGCTTTTCTATTAATCTTTCAGAAATCATTCTCATTTGCTGCTCAAGAAACCTTTCTGATTGTGTTGAAAGCAGTTGTGCTAGTCCATATTTTTATGGAAAATGTGATACAATTCAGTCTAGGGTAATATTAAAAATATATAAAGTAGTACTTTTATTCAACAAGATTGCATTAAATCAATTTAAGTGACAGTACAGATATTGATATGATTATTACTAATTATTAATATTCCAAATAAATGTTGTTCTTTAACTTTGTATTCATCAAATAATCCTGAAAATGTAAAGTATCAAAGTTTCCAGAAAAACATTAAACGAAAACAGTTTTCAGTATTGATAAAAATAAGAGCCATTAGTCATAATTGATCATAAATAATGAAGGATAATAATTAATCCGTAGACTGGCATCTTAGAATAATTTCTGAAGAGCCATGTGACGCTAAAGACTGAAGTAATGATGCTGAAATCACCATTAATTAATCACAAAAATAAATTACATTTTAAAATACAGTATTATTATTTTTACTGTATCGTAGTCATATAAATTCAGCCTTTTAAAAATAAATAAAAAGTCTTAATTATTTCAAACATTTGACTAGTTTGTATATAAAATAATTTATATTAAATAGCTAATTATATTTTAATATATGTCACTTTCACGGCACTTAAAAGTGAAAATCTAGTTTGAGAATGATATTTTAGGCTTATGTGTTTTTATTTTTTAAACATTTTCGAAGGCACATGAAATTACAGAAGAAAGCCTGGATAGAGATTTACAAACATTCACTTTTGTCTTATGTTGTGATGAATAACGTAAATGGCATTAATAAAATTGAAAAGGCCAGTAGTGTGCATCCCTGTTGTATATCTGTTGTTTAACATTTGTTTTATATCGTAAACCATTAGCAAATACTGCTGAATTATCTTGCCATTTAGCTGCTTACATATTACCTCAGCTCGCAATCAAATTTCATTACATCCCGCCCTTCTACACTTTGATTGGCTATTTGAAACATTTTGACATTGATGAGCGGTTTTGAGCCTCTGCACTGCACGCATATTTATTTTGAATGTTTGAATCAAGTGGGCCACGTGGGCCATTCGTCTGGGCCAATAGTCGAACAGGCTACGTACATTTACTATAATTAATTCTTTATATATATTTACGCATTGGGCTGGCCCACATTAAAGAAAATGGTCTGGCCCTCTGGCATTTGCCAGAATTGCCAATCTGCCCATGTTAAAATGGGTGAAACTGAATGACATCTTAAAAAAAAAAGACTCAAATTCAGTTTATCACATTAACTATGAACACAAGGCACTAATGATGCACAACCATAAAGTTTCCATAACCATAATGCTTTTTGTCTTCATTTTGAACTGAGAATCTGTTTTGTGATGCAAAATGTATAGTATTTCTTTCTATGAGATGTTTTTAAATTTGAAAAGGATGGACTTTATTTCAAATTTTGGCAGATAATCAATAAATGGCCAATTTAAATAAATTAACAACAACAACAACAACAACAAAAAAACAGCTAAAATCATAATTTTAAATGCTACAAGAGAAATTAGGCATCATAACATTATAATATATAAAACATTAATACATTTAACACTGTTATTAAATAATTTGTGTTATGAATGAGAACTTTAAAAGGATATTTTAGCCAAAAAACTTTCTTCTTTTAGACAAATACAATCTGAGTTATATTAATAAAATTCCCTGCTCTTCCAAACTTTATAATGGCAGTGAATGGCTGTTGAGATCCAATAGTCCCATGAAGTGCATCCATCCATCATAAAAAAGTACTCCACATGGCTCCAGGGGGTTAAAAAGGCCTTCTGAAGCGAATAGATGCATTTGTGTAAAAAAAAATATCCTTATTTAGAACTTTATCTTTAACTTCCGCTAAAGCTAGAGATTTTAAATATGTTTTAAATAGAAGTTTTAAATATGAATATTTTCTTACAAAAACTTTCTTCAGAAGGCCTTTATTAACTGCCCAGAGCCACGTGGAGTACTTTTTATGACGGATGGATGCACTTTTTTGACATTCATTGTCATTATAAAGCTTAGAATAGCCAGGACATATAATTTAATATAGCTCCGATTGTATTTGTTATGAAAAAAGAACATCTTATATACCTAGGATGGCTTGAGGGTGAGTAAATCATGGGGTGATTTTTGGGTGAACTATCTCTTGAAGCATTAGAGGGCGTCAAATATAATCTAAAAATGTTAGAAATGAGTATGCACTCTGAAATACAGATAGCAAATTTCACATGACATTGTGACATTCATGCAAACTGTTGCTTAAATGCTCAGTCACTGAGTATGTTTCTTTTTATCCCAACAAGTCTCTATCTTGTAAATCTCAAATAGAAAGGGTTTATCTGTACTTGTATCGGTTATGAGTTGCTGTTATTGCTTTGAGTGCTCTATTACAAAGAAAAGACTTGAATAAATATCCATGTTTATTTAGATAAGTCTCGAATGAGGGCATAATTTAAATGGAATATTTTAGGATCTTGTAAAAATACATTGCCAGTGCAAGCAAAGGGACCATTTAATATCTTTTGTAAAATGATGCTGTGTGCACAATAGCAAAATGGGTGGTCTTCTGGTGTCAGGGTAGGTATTATCAGGGAGAAAATGCTGGGCTCTGTTGCTGCCATATGCATGATGGGAAATAGTTCAGCAAATTATTGTCATCGCACTGGCCTAAAAATAGCTCAGCTTTATTTTGCAGCTATTGTACCCTCTCTATGTAACA
Organism: Cirrhinus molitorella; assembly: GCA_033026305.1. NCBI lineage: Eukaryota > Metazoa > Chordata > Actinopteri > Cypriniformes > Cyprinidae > Cirrhinus > Cirrhinus molitorella. The sequence goes on from CM065125.1 coordinate 25,896,061, forward strand.
AGAGGAACAAAACACGAGTGTACACACACTCGTACACAAAGGCAGCATGTCTAAACAAAACAAAAAGCCAAATTGTGTTTGATGACTGTCAAAATTGGCCTCTCTTTTGAAGACTTGACATTGTTGTTAAATGTTAAAGGGTTACTCCACCCCAAAATGAAAATGTTGTCATTAATCCCTTACTGCCCTGTTGTTCCAAACCCGTAAATGCTTTGTTCGTCTTCAGAACACAATTTAAGTTTATTTTTTTGATGAAAACTGGGACCTTTTTGTCTGTCCCACTGACTGCCAAGTAAATAACACTGTCACTACCCAGAAAAGTATGAAAGACTTTGTAAAAATAGTCAATATGCCATCAGCGGTTCAACCGTATTTTTGCGAAGCTACAAGAATACTTTTTGTACGCAAAGAAAACAAAAATAACAACTTTATTCAACAATTGTCTCCTCCGCATCACCGTAGTGTCATTTTAGAGAGTATCCCCTGGACGCAAACAGCATACGCTGTTCTCTGTCAGCTGCATCACACGGATACACTGTTTTCATCCAAATCAAAACGTCAATAAATGTCGAAAACGTATCTGTTTTTTGTGGCTGGCACAGAACAGTTTATATTTGCAAGTGTTTTAATAAAGCTCAAGGGAAAATCTATATTTTGTCTTCCCAGTTGCATCTTATATTTAGTCAATGATCGTTTGTAATTTAATCCTGTATAAAACCATTTGTTAAGAGGAAGAAATCTTAATTTAACCACTTGGGATTTGCATAAAACTTTTTTGGTTGCGGTCTGAAATTCCTTGTAGTTGGATTTTTAGTGAAATGCTGATCTGAGACTAGTGATAGTCTGATGACACAGTTCCTTGTTACTAAACAGGAAACAGCTGCACAGTGATTATTGCCTCCTCATGCACTTTACATCTTTTCTCCCCATGCGGAGATCAGGTGCAACAGACAAAATGGTTTTAAGCGATGTTGAGGCCTTCTCTTTTTGATCAGTATAAAAAAGCACTTTAAGTGAAGGGTGTAATTTCTACACCACCAACAGAAATAATGACCCAAACAAATGAGTCAGTGGTTTGATTGCACCACTGAGACAAAATGTTTGGACTTTTCTGAGAAATTAACCATAGAATGATTTATTTATAAATGTCTCCATTTTTTAAACAAGGCATGAGATGAGGATTTTAAACAATAAAAAAACTAAACACAACACTTTAAATGTAGCATGAAAGTGTAAATATGATTGTGCTTTGTTTCATATCTTGAAATTGTGTTTATTGTGAACATTCAATTCAAGTGCAGTGATCAATTTCATATGTTTTCTATTCTAACAGCTAGACATTTTTTGTGCAATATCCTGGAGAGACCCTCAGCCAACAGTTAGTTTGTGAGGAAAGAGCGTGAGAGTGAATTTGCAAGGTCATTTTAAAAACTAGATTTCCTTCCTCAGACTGGAGACCCTTGTGATAAAGTAAAACACTTTAATATATTTTTAAAAAGAGCATTTATTATGGAAATAATATGTTTTAAAGGAATACTTAACTGTAATGATTTAGTCATTTAACTGCAATGAAATGAAAATGTATTATAGTTTAAATTCATAGTAAATGCAGTCGAAATGTAGTGATTTTTTTGACCTAAGTAGGACTTAGGTACATCTTCACGTGTCATTTCATAAATAATTGTATTGTGTTTGAAATATGGTTGAAATGTACCGACAAATATTTATATACTTTAATGCCATTTCTATTGAAACTTATATGCTGTAAATATGTAATAATGAAGCTGCAATTTGGTACTCTTAAAATATATTTACTTTAATATCAAAAAACACACTAAGGCTAAAATTATAAAATAAGTGTACTTCTTTCATGACAAAAGATTCTTAAAACATAATGATTTAAAATATGCCTAAATTTGACATTATTACAAAGTCTACTTAAAAGGATAGTTCAATTTTTTTCTATTAAGGAAAAATGACTGGAAAAAGTGTAAAGAATTCAAAAAAACATGAAGTGTTTGTCATGTTCTGACCATAAAAAATATTTTAAAGCCACTTTTAAATGTCTGGTTTTTACAACTTTCACATTGTATCTGCCTTTATCTTAAAATAAATAAAAAATGGACAATTATCATAAGTGTTGGGGTTAACGCATTACAAGTGATTACATGTAATGAACCCATTTCTTTTTCCAAGTAACTAGTAAAGTAACGTGAAGTAACTTTTTCATTTACAAGAAAATATTTGTTACTTTCTCAAAGAAATGAAAAACCAGTTACTTTTTGTTTCTTTTATGTATTTAATCCCATTTTATTAACCAGTGTCTTTGCTGCTGACCTTTGTTGATCCAATTCAACTATTCTAATAAGCAAAACTTACTTTAGTGCTTCATTTTTGTCATTGCTGCAAAGTGTTGAACTTCCTTTTCCTATAGTTCTACTGTACAGACATGAATTTACTTTTCCTTCAGCCTTAGGCTTGTTCATTTCACTTTTCGGTGTGAAAGGGATTTTACATTTGCTAAAAATCTAACTTTTTATGTTAAAAACAAACAAACAAGCCCTGCCAAATGTATTGTAATGTATTACTCTCCATAAAAAGTAACTAAGTAACACAATTAGTTATTTTTTTAGGGGGTAAAATAATATTGTAATGCGTTACTTTTAAAAGTAACTTTCCCCAGTGTTTTGGCCATATCGCCCAGCCCTAATTTAGCAGGGCATTTTTATGAAGTGCTTAATATATACATGTATTTGTAGTATACTTAGCATTAAATAAATGTATTTTAACGCTTTAACTGTCACTCCCTTTTTTAACACAGGCGTGAAAATGCACTATCCAAACTTAAATTTGTGTAATTCATGAATGAAAACATTTTGTAATATTTTGATGTACATTTTCCATGGTAATGCAATGTCTGATTTTAAAATGGTTTTCAAAAGATGAATTTTGAGATTTTTAATTTTTTATACTGATGTATATTTTCTTATGATTTCTTGAGCGTGATAGGGTAAAAGGCAACTTTTGTGATAAAGGTCAGAACTCCTGTTAGATTTTTTTGAGGTGCGCTCTTGTCATAAATAAATCTGTTGCTTTTCCTACGTAATTTGTAACACAAAACAGGGGTCAAATATATATTCAGGGGTCTTAGACCTTTCCAACAATATATAGTTTGTCATGATTAGATTAGGATTTATTTGTAATATGGAGAAGTAAACTTAGGCGTCCTGCTGACGGAACAGTGACAGTTAAAGGGTTAAATATATTTTTTAGTATATTTAGATCCTATTTATCAGATCAGCACTTCAGAAACCTTTTATTAACCCCCACTTTTTATGATGGATGGATGCAGTTTATTAGACTTCAAAAGCTCAACAGCTGTTCACTATCATAAAGCTGGGAAGAGCCACAACGTTTTTTTTTTTTTTTTTTAATTATAACTCTGATTTTGTATTTGTCTGAAAGAAGTAAGTCATATACACCTAGGAAAGCTTGAGGATGAGTAAATCATGGAGTTATTTTCATTTTTGGGTGAACTATCCCTTTAAGTGTTTAAAGATACAGCCATGAAAGTCTACTCTAAGTGGCCTTAATATTATATCTCCAAGTACAGTTTTTTTATATTTTTAAGGTGTAAAACACTTGAAGTGTACATTCAATGTACTTAATACAAGCAGTCTTCTTTTTCACAAGGAGTTATATAGAGTTTAGAAGAGAAGAAACATCCGTTTAGGAAGCAGTGGCTGGGAATCAGCAGGTCAGCTGATCCTCACTCGTGTGCAATGTCCAGTGGGATTTCTACAGGATGTGTTTTTTTTTATTCCCATTACATCAAACAGACACCATTAGTCATAAAACATGCTGTTTAAAAGCCTCCATCCTAGATCAGATAAGCCGTTCCTAAGTATTCACAAAAGTATACAGGTAAATAACTAACTAAGATTAGATTTTTTCCTAAATCCACATACGCATACAAGAGAATAGATACCTCTACTGTTTAACTCTACTCGCTCTCATGGCATTAGGCTGGGAATCAAAGCAATGAGTCTTAGTGATGTAGATAACGACACTCCCACTGAATGAAAGCCATGGGAATCGACATCCCATTCCAAATTAGTTACAAATCATGACTACTGATACTATGTGACTCCAGTAATTCCAGAATCGCATATTAAGCTGTAGCATTACCAAAACTATGTTTGTAATAGTTGTAGTTTTAGTTAACAATACCAACAGATATATGCTGCTCAATGAGTGACAAATGAGTTTTAATGTGGACATACAGTAATACTTAGGATTAGGAGTTTGGTTTATCCAGGGGTTAAACTGCTCCAGGAAAATGTGATACTACAGTTTTGTCAGCAGATGGTTTTATCAAGCCTTTCTGCTCTTGTTTTTCTGAAACAGTGATTCATTAGAGCAGCTCAATATCTGATGACACAAACTGATTCATCCGGTCTGCTGAGAGCTTGTTTCCCCCGGCCACACACACAATAACACAACCCACCGTCACACATTGTTATACATCTGTATGCATGCTAATGTGTGTTATGCCGTTAGAAAATGATAATTACTGATGACAAAGTGGCTGTGAAAGCTAAATTTAAGTGTCAAGACTTTTGAAATCCCTGTAAATCAGCTTTACACAGTATTAACGGAGCCCCTCTGTGCAGGACGTCTTAACGTACAGTTCACATGCTTATATAATCTGATCGGTTACAGGTGGGACAGTGAATTTAGCTCTACAGCAGTGGTTCTTAACTTTTTGAGTCCAAAGCTTCCCATTGTCTGAAACAATAGCTAGTTTACTTACATTTCTGCCTCATAAAACATTTTAGAGCTTGGCATACTGTATATTTGTCAAAAAAAAAAAAAAATGACATGGCTTTTTCATGTCTAGAAATCACCGTTTTTCAAGACTGTGTGAATCCTGGTTATTCAAAGAAGAAATCTGTTGTTGAGGGGTTGAATTAAAATATTGTTGTTGTCTTTATGCTTTTGTTAATTTTTAATGCTTAACGTATTGACCCGAATATAAGACAGTATTTTTTTCCTTGGAAATACATCTGAAAAAGTGCGTTCGTCTTCTATTCAGGGTCTAGACTTTGACATGTCAATAATACACCCGCAACTATAGATGGCGCCAAATCCGCGTAAAACAAGTGTTCCAAGAAATATGTAATATACTGTTTGTTGGTAATGTTAGAACAAGGAGATTGAAAAAAAAAAGAAAAAGAAAAGCTTACAGCAGCATGAGTCTTGACTGTCATGTTAGCCTGATGGAACCAAACTTCCTCTGCAAGTGATTTTAAACATAAGAAGGTACCCAGATTTGAAGACTACAATAAGAGTACACTTCTACTGTTAATGAAATGTTGGTATTCTACTATGAATTGTATATTTTTAATGTGATTGTTGGTTCATTTTACCAGTATGTACCATACTTTCAAAACAAAAGCTAAAAAACTTTTTTTTCTCAATAAAACACAAGATTTGGTTTTTAAAAAGCCTTTTTCCAAAAGGTACCTCTTGAAAAAGGGGGGTCGTCTTATAGCCAGTGTCTGCTTATATTTGGGTCAAAACTGTATTTTGTCTTATTTTAAATCAAACTGAGATCTCTTCGGGTCTGGTCCCTGAAAAGCAAGAATATTGATGGTTGATAGTCAAGGCCTTGCATTTTTTATTTGTTACTTTTTTGTCTTAGTGGAAATTATTGTGGCTTATTTAAAAATCTCTTTCTCTCTTTCAGGGTCATTGTCATTACAGTGGTTACATAGAGGATGTGGAGGGCTCTTCTGCAGCACTCAGCCTGTGCTCTGGGTTAAGGTGAGATCACACAAGCTTTATGGATAGAAGGCTGAAATATTACATTAGAAACAGACTTTTAGACTTTTAACAGTTGCAGACACACTTTAGAATTTACTTTATTGTCCTTAGCCTTTCGTTTTCATTAAAATATAAGTAGTTTGTCACTTTTTTTAATACATTATTTTTATTTTCTGTTGATGTCTCCAAGGCCAAACAGACAAAAAAATATGAATCTCATAAAAATAGTCTGCTTTTCAAAACAGATAATATATCAAATTAAAGGAATAGTTCACCCATAAATGAAAATTCTGTAATTAATTACTCAGACTCATATCGTTCCAAACCTGTAAGACTTTCATTCATCTTCAGAACACAAATGAAGATATTTTTGATGAAATCTGAGAGCTTTCTGACCCTGCATAGACAGCAACGCAACTGACACGTTCAAGGCCCAGACAGGTAGTTAAAATAGTCCATCTGTAACTATTTCTTTTCTTCTGTGTCAGTATTCAGTGCACGTTCACGAGAGTATCATACAGTTAATAATATATAATGTTTGTATTCGTTGCAAGATACTGAGCCGGGAAAAAGGCAACTGACAAAAGAACAAACAACTTGAACCTGAAGACTCAAGAGATTAACTAATCAATTCTGTTCCAGTACAGACTGCATAGCTTCTGTTTATTTGGATTGGCTGAAACAATAAATTAACTGTTTCTATTTCTTGAAATTTGGCCTTGGTTGCATTATAGTTTTATTGCATTAATAATCTTGTTCGAAACTACGCGTATGTACCCTTACCAAAAAATTATACTTGAAGTTTATTTCATTAAGTATACTTAAGTAAAGTTCAAGTATATTTTAAGTATGCTACCCGTAGTACGTATACAAATATCAGTGTACTAGTAGTATACTTTTAAGCGTACCATTTCAAGACTCCTTGGGACTACATTGGCCCACTTCCTAGTATATAAAAGTATAATTTTAAGTATAACAGTAGTAAACTTTGCGTTCACATCTATGTTGTTATTTTGTACTGCAAGTATACTAAAAGTGAACTTATAGGTATACTGATTTACTAATTAAATACTTTTAATACATTTTTAGTACACTTTGAAGTATAGTCTCAGTAAACTACTAGTATAGTAATTTTATACTGCAAGTATACTCATGAGTTTTCTTTAAGTGAACTTTACGTATACTACTGTGTCCCTATTTAGGTATTAATTTATATATATTTTGTTATATGAATATCTGAACACACCAAATATCAAAAGAAAGAACAGGGTATCTGCTTGTAAACAAAAACATTTTATTCTAGCTTCATGCAAACACTTGAATGTGGGTAAGTTTTATAAATAATAAATAAATACATACCACATTCAATCACATTTTGGAAATTCTGTGCAGAAGATGTGTAATAGCACTGTTATAGTGTATAACAATGGAAATGCGGATTCTTATAGCACAAGTATAGCTCAAATATACTTATAATAGTATAGGTCAAGTATACTTAAATGTAATTTTCAGTATGTTTCTGAGAAGTATATAAATTACATTTCTGAAAAGTACATAAAAAGCAGACTGAAAGTATACTTTCCTATTTTTAGTTTAAAAGAAGTACACTTATAGCACTTCTTAGAGCACTAATAGAGCTTCTTTTTTGTAAGGGTAGATGTGTTGAGGAGTTTGATTATATTCTGCTGAAGTGAACGAAATGAATGAAATTAAGATTAGTTAATTTTGATAAACAAGATTCAAAGATCTGAGTCAAAAATAAAAGCCGGATGCTTGCACCTTGTTTATAAGCAGAAGATGCATGTTGTATGTAAAACAGTCTTTGTAAACATGTCTGAATATTTTGACAGAGAGGATGACTTGCAATTTTTTGCCCAGCTTTACTCATTCGAACCAGAATATTTGGATGATGAACTAAGGAAATTGGACGTCTGCGTGAACTAGGGATGCATCGATCCGATATTCAGTATCGGAATCGGCTCCGATCCAGGCAGTTTCCGCCGGATCGGGGATCGGTCAGACAAGACCGATCCAAATTCGATATTGTGCGTATACTATTCTTGTCACGAACTGTACCGTTGTGGCTCCCTTTTCTCCCCTCTAGAGGGAGCCACCTCTCCACTGTGTTTTTGTATAGACTCTTTACAGACTCCATTTCCCATAACCCCTCTCTCATGCCCCGTTCGTCACCTCTCACCTTTAGCCCCTGTCACTTCCTGTATAAATAGAGCTTCCATCCAGTACTTCTTTGCGAAGTCATAACTTGCCCCGGCCGTTATTTCTGAGCGTTTCCCTAGTCTAGTTTTCCCCGTTGTCGACCCCTCGTAGTTTCCTGGTTTCCTGATCGTTCTCCGCCCGCCTATCGACCCCCCGCTTCGTCTTCTGGATTATCCCCTCTGATCGCTGCCAGCCCACGGACCCGTTCGCTCGGACACTACTATTCTGTTGGATTTACTGTCTTGCTCCCGTTCGCCCCTGTCTGACCTCCCGCCTGCCTGACTTTGAGTATGTATTCTAATAAAAGTATGCATATGGATCCGCACGTCTCCTGTCTCGTCTCTGGGGCTATCGTCACAGATGACTTCGCCAAGATAGGATCCAGCGACTTTTACGCCCCTCCCCGCTCAGCCATGAACCCACTTGACCAGCTCACGCGTCTCAAGCAAAACGGTATGTCTGTGGAAGATTATATTAGTCGTTTTGATGAGCTCATGTACCGGATCCCGTTTTACGATGACGTGTATTTCACGGACTTATTCCTTAACGGACTGGACGAGCCGCTTAGATCAAGGCTCACACGCATATGTCCGCGACCGTCACTCAACGATATAATAGAGGAGGCGTTGGACTATGAGGAGGAACGCAATCACGGGGTGACGGCCGCGCCGGCGCGCGAATATAGCATGGAAGGCGCGTCGGCGGGTGATTACATTCTGCCGCGTTCCTGTTTCGCGGACTCTCTGGATTATGCGTTACAGTATATGGACTCTTTTGATTCAGTGGGTTTCACTGAGGGGGAACATGAGCACAAGATGGCGGCCGCGCCGGCGCCCGAACACAACATGGCGGCCGCGCCGGCGCTCGAACACAACATGGCGGCCGCGCCGGCGCTCGACCACAAGATGGCGGTCGCCGTTCCTGAGTCGGTCCCTGCCATGGCCGCCCTTCCAGAGTCAAGTTACATCGCAGCAACACTCAACCGGCTGGAGGACATCCTCGCTTTACTCCTCAAGACACAACAAGCCACTGCTGCTCCGCCTCCTCAGTCAAGTCAAGTCGTCGTCACTGCTGCTCCGCCTCCGGTGTCAAGCGTCCTCGTCGCAGCTGCTCCGCCTCCAGCGTCAAGCCAAGTCGTCGCAGCTGCTCCAGCGCCAATGTCAAGCCAAGTCTTCGCAGCTGCTTCGCCTCCGGAGTTCAGCGTCGTCGTCACAGCCGCTCGGCCTCCAGTGTCAAGCGTCTTTGTCGCAGCTGCTCCGCCTCCTGAGTCAAGCCAAGTCGTCGTCGCAGCTGCTCCGCCTCCTGAGTCAAGTCAAGTTGTTGTCGCTGCTGCTCCGCCTCCGGTGTCAAGCGTCTTCGTCGCAGCTGCTCCGCCGCCAATGTCAAGCCAAGTCGTCGTCGCAGCTGCTCCGCCTCCTGAGTCAAGTCAAGTTGTCGTCGCTGCTGCTCCGCCTCCGGTGTCAAGCGTCTTCGTCGCAGCTGCTCCGCCGCCAATGTCAAGCCAAGTCGTCGTCGCAGCTGCTCCGCCTCCTGAGTCAAGCCAAGTCGTCGTCGCAGCTGCTCCGCCTCCTGAGTCAAGCCAAGTCGTCGTCGCAGCTGCTCCGCCTCCTGAGTCAAGCCAAGTCGTCGTCGCAGCTGCTCTGCCTCCAGCATCAAGCCAAGCCGTCGCAGCTGCTCCGGAGTTCAGCGTCGTCGTCACAGCCGCTCCGCCTCCAGTGTCAAGCGTCTTTGTCGCAGCTGCTCCGCCTCCACGGTCAAGCGCCTTCGCAGCTGCTGCTCCGCCTCCACGGTCAAGCGTCTTCGCAGCTGCTGCTCCGCCTCCACGGTCAAGCGCCTTCGCAGCTGCTGCTCCGCCTCCACGGTCAAGCGCCTTCGCAGCTGCTGCTCCGCCTCCACGGTCAAGCGCCGTCGTCGCAGCTGCTCCGCCTCCAGTGTCTAGTTTCTTCGCCGCAGCTGCTCCTCCCTCCGAGCCAAGCCAAGTCACCGCAGTTCCTTCCTCTAGGCCAAGTCAAGCCACAGCCGTTGCTCCAGAGCCAAGTCAAGCACCAGCCGTTGTTCCAGAGCCCAGTCAAGCCACAGCCGCTGTTCCAGAGCCAAGTCAAATTACAGCTACTTTACCCGAACGGGCTTACTTGGAGACTGCACTTCTCCTGAATGTGGCTCTATGGGTTGTCTGGGCTGCTTATACCACCACCGAGTCCTCAGAGGTGGCGGCCCGCACCGCAGAACCTCTGAGGGTGGCTTTCCCGGAGGAGGTGGCCGAGGCCACGGATCCTCATACCGGAGGGAAGGCCGCACCTGCTCCTTGCACGGTGGTAGCGCCCAGCGACTCACACCACTCTGAGCTCTCACAGAGTCCTAATTCTGCCACTGAGGCTTGCTGCAAGCGGTTGGTCCCACCGAAGAAAGACTGGGACTGGGGCTCCGAACTCTCTCTCTTTCTCCCTATGTGTCTGTCTTTGCTTTGTGTTCCAGGTCTGTCTGCTCTGCTCTGCTGGGTGCTTGCTCTGCTCTGGCTGGCTGCTGCTCCGCCCTGGGGGGCTTCAGTGCTGCCCTGGAGGGCTCCTGTCCTAACTCCTCCGCCCTGGGGGGCTTCTGCGCTGCCTTGGAGGGCTCTTGTCCTGTCTGATCCGCCCTGGAGGGCGTCCGATTCGCCTGAACCGCCCTGGAGGGTGCATGATTCTCTCTCGCTGTGTGTGCGTCTGTTTATGCTCTATGTTACAGACCTGTCTGCTCCGCCCTGGGGGGCTTCCGTGCTGCCCTGGAGGGCTTCTGTCCTGTTTGCTCCGCCCTGGGGGGCTTCCGTGCTGCCCTGGAGGGCTCCTGTCCTGTCTGCTCCGCCCTGGGTAGATCCCGCTCTGCCCTGGAGGGCTCCTGTCCTGTCTGCTACGCCCTGGAGCCTGTCTGCTCTGCCCTGGAGCCTGTCTGCTCTGCCCTGGAGCCTGTCTGCTCTGCCCTGGAGGGCGTCCGACCCGCCTGAACCGCCCTGGAGGGCATCTGATCCGCCTGAACCGCCCTGGAGGGCGTCTGATCCGCCCTGGAGGGCGTCTGATCCGCCCTGGAGTCTGTCTGCTCCGCCCTGGAGGGCGTCCGACCTGCCTGAACCGCCCTGGAGGGCATCTGATCCGCCCTGGAGGGCGCCTGACCCGCCGGATCCACCCTGGTGGGCGTCTGATCCGTCGGCCCCACCCTGGAGTCTGTCTGCCGCGTTCTGGTGTTCTCCTGAGTCTTTCGGGCAGCTCTGTTGTTATGCGGCCGTTTCGGCACCTCCTGGACTATGTGCCTTTCCTAACCCCATCAGCCCTCATGGACCTGGCCCACTCCTCTGCATTCTGCCCTGCCCCTCCCTTCCCTGTTGTTATTTTTGTTGGACTGTCTGGAGCGTCTGGAAGCCGCTCCTAAGGGGGGGGCTCTGTCACGAACTGTACCGTTGTGGCTCCCTTTTCTCCCCTCTAGAGGGAGCCACCTCTCCACTGTGTTTTTGTATAGACTCTTTACAGACTCCATTTCCCATAACCCCTCTCTCATGCCCCGTTCGTCACCTCTCACCTTTAGCCCCTATCACTTCCTGTATAAATAGAGCTTCCATCCAGTACTTCTTTGCGAAGTCATAACTTGCCCTGGCCGTTATTTCTGAGCGTTTCCCTAGTCTAGTTTTCCCCGTTGTCGACCCCTCGTAGTTTCCTGGTTTCCTGATCGTTCTCCGCCCGCCTATCGACCCCCCGCTTCGTCTTCTGGATTATCCCCTCTGATCGCTGCCAGCCCATGGACCCGTTCGCTCGGACACTACTATTCTGTTGGATTTACTGTCTTGCTCCCGTTCGCCCCTGTCTGACCTCCCGCCTGCCTGACTTTGAGTATGTATTCTAATAAAAGTATGCATATGGATCCGCACGTCTCCTGTCTCGTCTCTGGGGCTATCGTCACAATTCTGTTATTGTTGAGCCCTACGAAAGGCACAAAAACATTATAAAGCACCACAAAGTTCTTGTGCACTATATTTCAAGTGTTCTGCAGCTGTTCCATAGTTTAATGTGAGGTACAAATGAATATTGAGTCATTAAATTCAAGTTCACGTAAACTCTTCTCTCCGCTGCGGCTGTCTGTCATCCTCCATTCAGCAATCAAACTACGTGTTGTGTTCGGTTACTACAGTCAAAACAATGAAACTCCCTTTAAGAGCGCACAGTAACTGAGGTTTAAAACTGTTAAAAGAAAAGGCTCAATAGACTAACGGACATATTTAATACACTACGCTTCAATATCGCTTCCCTTTGTATCTTTGAACTTTTCTAATGCGGACTCGGAGGACTGCGCAGCCTGCGCACCGTGTTGCTTCAAGCGCATTATTCTGCGTATGAGATACGCATGTGTTGCTTCAAGCGCACCAGTCTGCGTATGTAATGCGCACCGTATTGCTTTAAGCGCATCATTCTGCGCATGGGATGCGCACAACCGCTTTGTGCCGCTCTGTATTGGAGCCTTTAGTATTATAATACTTTTCTGCGCAATGAAAGATTATTAATAATCATTCTTGTTCTGTCCTATCTATCGTATGTTGATGCCTTCATTACTGTGCTAGACAATTAAAACAAATGTCTTTTAATTTTATAGCATATACTTGTATATAAATGTATTTACTTGTTTTTTCATGAATGTAGTTTACAACAATACAAACAGTAAAATTTAAGTTTACCAGATTTAGTCATACACTTATTTACTTTTATTTGTAAGTATCTTTTGATGCTAAATTATCCATTTTTTTCATTTTGTCATATAGTATGATTACATATTTTTTCATTTGTAATTTTTCATTAAAACGACGTTGTCTATATGTGATAGATTGTTTTTAACACGCAAAAGAGTGATGATCAGGTCAACACAAAGAAGTATAGAAATTCAACATTGATTAAAAAAAAAGCTATGCTGATATCGGATTGGATCCGTATTGGCAGATACTCTGAACTTTTTGTATCGGATCGGATCAGTTCTGCAAAAATGGTATCGTTGCATCCCTAGCGTGAACGCACGTCGAAGACTGGCGCGGAAAAGGAGAAACTGTTGAATAAACTCGTTCATTTTGTTTTCTTTGTGCATAAAAAGTATTCTCGTAGATTCATAGCAGTAAAGTTGAACCACTAATGTCACATGGACTATTTTAACAATGTCCTTACTATCTTTCTGGCCCTTGAAGCCTCAGAAAGCTCTCAGATATCATCAAAAATATCTTAATTTGTCTTCCGAAGATGAGTGAAGGTCTTGGGACCACATGAGGGTGAATAATTAATGACAGAATATTCATTTTTGGGTGAACTTACCCTTTAAGTTATTCAAATCTGTTTGGTTGGAAATATGTGACGTTATTTGAAGTTAAATGCAATTTTATCTTTAAATTTGGTATGAAATAAAAATTCACCCAATTATCAAAATGCAATATGTAACTGTGTGATGTGTATGTACCTTAGGGGTGTTATCCACACGGAGGGCACAAGTTTCGGTATTGAACCGTTGGAAGGGTCCACAAGTGATGAGCACTTGGTTTATCGTTTGGAGGATGTCAAGACAGAACCTCTCAGCTGTGGAACACCTCACGTTCACAACCATGATGACGAATCTTCACCAAGGCAACCTACAGATAACCATGTCCATAATGTCACATTTGGTCAAGCTGGCAGCCATCTAATCAGGGTGAGTCACTCCAAATCCCAATAATGACATGAGCAATTACACAAGCTTTAGAACACAGATAATTAACTGTGAACGCTGGAAAAAGAAAATGTATGTGGGCAGGAAGTATGTTGCAGTAGTGTGTTTGCACATGATGATACACTACCAGTCAAATGTTTTTGAACAGTAAGATTTTTTGTCTCTTTTGCTCACCAAGCCTGCATTTATTTGATCCAAAGTACAGCAAAACAGTACAATTTTGAAATATTTGTACTATTTAAAATAACTGCTTTTTATTTGAATACATTTTAAAATGTAATTAAACATTCAAATATGCTGATTTGCTGTTGAACAATTTTTTTAAATTATAATTATCAAAATTTAAAACCGTTGTCAGGATTCTTTGATACATAGAAAGTTATCTAAAATAATTGAATACCATTCAAAAGCTTGGAGTCAGTACAATTTATTTTTTGTTTGGGAAATAAATTATAGAAATTAATACTTTTATTTAGCAAGGATGCTTGATGATAAAGACATTTGTAAAATTCTATATTTTAATAAATGCTGTTCTTCTGAACATTCTATTCGTCAAAGAATTCTGAAACTCAGCTGTTTAAAAACATAATAATATTAAATGTTTTTTGAGCAGCAAATCAAAATATTGGAATGATTTCTGAAGGATCATGTGACTGGAGTAATGATGCTAAAGTTTTAGCTTTGAAATCACAGGAATAAATTACATTTTAAAATATATTAAAATAGAAAACAGGCTTGATGATTATGTTAAGTGTTTTTATTCTAAAAATGTTGTTTTAAAATCAGTGTTTTAAAAGTAAGAATGTTTTTAGACAAACAAATGCTTTGTTTTGTTTTTAGGAGTGACATAAAAGAAAATTATTGCACTTATATATTTTAAAGGCACTTACATTTTGCCATCATGTTGTCCTCATAAAATAATTCTAATGCTCTTAGTTTTTTCTCACAGTATAAATAAGTGTAAGTGACAAGGCCGCCTTATATTTTAGCAATTGAATGCCTTGCCAAATTTTAAAACCCTTAGCCTAAGCCACTTTAATCTTTCAGTCATTTTAAAGTAGTTTAATTCTGTTTTTTGTGCCTTTGGTTAGGCTATATTACTATTATCAGAGGTTTTTAGAATTGTTGAATGTTAAAATTCATTCTAATAATCTACTTCGTCAAATCATAATAGTAAGCTTGTGTTGGCAGCTGAAAATAAAACTAAATGCCTGTGTGTCCAAACAGAAAAAGAGAGCAGTGCTGCACCAGACGCACTACGTGGAACTGCTAATGGTGGTGGATCATGAGAGAGTAAGTTATGCAAATCTTGTACCATCTTCTCTCATTTTCTGATGGTTATGGTGCACTTAGGGAAATAGCTCTTAAACTGAGAGGAGTTAGTGTGAAAGCATTCAGTGGAAGTGTAGAGAGATTCACTGAACATTTGGAGATGTGTGGGATGAAAACGTGTGATTGAATCTGCCTGGGTCATTTAAGCATCAATGTGAGAATTGTGTCCAATTTCTAAAACCCTTCCTACTTTTTCTATTTTCGCTTTTTTTTACAGTATAACTATAAAAAACAGAATCAAACTGCAGTACGTGAGGAGGTGGTTCAGATCGCTAACTATGTTGATAGTGTAAGTTTGCCTGCATGTTTTAAAATGTATGCAAAGAATGCATCCAATTAGTGATTTATTATGAGACGTAGTGATTTCCTCTCTTCATCTCTTTGTTCTGCTTTTCCTTAGATGTACATGGCTCTGAATATCCGTATTGTGTTGGTGGGGCTGGAGATCTGGTCAATGCAAAACTTTATCAATACTGATGGCAGTGCTGGAGAGGTGCTGGGCCGCTTTACTCAGTGGAGAGAAAAAGAGCTAGTTCACCGTCGTCGCCATGACAGCGCACAGCTCATCATGTATGAGCTTTCTCTGTTACAGTCTATATCAAATGATGGAAGTGCTTTCAAATGTGTCTGTAGAACGTTTTTATTCTAAAGCATTCTTTTGTAAAAATATCAGCCAAAGGGAGCATGTACAGCAAGGTTATTTTCGTAAATGAAAACTAAAACACGAAAATGATTAGTTAAAAAACATTTTTGTAAACTAAAGTAAAATAAAAATATCAAAATAAATGAAAAACTAAAACGAAATGAATCTAACAACAGTTACTGAAAAACTAACTGAACTAACTTATCTGTACCAGACCCGGCCCGTTTGACTAAAGACAGCGACCTGAATGAAATCTTTTGCATCAGTAAGGCAAAATAATTTATTTTCTCATGTAACATGTGATTAAACCAAAAGATAGGCATACTAAGTTGTTGCTTTGTAGAAAAATAGACAAGTAGGCCAACAGAAAAATTACGATAAAGCGCATTCGTTCTGTAAACAATAAAACTTGCCTACACCTTGTGAACAATCTGTTTTGAACAACACACTTATGATTCTTCATAAATGAAAAGAACATTTAAATAAGCACTCTTTTTTTTTTTTCTTTATGAATTAATTTCTCATCAGCATGGTTTGGTAGACACACACTGCTGTTCAAAAGTTGATTCAGTAAGATTTTTTAAATGTTTTTAAAAGAGGTCTCTTAAGCTCATCAAAGTTCCATTTAATTGATCCAAAAAATACAGAAAAAAGTAATATTATGAAATATTTTTGTAATTTAAAATAACAGTTTTCTATGTTAATATACTTTAAAAGTTGAATACCGAATACTTCAGTGTCACTTGATCCTTCAGAAATCATTCTGATATGCTGTTTTATTATCAATTTTGGAAGCAGTTGTATTTACATAAAATAAAAAGTTATAAAGAACAGCATTTCAAAATAGAAATCATTTCTAATAATCATTTAAATATTTATTTCAAAGAAATGTTAAAGATTTTTTTTAATAAATCTTTCGTTCTTTTTAACGTTTCATTTATCAAAAATTTTAGAAAAAAGTATCATATGTTCCAAAAAAAAAATAATGTTGATAACAACAAATAGTACTGAATAATAATAGTGTCTTTGACGTAAAATAAAAAGTTTAGATCTTCAATTAGTAATTTCACATGAGCCTGAATTTGGCTTTTTTAAAAAGTGCTTGTATCCTAGGGAGAAGGAGAAGTAAATAATATTTAACAAGGGTCTGACATTACTCACTTTACTTCATTTCTATAAGCCTACCAAAGTGTGTACATTTTGCAGTTTTAAGGACTGGCTCTTAGTTGCAAACACTATCACTCCAAGCGATTCGAAAAACCTCAGGACTGAGTTTTTGCACTAGTAGCTCTCTTAAGAATGTGAATTAAATGATTTGTGCATAAATTATCTGTGCTGAAAGGAGAAAGTCTTTTGCATTGTATGCCTTTAAACAAATACCAAGTAAAATCTAAAATTTCCATTATGTGTCTTGTCATATTTATTGTTCTGTGAACAATGATGTGCAGTTATGGTTGTAGAAACTGCCTGTCTGATTCTCTCTCTTTCTCTTTTTTACAGAAATAAAGGATTTGGTGGAACAGCAGGCATGGCTTTTGTTGGCACCGCTTGTTCCAGAAGTCATGGTAGTGGAATTAATTCGGTATGATGCCTCTGATCCACTCCACATATGCTACAGATACTTGCACACGCTGTTAGTCAGCGTCTGCTGAACAGCGACTTATGACTAGTATCTAAATGTCTGTTGTGTATTTGTGCCTGTGTATGTGTGTTTTCCCCTCAGTTCACCAATAATAATGTGATGTCATTCGCCTCCATCGTGGCTCATGAGCTGGGTCACAACCTTGGGATGAACCATGATGATGGCCGAAACTGTAAATGTGATGTCACGCACTGCATTATGAACTCAGGGGCAACGTGAGTGTTTTTTTGTTTATAAATTGCAATATGCAGTAAGATTTTTCTAAAACTTATTCCATGATTCATTTGTCCTTCAATGCTTTCTCTTTCTCTCTCAGTGGTTCACGTAACTTCAGCAGCTGTAGTGCTGATGACTTTGAGAAGATGATCTTAAACTCAGGTGGCCGCTGTCTTCTAAACATACCGCGGCCAGATGAGGCGTACAGCGCCCCCTTCTGCGGAAACAAGCTGGTCGACGTGGGTGAAGAGTGTGACTGTGGGTCAGAGGAAGTGAGTCGACTGATTCCAGATCAGTTTTGTAATTTGATTACTTACTGAATGAAGAGAGCTGGTCCTGATTTAATGTTTTGTTTCTGATTTAGTCATTTGAGCCAGTGATTTTAAAGTTTATGATGAAGACCAGGGCTGCAACAACTGCTGAATAAAATCAGTGCTAATAATAATGAAAATAGTCATAATAATAGTTTGTTGCACCCCTAATAAAGACTAAAGATCATTTCTGAAGGATGTTTATGTGAATGTTTCAGGAGTGTGTAAAGGACCCATGCTGTGAGCCGAAGACGTGTAAGCTAAGGTCGGGTGCTCAGTGTGCATATGGGGTCTGCTGCAAAAACTGCAGGGTAATTACACCTTTTTTGACACTGTAACTCTGAAATGCAGTATTGTCATTGTTAACTAAAACTATTAAAAAATTGTTAACTAAAATATAGCATAAATGAAATTGAAATATTAGAAAAAATGCTTCAATGAAAATACAAATGCTGCCTGACAAATAACCTAAATAAAATGAGTTTAAAGAGATAGTTCATTCAAAAATGAAAATTACCCCATGGTTTGTGGTGGATGGATGCACTTTATTGGAGCTCAACATCTCAACAGCCATTCATTGCCGTTATAAAGCCTAGAAGAGCCAGGACATTTTTTAATGTAACTCTGATTGCATTTTTCTGAAAGAAGAAAGTCATATACACCCAAGATGTCTTGAGGGTGATTAAATCATGGAGTAATTTTTATTTTTGGGTGAACTATCCCTTTTTACCCCTTAACTGTCATCCGTCCCCTCTGTGGGAGTTTACTTCACCATTTTACAAATATATCCTAATCTAATCATGACAAACTATATATCGTTGGAAAGGTCTAAGGTCCTAAATGGATATTTTACCTTTTTTGTGTTACAAATTATGTAGGAAAAGTAATAGATTAGTTTATGACAAGAGTGCACCTCAATACTTCATAACAGGAGTTTTGGTCTTTGTTGTCTTTTTCTCTATCACGCTTTAGACATCATAGGAAATTATATATCAGATGAAAACTTAAAATCTCAACATTCATCCTTTGAAAACCTTTTTAAAACCAGACATTGCATTACCATGGAAAATGTACATCAAAATCATATTACAAAATGTTTTCGGTAATGAATTATAAAAATTAAAGTTTGGATAGTTTTCATTTTCACTTCTATGTTCAAAATAGGAGTGACAGTTAAGGGGTTAAGTTGACATACTAAAATTACTAAAAGCTGACATGATCTGATATGTAGATACAAAAATAAATAAAAAATGTATAAAAATAAAAGCTAATTTTAAATATTAATAAATACTATAATAGTATAAAAATAATACTGAAATAATGGCAAGTCTATAACTTGCTATGTCCAAATTAAATGTATATTCATATATATATATATATATATATATATATATATATATATATATATATATATATATATATCATATAGTTCTTCTTTACTAATGCATCAAACTTTACATCTCATCAACCAGCTCACTAGGACCGAGCTAATCATTTGAAAATATGCAGTAGTATTACATTTGTTCATTAGTTGAATGCAAATTTTTAAAATGTTAATATTTTCTCTCTCTGTGTGTCAGTTTTTGCCTGGTGGTACAGTGTGCAGAAGCAGCACTGATGAATGTGATTTGCCGGAGTACTGTAACGGCTCATCATCCCTCTGTCAGAATGACGTATTCAAACAGGACGGCCATCCCTGCAAACAAGACCAGGCTTACTGCTATAATGGCCTGTGCCAGCACTACGACACCCAGTGTCAGGCCATATTCGGCACAAGTGAGTAAACAATGTTGTACCTGTTGCTGTGGGTAATATAGGAATCAAGAACTCTGTTTGTCCAGTAGTGAGTAAGATGAAGTATATTATGAAACTATATTCTGCCCTGATTTGAGCATCACAAACCAAGTTTCAAAATGATTAAAAAATGTAAAAAGGCTGTAAATAGTTAGACATAGTAATACAACCACAAGTTTGTGGTCTGATCTATTACTTGTCATATATATTATTTAACATTAAACTAAGTTGAAATAATAAATCTGATATCATAATTATGTGATTATATGGTATATCATCAGTGTTTATGCCAAATGAGTTTGTGTTAGATACTCATAAATATTCTGGGCTGTTTGAAAGGCACACAAGAGAACAGATGGATATTAAAACCCTGCCCTCTGTTGTTAAAGTAAATAACTGCAGCTAATAAAAGTTGATAACTATATAGACATATTTAACTAATAAAAATGACAAAAACACACAAAAAACTAACTAAAATTGGGTTGATCCAATTATTGCAAGATTTTTTTATTGTAAAAGTATTGAAAATGATTTTTATTTTTTTTGTTTTTATTATAAATAAATGAGAAAAAAAGAAGTTAATTGATATTCTGTAAATGTCTTTCTTTGTGTGAGTATAGAGGCCAAAGCTGCTCCTGAGCTGTGTTTTAAGGATGTCAACTCTAAAGGCGATCGCTTTGGAAACTGTGGCTACCATTCTAACGGGTTCAAGAAGTGTGAGAGCAGGTACAGCATGGCAAGATGCACTTCATTACCGTTCAATTCCAATTCACACTCAGGACATTTTGCCCAACCCTCATAAGTACAAACACACTCTCATTCCCTCAGGAACGCTATGTGCGGGAAGCTGCAGTGTGAAAACGTTCAGTCATCGGTCATATTTGGCATCAAGCCTTCAATCATCCAGACCCCCATTGCCGGCACTACCTGCTGGGGTGTGGACTTCCTTTTGGGCTCTGACGTGCCTGATCCCGGCATGGTCAATGAGGGCACCAAGTGTGGAGAAAATAAGGTGATGGAGAAAAGAAACATTGACCAATTTATTAAACATACAATGTTTCTTCATCAATTATGTGCAAAGATTGGCAAAACATGTTTACCTTGTTCACGTGTGGGCACGTATTCTGTACAAGGATGATTCTTTAGTTAGAGGAGTTTTCCTTTCACTTAGGATGATTGCTTTATTTTGCTATAAACCAATCATCCTATCTTTAAAGGCTATTATAATAGCTTTCAAATGTTTTATTGTGTCTGTTGAATAACTACATTAAAGATAAGAATATAGCTGCAAGCAGCAATTAAGGGGCCAATCACAACAGAGGTAAAATTAAGAGCAAAAGAGCTGTGTTTAATTACTCAGTAAAGTCCTTAAGACATAAGTTCCAACCCTGCTTCAACACACCTGTCTGTAATTAAGTAGCCCTGAACATCTTGATTAGCTGGTCCAAGTGTGGATTACGGTTGAAGCTGAACTCTGCAGTATAGTAGCTTTCTAGAAGCAGGGTTGGAGACCCCTGTTAAAGACATTTGTTGATACAGAAATGTTATAATCAGAAATGTCCGTTTTGTATATATTTTGACCAATAGGTGACTCTGTGTCGAAACTACTCATGTGCCCTCAGGTTCTGCTTGGTATAACACGTACCAAGTTTAGTCTTAATCCACTAAAGCATTGCAGAGATATAGCTTCTTGTCCATTTTTGCACAAACTCCATCAAATTCGGTAATGCACTTTACTAAAATGATTTGGTATATCAAAAAGTTTTTGATAGCTTTTCGCCAGAATCCACTGAAGATGACTGATTTCTTGACAGTAGAAATTTAATTTATGGTAGTTTGAGTTAGAGACGTGGTTAATGATGAGATTTCTATCCATGTGCCAAATTTCAAAACTTTCCTGGAAGCGATTCAATAAGATTTTAAGAGTCATAACAATATGTTCTGTATGCCGCTCCGAATCTAATAAGATCAGAAATTATAACCAGAAATGTCACATTTTTATAGCTTTTGAACCGTAAGTGTCACTGTGCCAAAACTACTTATGTGCCCTCAGGTCATGCTTATTATAAACACATACCAAGTTTGGTCAGATTCTGCTAAAGTGTTACAGAGATATAGCCTCATGTCCGTTTTTGCACAATTTTTGTCAAATTCATTAATGTGCTTTATAAAAACGGTTTGGTATATCAAAAAGCTTTTGAACTTTGTGGCAGAATGCTCTCAAGATGATTTGAGCCCAATTTGGTCAAAATTGGACAAACTATCTAGGAGGAGTTAAAAAAAAAAAAAAATCTGTAAATTCAAAATTGCAAAATCTTGACAGTAGAAATTCAATTTTTGGTCATTTGATAGTATGAGTTAGAGACTCCAAATTTTCTGTGGTTAATGATGAGACTGTCTTCTATCCATGTGCCAAATTTTATAACTTTCCCTGCAAGCAATTGTATAAGATTCATAACAGTATGTTAAAGCGTTTGAAAAAATACAGCATTTTACTACAAAATTCAAATGGTCCACATTCAAAATGGCTGACATAAGAACATTTATCGTATGATTCGGTATGCCACTCCGAATCTAACAAGATCAATCTTATGATTTTTGACACCTAAAAAGACACAGAAAAAGGCAGACATAGGAAAAGTTAGTATTGTTTGATTTGGTATGCTGTGATTTTTGACCTTAGGTACCAGGTATGGTCTTAATCCACTAAAGCACTGCAAAAATATTGTATAGCACACACTTTGTCAAATTCGTTAACAAGCTTTATAAAAATGGTTTGATATATAAAAAAGCTTCTGTTAACTTTTTGCCAGCATTGTCATCATGAGATCATATTGGAGAAAATTGGACAAACTGTCTAGGAGGAGTTCAAAAGACGTAGATTTTTAGCAAAAAAAATGAAAAAAAGAAAACTAACAGATACAACATATGAAGAGTTTTTGCGTTTGGAAAACTAACCACTTATATGTATATGTATTGCAGGTTTGTCTGAATTTTGAGTGCAAAAATGCAGACGTGCTGAATTATGACTGTGATGTTGAAAAGAAATGCCACGGACATGGGGTACATATGCATTCACTACCCACAAATCCATACTACCTTTTTACATACATTTTAAATACAACATTTTACAAACTCCTATTTTCAAATCCTAAATATCTGGAGTTCAGCTTCATAAAATGTTTGTTTCGTGTGTTTATTTGTTCTTCAGGTGTGTAACAGCAATAAGAACTGCCACTGTGAATACGGCTGGGCTCCTCCGTTCTGTGAGGCCTCTGGTTATGGCGGAAGCATCGACAGCGGCCCCACCTGGAACGGTAAGACTGCTTAAACAACAGCACAGCTAGAGCTTCAGAGGATTATCAGATTTTTTATTTGTCATCTGTAAATGTGATCACCTCAAGTAGAATCGCCCAAATCTGCTGATAAATTAAACTCTTCTTCTCTCTCTGACTTTCACGCAGATAAAGATACTTCCACAAGGGATGGTCTGCTTGTGTTCTTTTTCCTGATTCTTCCTCTCTTGGCCTTGGGTTTGTACGTGTTCTTTAAGAGGAACGAGCTGAAGCGACGCTTTTTCAGAAAGAAACGCTCTCAGGGCTATGAGTGAGTAGACAGAGTGACATAACACTCGACCTTTCACTACACTGTAACAATGTTGTCAACAAACCTAATATAATAAATAAATGATGTTTATGTAAATGATATTTACAACAGTGAACGAATGTTGAATTACTTCAATCCAGTGTTGTAGTGTTTTAGAATCAAAATCACACTTAAAAAAAAAAGTCCAGATTAAAATGATGTTGTACATTCAGTTTTTGTTGTTGTTGTTTAAATGTATTGAACAAATGATGTTTAAGTACCTAAATGTTACTAGTATAATACTGACCAGCTGCCTTTGGTTGTTCCTCAGAGCTGACAGCAGACCACAGACTGCTGTGTCCCATCGGGGAAACCCCAGCAGTATAGTGAAGGATGGGGTGAGTGACCTCTGCACAGGAGGACTGTTTACTGACCGTTTACCACACTGCCAGCGTTTAACTTACTCAATGTAGTGCTAACACAGATAGTGTAACTAACCTATAGTACTTCATCTTTAGATTTGAGAGATTTTTCAGCATATGTGCCTTAGCATAACACAACTGTATGTCTGTCCCACTGAACGCCTGATGAATGATACTGCAACGCAAATTTAACCAGCTAGTAAATCGGTTCATTAGTGCGTGACCAAACATTCCTTGTTAAACATTACATTTCCAGACTGACAAATATTCGGAAAGAACAATTAATGGAAAATTCTGAGGAATGATCTGTCCTGCACATTTAACTGAAGTCATGAAATGTTGCAGTTTTAGACAATAGCAGAATGTCTCTTTTTTGAGCTTGTCTGCTGCTGATATATAGATAATGACCAGGCTCCTCTCTTTTTCTCTTTTATGATAAAGCACCAGGCTCAGTTATTGCCACCAGCAGAGGTAAATAACTGTATACTGTTTATTTAAGAAGGTTTTACTGTATTTGTACTGTGGGGCATCTCTGCTGCTTTTGCTTATACAATCTCTGCTTCACTGCATTGTTCAACCTTTCTTTCTCTCCCTATATTTGTCTGTTGTAAGAAGATGGTTTTAAGTGAGTTATTTCTATCTTTTGCTGTAGTGTGTCTGTAGGAAATGTCAGTTTACATTTCCAAACATTAATTTTTCCATTTTTGTTGGCACAAGGAGTCTAACAACAGCCAGTGCTCCACACAGAGATCTGATCTCATCATCATCATCATCATCTAGTCTGTCTGGAATGACATGAAGAACTAACAAACTGAGACAGAATAAATCCAGAAGACTGTGGCAACGTCTCCGAGATGTTTCAAGAGACCTACTTGCAAAGCTACCTGGAAAAACTATGCACAAGTGCACTTAGGGCAAAAGCATGGTCACATTAAATGTTGATTTAATTTAGTTAATAGAAGTTAATTGATTAAAAAAATCTATTTATGACATTATTTTTGACAGCATCCTCATTTTACAAGTGCCTAAAACTTTGAACAGTACTGTAGCTTTGCAAGTAGGTCTCTTGAAGCATCTTGGAGACGTGGCCACAGTTCTTCTGGGTTTATTCTGTCTCAGTTTGTTCTGTTTCTTAATGTCTTTCAAGACAGACTGGATAATGATGAGATCAGATCTCTGTTTGGAGCACTGGCTGTTGTCAGACTCCTTGTGCAAACAAAAATCTCAGTGGATTATTACAATTAATGGCAAAATGAATGTTTAGAAATGTAAACTGATTTTTCCTACTGACACACTACAACAAAAGATAGAAATAACAGACTTAAAACCATTTTTTAGCTGCTGAAGATACTAGTGTTCTAATCATTTTGGCCACCACTGTATATTTTTCAATTATTATTTAAGTTAATATTAAACTATCACTTTAATACATTAATTAAATGAATACAAATCTGAATTATTATTTCTAATCCTTCTGATTTACTGCTACTAACCCTGTCTTGATGTATACCTACTAATAAGATTCATTCTCACATCAGCACTTGCTATTGTGCAACTCTGACCTTTGAGCTTTGAATTTTCTTTGAGAGCTTTTTGTATCAGACTTATATATTTCTGCTCTAATCCTTTAAAGGAAGATCTGAAATTGTGTAACATGGATGTTCATAATGGTTTACAGGTTTAGGTTTATGTGACATATCAAGGTCAGGTTTCTTTTTGTGTAATTGGGTTAAATACATCAGTGTGCAGTCACCCAATTATTTAATATGCATAAGAAAGTACTGTACTGTGCAGGACTGAATAGTTTAAATGGCCAGTTGAATGCAAAATTGCTAATTTCAATGGTGCATAAATAAGTCCTTTAAGCTTAGTTTCATATGATTTTAGCTGTTTAGTTATTATTTCAGTGAACAAAGACTCAAAGGGTTGAAAATTCTGTCTTCATTTTCTCACTATCAAGTTATTCCAAAAAAAGTTTCCTCTGTTGAACACAAAAGATATTTTGAAGAATGTTGGTAATCAAATGGTTGATGTTTCCGATTGACTTCCTTTCTCTTTTTTTTCTTCAATGGCGACTATCAACTTGACAGTGGATAAATGATAACAGAATTTTCATTTTCAGAGGAACTGTCCCTTTAACTCTGACCGATGTTAATGCATTGTTATCTTGTTTCGTTTATTTATTCTTAAGTTACAAGTTATCCATATGTTTGTTGAGTAGTAACATGAGTTTCTGTCTCTTCACAGGTGGTTCAGACTAATAAATCAGCTGCTGTGCCATCTTACGCCACCAGACCACCACCACCTCCGTTTGCACGGTAATAATACAGTAAAAGTTTAGTTTTTTAAAAGAAATATAATATATTTAAATATTAACATATTTAATTGTTCAAAAGCGACAGTAAAGATATTAGTAATGTTACGCATGATTCTGTTTCAAATAAATGAGAAATGCTGTTCTTTTGAACTTTCTCATATAAAAGAATCTTGAAAAAATGCATCACAGTTTCCTAAAAAAAAAATATTACACACACACATACATACATACATACATATATATATATATATATATATGTGTGTTACTACTATATATATATATAAAAAGTTATTTTTAGACACTTAAAGGGAACCCTGGGTATTAAGACTTGGATGGCTTAATATACCAAATTATGTCTCTTACTGAAATATGTAGTGGAAAACCCATGAAAGATGTTGTTAAACTTTTTTTTACTGTGTTCTTACTATATAACACTGTTTCTGCTATGACTTTACTCCTGAAATGTTCTTGGACACATCTATATTGTCAGTAAACTAAATAGGCCTGTTTTCACTGAAAAGTGCCTATAATAATATTGTAACAATTTGCTATAACTTGCTTGGGGAATGTTATATGTAGACAAATTATATTTGGAAGTGTAAAACACCAAAATACAAATTTCTACAAAAAAAATAAAATGTTTTTATTTGAGTACACCCAAATGTTGCTAGCGTTTTTTCCTAAAATTCTGGAAATTCACAACTTTTTAGAGAAAACAAAAACTTTAAATTAGATAGACATAAAGTTCAAGTTCTTCTGTTTATAATGATATATATGACCCTAAACCACAAAACCAGTCTGGGGTATATTTGTAGCAATAGTCAAAAATACATTGTATGATCAAAATGATTGATTTTTCTTTTATGCCAAAAATCATTAGGATATTAGGTAAAGATCATGTTCCATGAAGATATTTTGTAAATTTCCTACCATAAATGTATCAAAACGTAATTTTTGATAAGTAATATGCATTGCTAAGAACTTCATTTGGACAACTTTAAGGGTGATTTTCTCAATATTTAGATTTTTTTGCATCTTTAGACTTCAGATTTCAATTAGTTGTATCACAGCCAAATATTGTCCTAACCTAACAAACCATACATAATTGGAAAGCTTATTTATTCAGCTTCCAGGTGATGTATAAATCTCAATTTCGAAAAATTGACCCTTATGACTGGTTTTGTGGTCCAGGGTCACATATGGCACTTGATGCTGACTGCTAAAATAGATACAAAAAAGTACAGGTGCGTCAGGTGCCCCAAAATGCTATAGGTCTTTAAGGGTTAAGCCATACAAGTCTTAATACCCAGAGTTCCCTTTAGTAATATTTCAAAACATTACTGTTTTACAGTATTTTTGATCAAATAAATGGAGAAATTAAAAAATATTACAGCCTTTTAAACCAGCATCCTAGTCATGAAACCTCATATGTGGCTGATTTGTACATTTTGAAAGCATCATAAATCCAGTTTATTTAGATCTTATTCCTGACTTTAGTCCTGTACTCTGTTCACCCTCCACAGACCACCTGCTCCAACCCAAAATCTTATGCCTCAGAGACCAGCACCTGCGCCCCCAGTATAACACACAACCTGCGTCCGACTGACAGTTGTATTTCTGTCTAGGATGGACGGGCCAAGTGTGAAATGTGGAGTGGGAGGAGTCAAGGAGGAATCAGGTGGTCGCGCCCTCTCCCCACTTATTCTCCCCCTCCGTCTGTAAACAGCTGTCAACTGTCAATCAAACCGAGAGAAGGTCACTGTTGCGAAAAAAACTCCAGAGTGCGTGACGAAAGCGAGAAAACTCTTTAGCCGATTAAACATCTCCCACCTGTCACCCGACAAAAGATGTCTATGGCAACACACCGATCTCCTTAATTGTTACGATTCTTATGTGCTATATAGGACCACTGCGACTGATTGCACTTCAGTAATATCCACTGTTTATAAGAATGTACAGAGACCCTTTGATCATAGGCTGGCTTTAAAATATTCATTTGTTTTCCCCTTTTTTAACTTTTTGGTGCAAAATATATTCCGAACACCACATTCAATATTGTTTTTTTAACGCAAATGCGATTATTTAGTTTATGAGGCATCCTTAAGATTTTACAAGGTTATCAAGTCATTAGTATGATCTAAGTGGCCCGTGGTAACTGCAAATCGTTCTTTTTATTCATAATTTAGGTTTTCTAATACTGCAGTGCAAGACATTTCAGTGTTTTTATCATTTGAAATTGTTGCTACCCAACACAGTGATTTAAATCTATCATTTTACCATTTATACATAGTTTTATTTGCATACTTTTATTTATACAGAACTTTTATAGAAAATCTATTTTTTACTTTATTTCCCAAGTGAAATTCTGTCCCCAATGAGGTAAAAAATCAGGTAAACATTTGTTTTTGTGACACTTTATGTTTGACTGCTGGTTTTATTGTGGTGTTAACATGATTTTTTTTTTCTTGAAATAATAACAATAACAATAAAATGCAAAATAGAAGCTTTTCTCCTATCGTTTTCAAGGGCTACATGACTTTATGCATGAGATCACATACTATGCCATAAACACAAAGTCTCTTCCTTGCTGAAACTGTTAAGTAAGAACGAAAAGACCATTTTGTCTGCATGTTTCATAGACTACTTAGGTAGAGTATGTGTATAAAGTCATGCACCCTCAAACAAACACACACAAACCGCTGTAACATGTCTGTTGTAGAGCACATTGGACAGTATCCTCATACTAGGACTTTTCCATCATAGCAAAATCAGCCAAGTGCCATACAATACATGTCTGATAACAACGAGTGTTATTTTACATCTGTGTATTATGTTAATGTGTATGATTGACTGAATGAATGATAGGTTCCCCCCTTCTTGCACTGCATTTGCATTTGTGTGTAATGACAGGTCGAGCAGCTGATAGCAGTTGTGGATTCTGGATTATTGATGTTAATGGATCAAGGATGGATTTGGGCTACCTTCAGTGTGATAGTGATGATTTTGGTTTTTGCATATGAAAATAAAATCACTGGTATGTTTTTAAATATGCTGTGAAATGTATTTTAAATATTATTTATATAGCATTGCAAATACACATGATTGGTCAGCTACTGACCTGATACTACAGTGCTTTCATTCTACATACATATTATGTCCCACAACCAAAAAACACATTTAAAAAGCATTTAAGTATTCAAATCTTAGATGTTTACTAACATCCTTCTAATATCGATTTAAACCCACAATAATATTTAAAATATCAGTAAGCTTAATATATATGAAATCCTCATTTAGTGTGTACTCCTGATTGGGAGGTGGCTGTCCTGAATTCTAACCCCCAAATTTCAACTTCAATGATATTGAAATACATATATATATATATTTTTTTTTTTTCCCATTGTTGTTTTTAAATATCTTTTTGGTTCTTTTAAAAAGTGAAGTTTATGTAAAAAAAAAAATATATATATATATATATATATATATAAAATGTCCCACATTTTCATGTCACATCTGAAACAGTGTATGTTTTAATCCATTGGCTGACACTGATTTTAACTACAACCCTACATTTATGATCAGAAAATATTCCTGTGTCCCTCTTTCTCATAGCTACAAGGTGAGTAGATAGGGCTCATTATTTTGAGGTAAATGTGTTCAAAAGTAAGGAAGGAAGGTCACTACTGAACACTATTTTTCTTTTGAAATGACTTTTTTTTTTATTATTGTCATTGTATTCCTTATACAATGAAATTAGGAGCACTACTCCTGACTGGTGTCAGTATTTTCTGCAATCAAGCACACTTTTTAGGAGTTATTTTATAACATTTAGTTTGTATATGTGTACAGCTGTTCAGGGGTGCGTTTCCCGAAAGCAATATGGTCGTAAGCTCCGTCGTTAGCAATAGAGTTCAATGGAACCAACGACCATAGTTGGCTAACGATGCTTTTGGGAAACGCACCCCAGAACTGTGCTAGCTAACCATGTGCTGATTAGCATTTTTGAGCTACGTTCAGAAGTATCTAAAATTGTCAAAAATAAATTCCATAAATTTGTTACTACTGAAACAGTCAGAACTGAAATGTCATCATAGTTTCGGTAGTGACAAAAGGGAACACATAGTCCTCAAATTTGGGAGAAATGAACAAAATTTAAGCACCGTTTTGCAAATTGTTTTGTATTGTAGTATGTTTTTGTATGCAAGTTAAAATTCTACCAGAACATAGTTTTGTTATCAAGGTATGTCATTTCCAAACCAAAACTACACATTTTACAGTCAACGTTATGCAGATTGATCATAATAAACGCAGTTAAAAAGCTTCCTACCAGAGTGGCCATCCTTCACAAAAGTAATATCTACCACAGTTTTATCAAACTTGTTAAGCCACGGGAGTAAATAAATCCGCCGCAGCAGTTTTAAATCAGCCCAATTCCGTGGAAAAATGCAGATTTGGCAACCCTACATCCAACATGATCTGCATCCAAAGCCATTTAAATACTCTGCATATTGATAGAGACTCCGTGATGCGCGAAAATGATAATATTAGAATTTATGCGGAAAAACCCGCGCAAGGCTTTAATACAAAAACGCACAAAAATGAATGGCGACTGGAAGAAAAAGCCGAATCCTGGACATTTTGGGCGATTTAGGAATCCCGGCCGGACGCATCCAAAAAGAGGACGTATGGTCACGCTAACAGAACATTTCTGACACTACGAAAACATGGGATGTTTTGTAAAAAATTATGTATACTGAATGATCAAATAAGATGTTATGATAGTGTTTGGTTCAGTGTATATTCAAACTAATGAATCCTTAACTTTGAAATCAGTATGATCAACTTTTTGCCTTTTAAAAAGAAAATTTGGATTAAAAATACAACAAATCTCATAAATTACACTTCAAATATTGTCAAAATGTAACTGTTATTGATTTACCTCTTTCAAACATTTTTTATAAAATAGCATATATATATAGCCTATATATATACACACACACACACACACAATGTAGCTGTAAGCAAAATATTAATAGATGAATATAACCCTTCTAATTAAATTATACATTACTGTGTCTTAGTAGTGACAAATTTGGGTGGAGGACAATACCATTCCAATACTTTCTGAAAATACAATATGAGAATTAACTGCACAATTACTAGAAATGTGTACCTTGGATATTATACAAGATATTCAGCTCTGACTTCGGACAAATTCTGTAGAATTGCCCATATAACCATGTAAATAAGAAAAGACAGTATTCCATATTTACTTTTATACAGTAATATTTATTAATATTTTAGCTTTTATATTTTCATTTTTCAAGTATTAGTCATTTTCTTATGTGCATTTTCTTTTAGATATTTCTACTTAGCTTTACAGTGTGCAACAAAATTACATTTGCCATAATTCTTTGAAGCACAAAAAGTTTACATACACTTGATTCTTAAACTGTGTTGTTACCTAAATAATCCACAGCTCTGTTTTTTGTTTAGTGATAGTTGTTCATGAAAGAAAGAATGATGCATTAAGTGCCAGGGGTGTAAACTTTTGAACAGAATTAAGATGTGTACATTTTTCTTGATTTTGCCTAAACTGATTTAAGCCTAATTCAAAAAGTTCTCTCAAAAAGGCTGTTAATGCATCATTTTTCCTTCTGGAGCATCAGTGAGCTTTTGAACCCTCTGTTATAGTTGCATATGAGTCCCTCAGTTGTCCTCAGTGTGAAAAGATGGATCTCAAAATCATACAGTCATTGTTGGAAAGGGTTAAAATACAAAAAATGCTGAAAAACCAAAGAACTTGTGGTACCTAAAGGATTTTTATGAAAAACAGCAGTTTAACTGTTCAGGACAAACAAGGAACTCACAAAC
The DNA here is from genome assembly GCA_033026305.1 of Cirrhinus molitorella. Taxonomy (NCBI): domain Eukaryota; kingdom Metazoa; phylum Chordata; class Actinopteri; order Cypriniformes; family Cyprinidae; genus Cirrhinus; species Cirrhinus molitorella. The sequence goes on from CM065125.1 coordinate 25,927,946, forward strand.
AACGATCACTGAACAAAAATCTGTGGATCATTCAGGTAACAACACAGTATTAAGAATCAAGCGTAATGTAAACTTTTGAACAGGGTCATTTTTTATAAATTCAGTTATTATTTTCTTTTGTGGACTATATGTGAATGTCTTTTATGTGAAATATCTTATTCAGGTCAGTACTAAATAAAAAATAACATGCATCTTGTATGGTCTCTTTTATTTTGCTAAAATAATTAACATTTTGCAGATTCCGCAAGGTGTATGTAAGCTTTTGACTCCAACTGTACATTTAGGATTGCCGGATGTCACGTGATGACGTAATTATGCTGTAAAGAACTGCTGAATCAATTTTAATTGGGTCTTTGCAAAGAGCACAGTTCGAAAGAACCGATTCGCGGGAATAAGTTGGTCTGGGAGTAAAAATACCGCGCGAAATCTAGAAGTGACGTCGGAAGCGGCTGACGTTCTTCGTGACGGAACTGTTCTAGTGTTCTCTACTGTCACTCTCTCGAGCAGCGCAGGGGGTCAGCGGAGCTGTTTCCAACTCCGGTGCACGACCAGTTTGCAAAGTCTGCCGCCTCAAGTAAGATTTTTTTCTTCTTGTATCCCGTACACACTTCCATCCGTCGTTAAATGGACGTTTGATTACAACGTCGGTAAATTACCCACATAGAGGAGGCGCGTTTCTCACTTCATTTTTTTTTCAAATTAACATGGCAGCTTGTTCTTGTTTGGTGTGAGACAGGGTTTCCTGATATTTCATGACATAAGTAGGTATTTGAGTGTCAGTCCGTTGGCTAAAGGATACTAAACTATCCAGTTACAAAACTACCGACCTTAAATTAGCTCATTATTGTTGCTAGCTCAATGTGTTGCGTTTCGCAACAGAAACACGTTAAGTATTGTATCTTTATTCATTAAACAGACACGTTAACAGTCGCGCAGAATAACAACGTAGTATTACAAGTTAAAGTTGCTTGACTGAATTCCAATATCGGCCTCTGATTTGATGGTTAGCATGGGCTGCTAATATTTTCATAAGACCCATGTTTAGTGAAAGGACATAATGATTGACACTCCGTGTCTCCATTAGCCTTCCACTAGGCATGTCCGGTGGGCGGGGCTAGGAATCTCCAGCCAATGAGCGCTCTGAAACGCTGCGGTGGGCGGGCGGGGTTCGGCGACTCATCAAGGGGAGTGGAATGTGGACACAAGGTCAAAACATAGGCGTGTGGAGGGAGAGAAGGGGTCCATGTTTATTTCAACCACATGGTCATAGCAGTTTCGTTTTAGGGGAGAAGGACACCGGTAACTGTTATTAATTTTAATGAAGCAGAGCATAGCTCAGATTAATACAGCAGCAGCGGGTGTGTTTTATACCTTAGAAGCTAATGCTTTGCTAAAACGCGTGGAAAAAGTTGAATAAGGCTTGTTGTATTAACTTATTAATTTAATGATGCTAGAAACACTCATTAAGATTTAAAATAAGTCACTTGTGGTGAAGATTCAATGGTATGTAGTGTAACATGCTTTTAAATGTAATGTCATTCACAGGTGTTTTCTACACTCCCAGTGATATTTTATATATTGTTATAAATTATGAGCTACATATCAGTTAGCCATGTGATAAAGAACTGTTTTTGGGTGATTAAAATAGACTCACCTTTGACCCTCAATTCATTTTGTGCATTAGTGAAAATGTACATTTTGCAACAAGGGAGGTTCAGTATTACAAGAATCAAAAGTCATCATGACCTCATTACATCACTGTTATTCGAGTTATTTTGAAGTCTTGTTGACTGGCAAAGCATCTCATATCAGTTGGGTAAAAAAATAAATTCAAAGTTCACTGAATTTCATCATTCGATAAACACTATGTATTTATAATTTTCTACCTACAATTTCAGTCCAGCCAAAACCATTCTGACGTAATTTCATTTACTTTGTGTATTTAAAAAAACATCAACCTTTTTTTTCACTTTACAAGGCATTTGGTTATGTTTCTCAAAAATATGAATCCTTTGGAGCTCATGGTCTTTATCAGGAGCTTGATTAGCTCTTTGACCTTTGTCTGTTCCCTAGAAGCGGCCATTATGCCACGTAAAGCACAAAACTGCATAAACAGATATGAGATGAGATTACGTTCTGACCTGTAGGAAGATGTGTCTTCCTATCAGTCTAATTTGTCTTTTAATTGTTACAGAGTGCTAACCACAGATAGGATTAAAAGGTCAAGGGCTTCTGGAACGATCTTCCCCAGGAAATTGAAACGCCTTTTCCGTTTGAGCTGAAGAAGAAGAAGGTGACACTTCTCTTTTCTCTTGTGGCACTGGGGACATCCAGGAACTCGTGAGTGTGGGTGGCGCTCGTTCAGAAAGACTGCGATGCACCGCTTAAGGACTTGTGCGGCACGGCTCCGGCCGCTCACAGCCTCACAGACTGCTAAAAATTTATCACAGCAGAGGCCAGCGGCCGCCCCTAGGACGTTTCAGCCATTCAGGTGCTACACGGCACCTGTGGCCGCAGAGCCGTTTCTGAACGGAACGAGCTCGAACTATGTCGAGGAGATGTACTATGCATGGTTGGAGAATCCCAAGAGTGTGCACAAGGTAAGAGGCAGAGGACAGGTGGATTATGGGAAGAAGGAATGAAGAGACCTCTCTTTCAGGTCGTGTCCTCCTGACTGTTCCCTATTTCTATTTATATATCTCTAACCCAGTCCTCTTGTCAGCCCCTAACAAAAAGGTTTGCCCATTTCGTCATAACAATGCCAAGAACTATCCCAATGCAAGTATACACTGAATTTCCGTCCGTCTGCAGACGTTGGGTAGCAGCTTGTGTGTGTAAGGTCACATTTCTGGGATCCCTGTAGTATTTTTAGAGTAGTCATGTGGGTTGTGCCAGTTCCAGGACACAGTGACACACAACGTCTTTATGATTGTTTAGTTGTTTTCACCCACTGTACTTCTAATGAGGTTTTATGTAATAACTTTAGTTGTGATAACCACATTCACAGTTCAAAAGCGAGTACAAGGTCCAGTATCTTGGGTTAATGTTTTGCTCAGTGTTCTATGTATGGATATTTCCCCTTATATTTTCCCCTGTCTCTCAGGCAGTTACATATTCTTTGATTCAGTTTTATTTTTGTTATCTTATCTTACAAGATTTCTGCATGTCTTAAAGGATACCCTGGGTATTAAGACTGGCTTAATATATCGTAAATGGTGTCTCTTACTGAAAAATGTAGTAGAAAATCCATGAAAGATTTACATTATTTAAAAAAATCCACATTGTTTCATACATATGGGGGGTGCCATTATTTCGATGATGTCAAATTGTTGCATTTGGTGAGCAGCTGGTGCTACCTGTTGCTTTTTTCACCACGACACAACTTGAAAAATAAAATACTGATACAATGCTACATTGTGCAGCTTTTGTTTGGAATTTTCAGTCGAAGGGCAACAAGTAAAGTGATGGAAGTGTTCACTGCTTTCTTAACGATAAGAAAATGAAAAGAGGCTTGTGGAGGAATAAAACGTCCTAAAGACTCACATCTTTGTTCTCTCCACTTTAGCCCTGAAGCCTTTAAGGCTTATAGTAGACCACAGCTACGTAAATCTTTCATGGGTTTTTTTATTACATATTTCAGTAAGAGACATCATTTACGTTATATTAAGCCATACAAGTCTTAAAGGAACATTCCACTTTTTTTGAAAATAGGCTAATTTTCCAACTCCCCTAGAGTTAAACAGATGAGTTTTACCATTTTTGAAACCATTCAGCTGATCTCCGGGTCTGTCGTTAGCACTTTTAGCATAGCTTAGCATAAATCATTGAATCTGATTAGACCATTAGTATCTCGTTCAAAAATGAGCAAAGATTTTCAATGTTTTTCCTATTTAAATGTTGACTCTTCATGTACTAAGACGGACAGAAAATTGATAGTTGCGATTTTCCAGGCTAATATGGATAGGAACTATACTCTCATTCCAGCGTAATAATCAAGGAACTTTGCTGCTGTATCATGGGTTCAGCAGGTGCAATGATATTACGCAGCGCCTGAATATAGTCTCCAGCTATTTTACTATTACCTTAGTGGCTTAGTGCTGGTCACGTTGGAAGTTACCTAGCTGGGGACTATTTTCAGGCGCTGTGTAATATCATTGTGCCTGCTGCACCCATGGTACTGCAGCAAAGTTCCTTGATTATTACGCCAGAATAAGAGTATAGTTCCTTTCAGCCTGGAAAAGCACAAATTTTCATTTTCTGTTGGTTTTAGTACACAATGTAACTACAGAAAAGTCAAGATTTAAATAGGAAAAAATATTGAAAATCTTTGTTCATTTATGAACAAGATGCTAATGGTCTAATCAGATTCAATGATTTATGCTAAGCTATGCTAAAAGTGCTAACGGCAGACCTGGAGATCAGCTGAATGGATTCAAAAATGGTAAAACTCATCTGTTTAACTCTAGGGGAGTTGGAAAATGAGCCTATTTTCAAAAAAAGTGGAGTGTTCCTTTAGTACCTGAGATTCTTCATTCACCCTTCCACAAATGAAGGCATTAAAAGGTGTTAAATCAGAGCAGTAAGTCTTACATTTATGTAGTCATGCCATTGAATGTTGCATGCATTGCTAAAAATGAATATCTACCTCAGTATTTGTGTCATCCTATGCAGTACAAATATCTAAACAACCTTAAATCAGGATACATTTACTTGAGATGCAAAATGAAGATATAAAGTCAAAATTGAATGAGTTTGTTTGAAACAAGAACCACAAAACCAACCATAAGGATCTTATAGATGTATACATCATCTGAAAGCTGAAAAAATAAACTTTCCATTGGTGTATGGTTTGTTAGGATAGCTGAGATACAACTATTTGGAATCTGAGAAACTAACCTTTAAAGTTGTCCAAAGGAAGTTCTTAGCAATGTATATTACACATTTTTTATTACAGTTTTGATATATTTACAGTAGGAAATGTACAAAATAACTTAATTGTACACAATCTTTACTTAATATCTTAATAATCTTTGGCATTAAAGAAGAATTGATCATTTTGATGACCCATACAATGTATTTTTGGCTATTGCTGCAAGTGTACATGCTACTTAAGACTGGTTGTTGTTTTTTGTTTTAACTCGCTTCAGTTTTGTGTGTCACACAAGTTATCACACATTTGCTTCTCAAGAAATTATATCTTGAATTTTTAAACATTTGCAAAACAAGCCAAAAATGCCTACAAACATCACTTGTTTTTGCAGTGTGATCAGAACGTACACTAACGTTTCGTATTCTCGTGGTTAGGAGCTGAGGTATTCATACCTTAAGCAATTTTTGTAAAATAAATGGGGAAAGTAATGGTGACTGGTTTATAACTCATTGTGTGCTCCCTAGACATTTACATTTAGAGAATATACATACTGATGTATTGTGTTCCCTTTAGTTAATTATTAACAGAAATTAATTAGCAAAACCCTTTCCTGTCCTGTCTTTGTTTAATAACTTTGCAAACAGTTCTTCTCTCATGTGACAGGCTTTGAGTTTATTTAGAACCTGCTCTTTGCTAAATCACAATGTCAACCCACACCTGTTCAACGTCATTAGTTGTGTTACCGCAAACTCAATGCAGAGTCTCATAGAATTGTTCACAAAGCAAAAGAACAAGGACAAGCTTTGTGTCATTATGTGAAATTTGACTTGTGTTAAAAAGTATTAATAAGCTCAATGAAATCCATTTCATATACCTTTTAAAGAAATCAAACACCATTTTTTTTAAAATGACATTATCAATATTGTGTAAACGAGACCAGTGTTAATTTGAATGCGAATTAATTGTAAAGCTCCAGCTTGTTTATGATAGATCTGCAGGACCACAATCCTTGAACATCTTATACAACTTTTTTATAAAATTTCTCAAAAAGAAATATGATTTAAAGTCTGTAGCATCTATCCTTCTCTGTAGCACAAACGCTGCTGGGTGGGTTACTCTTTGAAATGTCCCTTGTCCATGACCTTAAGTATGAATAGTAGTACAGCTGTTTCTTACCTTGGCCAACAGCAGGAATTATTCACTTCTGAAGCATTATCAGACATGTTTTATAGATGAGTCTTGTTCTAAAACAAAATAAATCTGTTCATGTACTCCACAGATGTTTCATTTGGTGAAAACGAGGAGAGTTTTGTTATAAACACTGTTGAACAGTCCAAACTTATGTACCATGTTAAACAATTTAGACACTTTGGATTCTATCTGCTTTTTTGATGTTGCTCAAAATGATTCAATAGTATCATATCCAGTTCAATATGTATTTTTTTAATAGTTCACTCAATAAATCCTGGCTCTTTTTCTGTTCTCCAGTCTTGGGACATTTTCTTCAGGAATGCTAATGCTGGTGCCCCCCCAGGTACAGCCTACCAGAGTCCTCCTCCAATGGGAGTGAGCCTGGCTGGGCTTGCTCAGGCCCAGTCTCTGGTGGGGGCCCAGCCGAATGTGGAGAAATTGGTGGAGGACCATCTGGCAGTCCAGTCCCTCATCAGGGCCTATCAGGTACACACACAGTTTTGAAAACCCTGTGCATTTGTTTCTTTAAAAATACTGGCTTAAAATTGATATCTCAGTGCTGCCTTTAATGAGTTTGCAGCGTGAACCTTTAACAAGGTAAGAGATCTATGTTCATTTTGTAAAGAAAAATGCTTTTGATGCATTTTGAGGTCACAGGAGAACATTCACTAAGCAGATAGTAGGGGGCGACCAATATATAAATAATTAATATATATATAGATAATTAATTAATTAATTTAGTCAGTAGTTCCTAATATTAGAAATATTACTACTTTATTACAAAATTACCATTAATGACTTGTAGTAGAAAACCTGTTCAAGACTTACTTAAAAAAATCCACATTTTATACATATTTTGGACAATGGGGAGGGTGCCATTATTTCAATAATGTGAAATGGTTGCACTCAGTGAGCTACTGGCACTACCTGTTGCCATTTTTACTGCTATTTATAACGCAGTAATACTCGAAATACTGATACGATGCCACATTGTGCAGCTTTTTGTAGTCATTTTCAATCGTAGGTCAATAAGGAAAAGTGATGCAAGTCTTCACTGCTTTCCTAGCAATAAGAAGAGGAGAAAAGAATTGGAAGATGCCTGTGGACTAATAAAACTTCCTAAAGACTTGCGTCGTTGTTCTCTCCACTTTGGCCCTGATGCCTTTTAGGCTGTTAGTACACCACAGCTACTTAAAGAGCTTACAAACGGCAGAGACAAGAGACGCTGGATGCCATCCTGGCAGGATGTAAACATGTCAATGCTTGTCATGCCTCTGAAGGAGTTTCTCAGTGTGAATTACTCCTTGTGGGGAAAAATCGATAAAACATTTCATGGTACAATATTTGGTTTAAGCCTAGGCTTATAGCTATCTCCATCTGTAAGCTCTTTCAGTCGCTCTGGTCATAGTATCAGTATTTTATTTTCTGAGTTGTGTTGTGGTAAAAATAGCAATTGATAGCGCCAATAGCACACAGTGCAACCATTTTGCGGCACTGAAATAATGGCACCAAATATGTTCAAAATATGTCTAAAATAATGTGGGTTTCTTAAATGATGTAAATCTTTAATGGGTTTTCTACTATGTATTTCAGTAAGAGACATCATTTGTTATATTAAGCCATACAAGTCTTAAAACATGGAGTTCCCTTTCAAATAATAGTATAATAAATCAAATAAAAAATAGATGTGCTTTATCAAACTGATTATTTAAGTTTTTTAAATTGATTTTTGTCATATGAAATGTCAAAGAAATAATAATGCAGTGTGCTGGATCCGGACTAATCATAACCAGCATATTTTGTGTTTAACTTACAATGCTGAATTGAGACGAAAGGTGAACAGTTTCCATCCTTGACTTTAATGTATTCCACAGTGGCTAATAATAATACTCAGGAACAGGCCACAGAGGAACATGCATAAATTAAACTCCAACACAACACAAAACGATCAGGTTTGGTTTTATAAAGGTGGCGATTCATCTGTAATGTGATATATTGGTCGACCTCTAGCAGCTAGTCCTGTATGATTGAAAATGCCAAATTGTACTTCATTTTGATTTAAAGCTCACGTTTGGGCTCGATTTCACAGTCATGGGATCTGCTTTGTGAACTCCTCATGTCTTGTGACTGCTGTTGCCTTGTTTCCAGGTAATGGGGCATCACAATGCAAACCTCGACCCACTTGGCATCAGTTGTGTAAATTTTGACGAGTCCCCAGTAGCTACTGGGTTCCAGCATGTTGGTGAGAAATGTTTTCTGTCCCCCACAGCTCAACAGACCACCATTAATGAGCCTGTTTTGTGTGATTGTCGCTTTCCCCTTCCCTTTATCTGTCCCTCTTTCTCTCATTTCCTCCTTTTTTCCTTGTTTTTCAACTCTTATACCCCCCTCCCCCTGCACCCGACACTTCCTTTCATCTCCGATCACACTTCCTATATCACCTCAACCTTCTTGTTCTCTTGCACTTCCTCTTCTGTGCCCTCTATCTCCCCCTTCTATATCTTTCCCTTGTGGGTGGTTTTGCGTTCGGCTCCCACGTTTGTGTGGGGACCTCTTGTCTCCTGTAGATACGTGGTCACCATGTGGCTCAGCTGGACCCTCTTGGGATTATGGATGCTGATCTGGATTCGTGCGTTCCCACCGACATTATTACGTCATCGGATAAACTCGGTGAGGAATTATGAATGTCTGCCAAACCTTGGTTAGGACTGTTTTAGTCAAAACTGCTTTCCATGACTGTTGGTGATTGAATCTCAGCTCCATGTATTGAAGATTGAAGAAACTCAACTTTTCTGGAAATCAGTTTTAGGCTTTTTATTATTTTAGACTGACTGTTGTGATTCTGGGTTTGCTGTGATGAAGGCCAGCAGCACTGTATTTGGCTTCTACAAAAAAGAAAAGGCTATAAATTACTCTGAGATGGCAGCTCCACCCCTTCCTGTATAGTATCACGCTTGAGGTGGCTGGAAAGACGTGCTTTGCTAGACCGGTCTTTGTAGAGATTGGCTTGCTTTTATGTTTTGACCTTGCTGTTACAAGCACACAACTTTCTATTTTCTGCACTCTCTTTGCTTGTGTTCTGCTGGAGAGGTTAGGCTTGATATGGTTGTTGGTTTCCAGATGCCATGTAATTTTTACATATGTACTCGTATCCATCATGGATTAATGCTAGATGATGCAGAAACTCTTATAGGAGCCATTAGTGGTCTGTGGCAAACTGTAATCTGAAGTATAAACCTCTTGATTTACATGCATTCTAGGCAACTCATTCAAAAATGGAAATTCTGTCATTAATTACTCAACCTCATTACAAACCTGTTAGACTTTTGTTCATTTCTCTGAAACAAATTAAGATATTTTTGAAGTCTAAGAGCTTTCTGCATAGACAGCAATGCAACAAGTTTAAGACCCAGAAAAGGAATAAGGACATCATTAAAATAGTCTGCATGATATCAGTGGTTCAACTGTATAGTTACAAAGCTACAAGAATACTTTTTTTTTAATAACTAAAACCACGACTTTATTCAACAATTTCTTATTTTCTGTGTCAGTCTTCGATGTGCGTTCACAAAAAGAACTTATAGAATATTGTCATTATTTTTGTTTTCTTTACACAGGGTCATATTTTATTTAAAGTTATATTATTTAAAGTTTTATTTTGAGTATCAGTTTAAAAATCATTCTCATGGTGATTTCTAATAAAATTAATGGCCGGCCTTACTTTCTTTCCTACGCTTCCCTCCAAATATCTTTTCTGGAAGTAAGTTTGAGTATGAAATTCGATGAAAAATGCGGTTTTCTTTACAGCAGTAAAGTAGTAATATATGTACCACAGCAAATCCCACTCACTTAACTATAGGGGACTCCGCAGTCGCAAAAATACAAAGTACCCGGTTTTCATCCAAAATATCTTAAATTGCGTTCCGAAGACAAACTAAGCTTTTACGGGTTTGGAACGACATGGGGGTATGTGATTGACAAAATTTTCATTTTGGGGTGGAGTAACCCAGCATCTTCAAAACATGTTGAACCGGCTGTACTTCTTTACAAATCCACATTTCTTTTAAGCATTGAAACCAGTGAGACAGTAACCGCTAAAACACCTGTGGCCAGTTGCCTAAACATAGCCACTATGTTAAGACTGTGTCTTAAGAACTATTTTAACCAACTTGTAGCTAGCCCAAAGGTAATCAAACTTACTTTCTGGATTCAAATTAGACCTTTTTATGGCTACCTTTTTAACTGACTTTAAAAATTATGACCAGTCTTAAAAAAATTAGATGATTAACCTTTTAAGACTAGTCTAAGTGGTTTATGCAACCAAGGATGTTTACTTATTTCTGTTGCATAGCAACTTTCTGTTTTTGGCAGTCTTTTATAAAGGCTTAATGCACTGAATGAGTTTGCCTAGTAAGATAACACTTGAATTAAAATTTGTGTCTCTATTCAGGGCTCTATACTTACTTTTTTTTTTTTTTAAATTTAGGAGCACAGTAAAAATTTTAGGAGCACCTTCTAATCAGTAATAATAAAAAAAATCTGATCAAAAACGTGCCTTCCCATTACGAGGTGGTATTTGACTCTTTAAAGTGATTTACAGGGGAATTTTGGTTTTTACATTTTTGGCAACTTTATTAAATGTCATCTTTTATATCAAATTTGTAAAAAAATAAAATAAAATAAAATTAAAACAACAGAATAAGAACAAGTAGAATAAGAATTTACCAATCAAATGAAATCAATATTAAAATGTATTTGTACTACAGAGATGGCACAGAAAAACACAAAAGTGGCTTGTATGTGTATTTTCATATGTTTAATGAGGGTCAGAGGTGGCACGAGTGCAATCAAATTCATCTTGAGATTAATGATTTAAATATAACATTTTGAATACATATATTAAATGATTTAAATAATTGAAAAGATACTTTAAAAATGAAACTAAATCTGCCAGTAGGTGGCGGCAAGTCACTAATATAATTACTGAATAATATCATTAATTTGATTTAGTTTGAATGGCTGATTCATTCACGAATAAAGCAAGTGACCATCTTTATGAATGAGAAATTGAATCATTGATTAGTTTAAAAATGTATGTTTCTTTATAAATAAAATAACGATTGACAGTTGTATTAAATATTATTTAATAGTCGCACGCAGTAGTTTTTAGTCGCAAATGAGACTGAAATGGTCGCACTGTAGATCCCTGCTATTATATTATGCAGTAACCTTTTTATAACTGTTTGGTAATTAAACTATTAAATGATGAGCATGTTTCTTTATCTCTCCTCTTACTGCTAAGCTCTGCTAAGTAGTTTACTAACCCTGATGCCCTAATGCCTTTCAGCTCCTTTATTTCCTTCAGAGATACACATAGAGCTACTGCATACACACCTGTGTAACCAGCGTCTGGATTATGTTTAAATTAATGCTGTCAAACAATTAATCGCGATTAATATTTGACACCCCTAGTTTAAGTCATTAGTTCAGTTCCAGAATAAAAACTTGATAATTTACTCACCCCTTGTCATCCAAGATGCTCATGTCTTTCTTTCTTCAGTCGAAAAGAAATTAAGGTTTTTGAGGAAAACGTTCTAGGATTTTCTCCATAAAGTGGACTTCAATGGGGATCCACAAGTTGAAGGTCCCAACTGCAGTTTCAATGCAGCATCAAAGGGCTCTATACAATCCCAGACAAGGAATAAGAGTCTTATCTAGCGAAACGATCAGTCATTTTATAAAAAAAAATTAAAATGTGTATATACGTTTTAACCACCAATTTTGCACAATCAAGCGGCCTTTACAAAAAAGGTAAAACAACGGTAAACAACGGAAATGCGTTAGGTTGCGGACATGCTTAGCAGAGCTAGTGCAAGATGGCCATTTGGTTAATAATTATGTACATTTTGATGATGAATTCCTTGTCTGGGATTGTGTAGAGCCTTTTAAAGCTGCATTGAAACTGCAATTTGGACCTTCAACCCATTGGCTCCCAATGAAGTCCACTATATGGAGAAAAATCCTGGAATGTTTTCCTCAAAAACCTTCATTTCTTTTCGATTGAGATGAGATGACATCTTGGATGACACGAGGGTGAGTAAATTATCAAGTTTATCAAATAAAAAAACAACAACAGGAGATTATTTTATAGATAATCTTAACAATAATCAATTTAACCCCAAATTTATGCCATTTATACCTTAATGAAATTATAAATGAATCAGTGCCCAATTTACTTATGGGAAAAAACTAAAACATAAAATAAAATCATAAGAGTGATAACTTCCTGCCTTTGTGTGTTCATGTTAATATTTTGATCATTTTAGTTTTTATTCTGCATGTTTTGCAGTAAAACAAATGCAAAAAAGTCCCTCTAGGTCTGATGATAGGTGACCTGTTTAACTAGTTGCTCATTCGTAAACTGCAACAGTACATTATTAGAGCAATTAAAATAATTATTTTTAACATGATAAACCAGTTCTATCAAAACATATTAGATTTCTTTTTACTCTGCAGTGCCTTTGTCTGTATAATGATGAATGCTGATAGAGGTTTGAGCGTTTGTGAGCATTTCTTGCTGCACTTATGTAAGAGGACAGCTCATAAAACCATTTGTACTCTGTATATAGAAGAACATGCATAAAAAGGTGTTCTGTCATGTCCAAAAACAGTATTTTTTTGCTGTTTTAAAATGCAGCCTTTTAAATCTACTTTATACCTACATATTTTTCAGGCCCCTTCCCAGGTTCTCCACCATTCACGCAAACTACACTGTAAAAATAACTCCAAAGGTGCAAAAAAAAAAGACTGAAAGCTAAATTATAACTCTTAAGTGTAAAATCTTTACAGTAAATAAGCATTTTCTTTGAAAGTACAGTGTTTAGCCTCTCCGTGGCTAGTCTTGGCTCTGCCTGGCAGTGTGTGGGACTTAATTTGAGCTTGATCTTCTCCAGTCGTGTAGGTTGTGATTTATCATGGGCCTTGAAGCCGTGACTCTTTTGCTGCAGCTTTAAGGAATTGCCTGGTTTGGTGCCTGGTGTGATTTAGTGCAGGAAAGTTGTGTTTCGCCTGGAATCCGCAATTAGATGTGTGGTTCACATCAGTGAGCGTCCCTTTACATTTTATTAGTCCAGCTGTGCTGTAGCTTAATGTTTGTTAGTGCCTCTCATTGGGATCATCTGTGTAAAGGGTTTGGGAATCACTAACTCCCAGTGGATTTTTTTTTTTCCCCCTACTACTGCCTCTCCAGACCTTACACATGTCAAGACGCGTCTAAGTGCTCTAACCATTGGAGGTAGGCTTTAATGTCAAAACAGTTCTGTGCCTCTTGCTGTATAGCAATGTTTTAGTAGCTGCAAGTAGTTTTAGCTGCTTTTTTGTGTGTATTTCTGATTTTGGCAGTGCTAGTTAGCTTTGTGGCCATTTTGATGTTTTGATGTATATTTTTCCTAAATTTGAAGATTCCAAGAATGTTCTTAGGTGTCTAGAAATGGCAGCTGTAATTAATGTTTAGGGATATTAATAAAAACAACTCTCAAAAATGTATATGAGACTCTGTGAACCTAATATATAAATAGTTTTATGATTAATAAGCTTTGCTGATCTTATTTTGAATCTGAGCACAGTGGTGTGTCTTTATTTATCAGTATAGATGTTAATGTGGTAGATTGTGTTAGCTTTTTTTTTGTGGATTGAAACTTCTGTACTCTTTTAGGCATCATGGTAAAATTTCGTAATTATTTTTTTAGTGCTGTCAGCAGAATCAAATAGTTAATTGTAACTAATAGTAGTTCACTCCTAAAAATTTTTTTTTTTAACTTGCTGTTTGTGATTTTTCAATGGAAATCTATTTGCTGTGCATTCAGTTTTAATACATTTAGATTCCTTTTTATGGAAGTTCTGGCATGCGGAAAATAGCATATTGTCTTAAATATAACATTAAATGAATGTCATTTATTTTTATAGTTAATATAACTGCATTAACATCACAAAAATGCTTTGCTTCAAATTTAGGAATAAAACGAAACGTTTTAGTTTGAAGTCTCTTCTGCTTAGCATTTATTTGATCAAAAATGGAGTAAAAACTGTCATATTGCAAAATAATACGACTTAATACAAACCTCTATTTGAATATATTTTAAAATGTAATTTACTCATGTGATGCAAAGCTGAATTTTCAGCATTATTACTCCAGTTTCAGTGTCACATGTGCTGCTTAATATTTATATGAAAACCATCATACAATTATTTTTTTTTTCCCATTTATTCAGATAGAAAGTTAAAAAGCAACATTTATTTAAATAGAAATGAATATTATGTATTTACTGTCACTTTTGGTCAATTTAATGCATCCTTGCTAAATGAAAACATTACTTTGTATTACTTTGAGAACTAATGTAGAATTTTAATAGATGAACGCTTGAGCAACACTTTCTGCTTTGTGTTTTGTTAATAGATAAATGGGGTTTAAACTTTAGATAATAGTATATGTAATGATGACAGTAATAGTAATGTAATGATAACATAATGTAGCTTTCTGTATTTTCTGTGGTATTTGTTCATATATTCCAATGTAAGATTGCTTAAAGTTCTATTTGTCATTAGTTGCAATGCTCAGAACTATTATACATAAATGTACATCTGTATTTTTCACCTTGCTTTACAGAGTCAGAATTTCACTTTGCTGAAATTTCTCAAACCTGTAATTGGGAAAAGGGTAATTTATAAGCTCTAAACAGCTGTCCAAATACCAAATAGTAAGAGTGATGTATATTTAATGCCTGTTTTGCATAGCATTGTGTTAGCAGCAGCATTTAAAATGGCCGAAAAGACACATCCTGGTTTTCATTGCCTGCGACGTGAGTGTTTGGCAGCACATGAGTCTGTTTGTTATGCTGCTGCTATGGTGAATGGCTCAGTCTATATGAATCATACTTCTGTAATTTCCAAATCCCATACAGCATTTTATGATCTATACAGACGGCCTTTTCTCAGTCTTATTATTTTTAGTGAAATTTGTGTATTTTGCTTGTAAGTGTATACACTGCCTCTATACATTTTCACAAACAAGAATATTAACTTGTCTCTTTGTAAAATAGTTTGAATACCAAGGAAGTATTTACAGTAATATGCCATCCTACCAGGCAAATGGGTTGAGGGTTTTAAAGCAGAGATTAGACGCTGTTATTTTAGTTTGTTTCGGTGGGAATACTTCCAGGTGGAGGAACATTTGGTTATGCATTACTGCATTTGTTTGTGAAACTTGACGGTATGTAAACAGTGCTTTACAGATTATGTGTCACTTCCGCATATCTGTATCTGCGCATGTGCCCAGATTTAGTTTTTGCTGATCAAGTTGGGATATGATTAATGCAGAAATGATCAATTAAAAGTTATATTTAAAATTAACTGAATATTTAAATTAAATCTTCATATTACAACAATAAAAACATTTTCTTTATAAAAAGCATCAGCTTTATGGAGAATTTTATTTTATGGAGAAAATAAAGAACAGGAGTCGTATCAACTTCATTTTAAACTACAGTTATAGGTTTTTAATATAAAGAGTGAAGAATAATTCACTGGACAATTTTAAATCACGGAGTAATATTCCCTGGAATATTGGAATATAACAACAAAACACTGTATTTTTTGCATTTCTCAACCGGTATGTTATATCAGAATTAGTAATGTTTTTGTTCTATTTCTGTTAATCACTTTCGTCACTGCTTCCACTCATTTTTGTTGCCCTTGTGTTGCATTTACTTTGCAAAGTGGAGTAGGAAATTGACTTTGTTCTTTGGCGTGAACGTTAAAAGCTGCACGCTGATTGGCTGTTGTTGCATATTTCTGCTGTGTGATTGGCTCTTATATTAATCCATATCGAGTAAAAGTTCCTGAAATGATCTGACAAAGATCAGAATTTGATGCACCCGTGTAAAAACAAAAATCTGCATAAGATCTGGGCCGTTACCAAATGTGGTTTTAAATCCGATCGCGATCGAATAGCTCCACTATTTTTGTTCATACAGATAAGAGTTGGACATAACCGCAAAGTGTTTACTTTTATTTTTGCACACTCAGTGAAAACTATTTATTTATTTATTTTGTAAAATAAAGCAAACAAATAGGATGTGCATTCTGTCATCTCTGAGCTCAGTGTTCCCAGTGTTCTGTACACGGTAGTCGTGACACCCGATGTAGAACGCATTAACGCTGTCCTTGTGATCATGGCAACATTAAAAAGCCACTTTCGCTTTCTTTTTTTAATTAATTATTTGCTGTCGGGTATACTTTTACCGACTTTGGAAAAGTTGAATAAGCAAAAGTCCATCCAGAATTCGAGGGTCAGTCGTTGCGCTCATCATCGTGAAAGCCAGTGGAATGATTTTAGGCGGGAGATTAGTGTAAACACCGATATCGGATACGAGGCGTGTCTAAAGTGAATGTAAAACAGGCGGGCCAAAAAAACTGATTTGGTGAAAAGATCAGATCTGTGCATTAAGACTTGCAGTGTAAATGCAGCCGCTGTGAGTTTGTCTCTATATTTCTTAGAGCCAAGCTGCATAAACTAGCTAGTATGTGCCTTAATGGCTGTTATGTTAAATAAAGTTTACTAATTACAGCTAAGCAAGTACTTTACCTATGCATGCCATTGTTGTTGTCTCCTCGATGTTTATCGGTGAATCAGATATTACAAAACCAATATCTGATAATGGTAAAATGCTTAAATATTGGGGAAAAATATCGGAAAACCAATTTATCGGTCGATCTCTAGTAGGGCTGCCCCCTAATAGGCGACTAAGCGTTAGTTGACCAGAAAAGGCTTGGTCGACCAACATTTTATTAGTCGTTTAGTCGCATAAATAAATAAATAAATAAATCTCACGGAGAGATCGTTAATGGCTATAGTCTGTGTGGTAATAGTAATACAGTATACATTGGGCAGTACATCCAACATTCGCCTATCATTCATCAACCTCAAATATGGCTTATTATCTGAAACGTAAGTAGTAGCAACTTTACATGTAATGTTAACCTAGAGCAGTGGGTTTTCAAACCTTGGGTACTTAAAAAATGGGTCGCCAGGACGATTAAAGGAAGATGTATATGTATGTAACAAAGTTCAAGTTTCAGGGAGAAGGATGCGGGAAGCTGCAAACGTAACTTTAATAACAAAATAAACATTAACAACAAAATGAAAGTAAGCGGCAGCCGCCTCAGGCCAGACTCTGTGCGTATCTGTTTTTGCATTTATCAATTAGTATCCACTCACTGCTGAAAACACCGGACTTTTTGTTCAGTCCTGAGTTCTGCAAGCTATTTAATCCTCTCATTATAACAAAGCCTTTAGACGCGCTTGTGGATTGCACATTTAGTACCGCGGAGAGTTTCACGCGACCGTTAAAAGAAACCGAAAGCAAAACGCGTGCACGCATTCAAAAGCAATTTTAATATCCCGCGTTCAGAGAGGGACCATCCCAATGCGCGTGAACTTGAGCGCGAAACTCAGTGTATATCTTTGGCTTTCAGACGTTAAAATAGATCTATAGAGAGTAAACTTCCTACTTTTTCAGATTATAGCCTACATATGCATTCAGGCGCATCACAACTGCGGAGATGACGAGTCGCCGACTTCATCTCTTAAGCCGAAAACAAAGAAAGCTACTTTATCAATATATTATTAAAATGTTAATGCAGTCTACTTATTGTTTTTCCCTGACACATTTGTAATCATTACATCTGCGGTGAGCTGTGGCAAGCTTTATGCGTGCTTGAGCGCTTATTAGGATATGTAGGCAATTAAAGGCTCATTATAATGATTTAAATGTTTTATTAATAAACGTACGATTAGTCGACTAATGCTTAAAATGAACGACTACTAGTCGACCAGAAAAATCCTTAGTCGAGGGCAGCCCTAATCTCTAGTCTTTGTTCATAATAACAAGACTGATCTATTAATAAGTTTCTGTAATTAGTCTGGTTTTAGCTGCTTGTTGATTGAGTAGTTGACCACCATGACCGTTATGTGTGTTCTAGTAAACCCATTTACTATTTATTGTTTTAAACATATAAAAAGGAATAAATCAATTAATCACCAGCCTTCTAATTAAAAACATTCAGGAATATTTCTTCAGCATTTTGTGCTATGAAAGATCATGGTTGGGGGGAAAAAACTGTATAAAGATAGTAGGATACACACTTTTGAAAACAGTGATTACTGGGATTGGATGCATATGTGGACATGGTGTTTGTAGTGAAGAATGCTACTGTTCAAGGTCTGGCTTTTTTGGGAAGGTCATTTTGATGTGGAGTGCATTTTGGTGGCTTTGCTGTCCTCTAGCTTTAGATGAGGTGAAGGGAAGCTTTATGTGGTGGTTAATAAATTCTGTGTTTAGTAAGGATTCTCTTGTAATATTTCTCAAACATACACATTCACACAAGAAACAAGTTCATACTCTCTCTTCCCCCTCCCTCTCTCTCTCTGTCTGTCTTGCTTTCATTAACAAACTCAGATGTATTATAGGATAAGCTCTCTTTAACACACCTGCTCACATGCCTTGAGGTGCATGGCTGCCTCTTTTTACACTCCTTGCTAAACATCCAAAATTATCAACAGCGACAGGTCAGTTTCCAGTGTGCTGACCTATCAGTATCTCTGTACTGCGTAATGCATGGCGTGCTGTAGGTACTGAATGAACAGCTGTAAATACTCATTTTCCTTTCATTTATGAAATTAACTCACATTGCCCAAATACACCAAGCATTCAGAGAAACTTTAGGCACTTTAATACTCAAAGTTAACGCGCATGTTGTGGTATTTGGATTAGCAGTGCTGCTGTGGATCATAAAGAGTCTGTCTGAACCTTGTGTTCACATGCTTTGGGAGTGTGAATGTGTGTGATTTCAAAGGTGAATCTCACAAAGAAATGTCCAGCTCATGTTTCAGCCCCAGTAAAGTGAATGAATATCATCCACATGTAATTTTACATTGAGAAATGAGAATCAATTCTCTAAACATTTTCTTTTTTTTTTTTTCTTTTTTTTTTTAAAGAATTGTTTGAAATGTGACCTGGACATGTTAGCAGGTTTTGTGAGATTAACCCTTAAGGTTTATTGAAATGTATTTATTGAAATAATATATTATTTCAATAAATATTAGTTGAGGTCAAAATTTTACATACACTTCGCCTAATGTTAATTATATTACAAAAATAACAGGAATCATACAAAATGCGTTTTTTTTTTGTTTTTTTTTTTTTTTTTTTGGTACTGACCTGAATAAGATATTTCACATAAGAGTCCACAAGAGAAAATAGCTAAATTCCTAAAAGTTTACATAGGCTTGATTCTTAATATTTTGTTGTGAGTGATCCGCAGCTCTGTTTTTTTTTTTTTTTTGCTTGGTGATAGTTGTTCATGAGTCCCTTGTTTATCCTGAACCATTAAACTGCCCACTGTTCTTCAGAAAAAAAATCCTTCAGGTCCCACAAATTCTTTATTTTTTCAGCATTTTTGTGCATTTCTAACAATGACTGCATGATTTTGAGATTCATCTTTTCACACTGAAGAACAGCTGAGGGACTCCTACGCAAATATTACAGAATGCTACAGAAAAAAAAACGATGCATTAAGAGCTGCAAGTGAAAAATTGACCGAAATAAAGATATGTTATTAACGTGTGTGTGTGTGTGTGTGTGTGTGTGTGTGTGTATATGTATATATACATTATGTAGTACTTCCCTTCAGAAGCTACAGAAGATACATACATGTTTCTCAGAAGACAAGTGTAAGAATCAAGTGTATGTAAACTTTTAAATGTAAATAATTTTTATAAATTCAGCTATTATTTTCTCTTGTGGACTGCATGTAAACGTCTTTTATGTAAAATATCTCATTCAGGTCAGTACTAAATATACAAAAAAAAACTGCATTTTTGTATGATCCCTCTTAATTCGGTAAAATAATTAACATTTTGCAGATTCTGCAAGGTGTATGTAAACTTTTGACCTCAGTTGTATTTAATAATTTATTATTGTTATTATATAATTTATTATTATTCTTTACTTTTTTTTTTGATGATTTTTAGTCCTCAAGCATAAAATCATAGTCCTAGGATATGTATAATTAAATTCTTAATACAGATGTTGAGGTTTATTTATACTACTAATATTAGAACTACATTTTGTGTCATAAGTGTATACTCTCTAACTGTAAATTAAATGGTACATCATCTTTCAGTTTCTAACTTGAGCTGCTGAATTAAGTTGTAATAAATATAATAATGAGCCCTTTACTGTTTAATACATGAATTGCAGCTCACAATCCAATGCTGCTTGTTTGCATAATAAATTCAGGATGCATTTAATGCAACAATTGTACCAGCATTTTTAACACCAATATTATATTGACAGTGATTATACGGTTAACCCACTTTTTCCTTTTGTTTTGTTTTTTTTGAACCTCCAAA
This sequence comes from Cirrhinus molitorella, assembly GCA_033026305.1. NCBI lineage: Eukaryota > Metazoa > Chordata > Actinopteri > Cypriniformes > Cyprinidae > Cirrhinus > Cirrhinus molitorella. Next base: position 25,948,477 of record CM065125.1, read on the forward strand.
ATGCTGCACACCCCAACTCTCTTATCAATTTTCAAACCACCTTTCTTTCTTCTATTCCATCCATTTACTAACCACTTCATACTGCACATTCTTTTTGTATATTTTCCGCTTTGCTGTTGTGATCATTTAACATTTATAATGCTGTTTGCTGGTGCTTTTTGTTGTGTATTTCCATAACACCCCAATCCATCATGTTTCTGGTTATGCATGGCATTACTGTCATCCTCACATTTACTCCATTTATCCCCACTAACTCACACATGCTTGTTTTTTTTTTCTTCTCTCCCTGTCTGTCTTTTTTCTTTCTTGTTTTTCTGTTTCTATTATTTATCACTCTTTTCCTCTTTCTACATCTGGATTGTTTTTTTCCTGTCACTTTGTTACTTTCAATCCCCTCCATTCACTGGCATCCATGCTGGCCTTCTTTTGTTTCTCTTCTCTTTTCTGTTTTCCTGCCCCCCTCCCTCTCCACCTGCCCCTCTCCTCTGGGTTGGGTTGGATGTGTTGTGTGTTTGGCTGGCAGGTTTCTATGGGTTGGAAGAGTCTGACTTGGATAAGGTGTTTCGCTTGCCCACCACCACCTTTATTGGGGGCAATGAGAGTGCTCTGCCCCTCAGGGAGATCATCCGCCGCTTGGAGGTGAGTGAGGACTCATGGAAAATTTCAGACTTAGGTCTGTGTAAATGGTTCCCCACTAGGGGGCCCCAGCAAAGTACTTGGAGGCCCGCAAGATTTTAAATCAGAGAAAACCACTAAAAGATCTCTTCCTTATTGCAAATAGTGAGAGTGCATCTTGGCCAAATATTTCAATATGAATGTAATGTATATAGAAGTTTTTAACAAGACGCAATTTGCAAGAAAATCTTTACTGCAATAATAAGTATATTCTTTTTTATTTATTCAGTACTGAAAGCAGAACTGATAACATTCAAGCTTCTCAATACTAGTCTTTCATAGTTTATCCCAGGTGCCAATTTAATATGCATATGTATATAATTTATATAATATGCATTCCTTGTTCATAGGGTCTTTCAATATTGTTGTGGACAATTTGGGGTCAAGGAGACATTGAGCAATAAAACTGCTGTTTTAGTTTTAATTTTAAATGATAGTTAACCCAAAAATAGAAATTACTCACCCTCAAGGGTGTATATGACAGTCTTCTTTCAGCCAAACAAAATCAGAGTTATATTTAAAAAAATGTCCTGGCTCTTCCAAGCTTTATAATGGCAGTTGAGATTTTGAAGTCCAATAAAGTGCATCCATCTATCATAAAAAGTGCTCCACATGGCTCTAGGGGTTAAAAATATGCATATTGAAAACTTTATAAACCGCAGTCTCTAGCTTCTGCTAACTGTCCTACAAATGTTCACAAGAGTGGCGTTCCATCGGATGACGTAGGATGTAGGTGTTGCACAAGCTTTGGTGAGAATATGCTAGTCTTGTGAGAACCAAGTTTTGTTTAACGGCAAAGGAAAACCAGTCAAAAAAAAAAAAAAAAATCCTCAAATTGTTGTTGTTTTTTTTTTTTTTTTGTTTTTTTTAAACAAATCCTTGTTCCGTACTTGGGTTCGAAATCTTAACACCCATTCACTGCCATTCTAAAGCTCGGAAGAGCCCGAATGTTTTTATTATAACACTGATTGAATTCATCTGAAAGACATGTTTCACAATACTTTTTTATTTAAATAAAATGTATTTATTTTTTGAAACTTGTTGTTAAATGATCAGGTACTGCATTGAGTGTGATTTATGTCACTTTGTGCAGTATTTTCTTTGAGTTTGGTTGCTGAAATGCTGTGTTTCTCAGATGGCGTATTGCCAGCACATAGGGGTTGAGTTCATGTTCATCAATGACCTGGACCAGTGTCAGTGGATCAGACAGAAGTTTGAGAGGCCTGGAGTCATGCAGTTCAGCCTAGAGGAGAAGAGAACACTGCTGGCTCGCATGATCCGCTCCACCAGGTACACATACACTTACACTAAGGCTAAATGTAAGGGTATACATAGGAACAGTGTTGGGGAAAGTTACTTTTAAAAGTAATGCATTACAATATTGCATTGCTCCCTAAAAAAATAACTAATTGAATTACTTTGTAATCTGTTAAATTACTCTGGCAGTACTTTTTAAATCTGGGGGCATGCTTGTTTGTTTTTAATATAAAAAGTTAGATTTTTAGCAAATGTAAAAGCCCTTTCACACCAAAAAGTGAAATGAATAAACCTAAGGCTGAAGGAAAAGTAAATTCATGTCTGTACAGTAGAACTGTAGAAAAAGTTCAAAATTTTTCAGCAGTGAGAAAAATGAAGCACTAACGTTAATGAATAAAGTAAGTTTTGCTTATTAGTATGGTTGAATTGGAACAAAGGTCAGCAGCAAAGACATTGGTTAATAAAATGGAATTAAATACATAACAGAAACAAAAAGTGGTGTTACTTTTTTGAAAAAAGTAACTCAGATATTTCCTTGTAAATTATAAAGTAATGTGTTACTTTACGTAACTTCCATTACTTATAATGCATTACCCCCAACGCAATGCATTAAACGATGTTTGTGTTGGTCTGAACAGACACATCAATAGCCGTTTGTTCAAATTAAAGTTGATTTCACACCAAACGTTTGACTTGGTTTAACTGTTTTACTTGATGAGTTTAAATGGATATTTTGTTCTTACAACCGGTATTAGACTTTTTTTCTTCAGCTCCTTAATATATGTGTGCTGATTTCTCTAGGTTTGAGGAGTTCCTGCAGAGGAAATGGTCATCTGAGAAGCGCTTTGGACTTGAGGGATGTGAGAGTCTGATCCCTGCGCTCAAAACCATCATTGATAAATCCAGTGAGAAGGGAGTAGACACGGTCATCATGGGAATGCCTCACAGGTAGAAGAAGAGATTCAATTGAGTAGAAACCAGATATTTCAGTGACGTATATGCTGATTCTTAGTATCGGTTACAAACTCACTTGTTCAATCTGTTTCTGTAGAGGGCGTCTGAATGTACTTGCCAATGTGATCCGTAAGGAACTGGAGCAAATTTTCTGTCAGTTTGCCTCTAAACTAGAAGCAGCTGATGAGGTCAGTGACGTTTAATCATCAGAACAAACGTAAGAACTACCACAATTGATGAAACATGTCTGTACCTCTACAGGGTTCAGGAGATGTCAAGTACCACTTGGGCATGTACCACAGGAGGATAAATCGTGTGACTGACAGGAATATTACTTTGTCATTGGTTGCCAACCCTTCCCATCTTGAAGCGGTGAACCCAGTGGTGCAGGGCAAGACTAAAGCTGAACAGTTCTATTGTGGAGACACAGACGGCAATCGGGTGAGACATAAAAAAACATCAAACTAGGGCTGAGCTGACATTATCATTCACATTACCATTCAGAAGTTTTGGGCTGATTTTTTTTCATGTTTTTAAAAGTGTCTTTTGCTCACCAAATCTGCATTTATTTGATCAAAAATACAGTAAAACTGTAATATTATAAGATATTATTACAATTTAAATATATCTTAGTTTAATTTTATTCCTGTGATCAAAGCTTTAGCATCAAATTTTTAGCATCATTACTGGTCTTCAGTGTCACATGGTTCTTCAGAAATCGATCTAATATGCTGATTTGCTGCTCAGTTTTCTTGCGTATATTCACCAAGGAATATTGAAAAAGTATCATGTTTCCACAGAATTATAAGTTTTTTTTAAAAAAACAGCATTTGTTTTCAAATATAAATCTGTTGTAACATTATGAATGTCACTTTTAATAAAAAAAAAAAAAAAAAGACCCCAGACTTTTAAGTGGTAGTGTATAATGCTTTTATTAATAATGCATTAATACTTTGGTCCTTGAATAGAAAGTTCTACAGTTCAGTTAATGAAGCAGGTTGCCTAAATAATCGAATGCTCACTTAAAATTAATTTTTGAAAATGCTAAAAATGTATAATACTAATATAAAACTGTTAAATGTAATCTTCAGTCAATCTCAAAATATCCATTTTTCATATTGTACATTACAAAGTAATAAATTTGTCGCATTAAAAAATGACTGATTTTAATATTTTGTATTTTTTTTTATTTTAGTGTTTATTTTTAATGATCATCATAAAATTCACTGCCGTTTAAAGGTTTGGGATCAGTAGGATTTGTAATGTTTTTTTAAAGAAGTTTCTTATGTTGATCAAGGCTAGTTGAAATCTTTTGTAGCTATATACACTACCGTTCGATGTTTGGGGTCAGTAATTTTCTTTCGGTCTTTCTTTCTTTTTTTCTTTCAAAGAAATTAATACTTTTATTCAGAAAGGATGTGTTGAATTGATAAAAAGTAATAGTAAAGACTCATATTGTTAGAAAAGTTAAAGTTAAGTATTCAAAGTTAAAGTTGATAATAAATCAGCATATTAGAATGATTTCTGAAAGATCATGTGACACTGAAGACTGGAGTAATGATGCTGAAAATTCAGCTTTGCATCACAGAAATAAATTATATTTTAAAGTACATTAAAATAGAAAACTTATTTTAAATTGCAATATTTCATAATATTACTTTTTTTTCTGTATTATTGATCAAATAAACTGAACTTTGATGAGCATAAGGAGACTTTGAAAAACATTAAAAATCCTAAACTTTTGAATGGCAATGTATATATGAGTATTTAATATCAAATTTAAGATGTATTTTGAAAGGCTCTGTTATTATGAATTCAAATCCTGTTTTTAATTACATACCCCTCATAGAAACAACAGCTTTTGAAATGTTCTTACCTGTGTGTTTTTGTTTCAGGTGATGTCCATTCTTCTCCATGGTGACGCTGCATTTGCAGGTCAGGGCATCGTCTATGAAACCTTCCATCTGAGCGATCTGCCCTCCTACACCACACATGGCACTGTGCACGTGGTCGTCAACAACCAGGTACATGTGCACAAACCCGTGCGTGACAATACATGCCAACACACCACATCAGATGTTGTCTTAATACCCCTCTGCATCTCTTTCTCAGATCGGTTTCACCACAGATCCTCGTATGGCACGCTCTTCTCCGTATCCTACTGATGTCGCCCGTGTGGTCAATGCCCCCATATTCCACGTCAACGCAGATGATCCTGAAGCTGTAATGTACGTGTGCAATGTGGCCGCAGAGTGGAGAGCCACCTTCCACAAAGATGTGGTGGTGGACCTGGTGAGTAAAAGCATTTTTTGTCTTTTATAAACACTTATCGTGATATCGTTCACGACATTAAATCAGGAAAATGGCTTCTTTCCTTTTAGGTATGTTACCGTCGTAATGGCCACAATGAGATGGATGAGCCGATGTTCACCCAGCCGCTGATGTACAAACAAATCAAAAAGCAGAAAGGAGTTCTCCAGAAATATGCTGAGAAGCTCATCGCCGAAGGCGCCGTCTCACGTCAGGAGTATGAGGTCAGACAATCCTGGCCAGAGTCAGTCAGCTGCCTCTTATCTTCAGCTAGTCTTTCTAGAGTGTTTTCATCTGTTTCTTGTCTCTATCCACAGGAAGAGATTTCCAAATATGACAAAATCTGTGAGGAAGCTTATACTCGTGCAAAGGATGAGAAGATCCTCCACATCAAGCACTGGCTGGACTCCCCATGGCCAGGTGTGTGCGAACATGGATATTATTGAATTACATCCTATGAGCAAATTTGTTGAAGAAATACTATCAGACTTGGAAGGTGCGTCCACAGGCCATCCATGGATCGTTCATTGCATATTTCATACATATTGCATATATGGCCTTAATGTTGCAATGAAACGTAAGTAGTGACAGATATTTTCTTTCGTTTTCTGAGGTACATCCGAACTTAATAATCAGAAAAGAAAAATGTATGATGTAAATGATTTCTCTTACTGAAATATATAGCAGAAAACCCACAAAAGATTTAAGTTGTTTGAAAAATCCACAGTTTATACATATTTTGGACTATGGAGGGCGCTGTTTTTTTTTTTCAATAATGTGAAACCTGTTGCTATTTTTACTAGAGGTCGACCGATATTAGATTTTTTCCAATACCAATAGCTAGGTTGAACCACACTGGCTGATACCGATTAATCAGCTGATCGTTTTTAAAATAGATACTGAATGGAAACTAAAACAGTGGTCTACTATTTTAAAAAGGGAATGAACCATACTTTGTAAAATAAGAAATGTATTGATAGTAATTATATATTTACAAATATCAGTAAATGTTGAAATGAACACACTAACAAGGAACAATACTTACATTCTACAGCTTTTATTAACCTTAGTTAATGCTACAAATGGACTCTTATTGTGAAGTGTTACCATTTCATGTCAACAGTCTTTAAACATCTACACAAAAGCCATAGTATTGAAATGACATCATATAGATATTGTACCCATGTATACTCTCACAGTTTAACTGCTTCTATTCTAGAGCACTTGATGAATATCTCATCAAAATAACAAAATATTTTAGTCACAAACCGTGAAAAAGCCCAGCACCACGTCTAGAAGATCTCGTATCAGTTCTCACACACGCAAGACGCATCGCCTTCAGATCAAACATCGGTTGAAAACTGTTTATGTAATCACCAAATGGACATAAGTTTACTTCGAGAATGATCAAAAAGCGGCATAGATGAGTTTGAAGCAAACGGAAAGAGAAAGCGCAATCTATATTATAGCTCTCTATATGAGACATACAGACTTCATTAGAGCCACAGAAAGAAAAACGTTTGGCTAAAAATGCACAATACACACAATCTTTCAGCCCATGGTGAAGTCTTTATGTACATTTTCATCGATTTGGGACAGATATGATGTATTCAATGTAAAACTCTGTGATGGCGCTCTGTGATGCGGCAGGATTTCTGTCGGCTGAATGAACACAGTTTGCTGTCTCACATCACTAGCTTTAAATATTAGCAACTTGCTGGCTAACAAATGCAATAATGTGATCAGCTGGGTATAAACTATAAAATAGATTGTTACAATCATCACATTAAACATTTGGGTTGGACTTACTGTTTTGGTCACTGTTTAAACCTCTGTGGTGCTTTCTCTACTAATGCAGTATCTAGTCAACAAAGTACTTGCTAAGTAATGATATGTAAAAATGCACTATAGTTTGTTGTCAATGTTTTAAATCTGCATCTGAAGTGTCCCACTGTGTTCAGCAAACAGCATGTGTTGTCAGTGATTTCCGCCTCTAGAGGCAGCTCTCATCATACATATCTATGGCTCTCATACTTTATGAGGACAGCAGAGCCTTTTCAGCCACTTCAGCAATGGATGAAACCCGGAAAAAGTATCAGCATGGATTTTTGCCGATAACCGAAAGTTCCGATTAATCTGCAAAACTGATACATCGGTCGACCTCTAATTTTTACCGCAGCAAAACTCTGAAAATAAAATACTGATATGATGAACACAGCTACTGAAAGAACTTGGTGATGGATATAAGCTTAGGCTTAAAACAAATGGCGTATCGTCGTTTTTTTTTATTTATTTTTCCCCCATGAGGAGTCTAAATGACCCTGGATATTGAGTGAAATCCGCGCTGAAACTCCTTTGGTGTTTGCGGCGTTATGACAAGCATTGGCATGTTTATATCCTGCCAGGGTTGTTTCTTGTCTCTGCCGTTAGTAAGCTCTTTCAGTAGCTGTGGTCTACTAAAAGCCTCAAAGGCATCAGGGACTAAAATGGAGAGATGCAGGTCTTTAGGAAGTTTTATTTGTCCACTGGTATCTTCCCATCCTTTCTCATCTTCTTTTCGCTATGATTCTTTGAAGAATCTTTTTTTTTGGTTGCCCTTCGACTGAAAATTACAACCAAAAGCCGCACAATGTGGCCTTGTATCAGTATTTTATTTTCCAAATTGTGTTGCAGTAAAAATAGCAACAGTAAATCTCAGACTGCAACCATTTCACCTCATCAAATAATAGTGCAAAATAAGCCTAAAATGATGTGGATTTTTTTTTAAATAATGTAAATCTTTTATGGGTTTTCTACTACATACTTCACTAAGAGGCATCATTTACATTATATTAAGCCATACAAATCTTAATACCCAGGGCTCCCTTTAAGTGAGTTAACTAAACTAATTGAAAATAACATCTTTAACCCTCTGGTGCTCCACACTTGGTGGTCAAAAATAACTAATATTTTGTATTTTATAGGATTCTATGGTGTTAAATGCATAGGCCTGAAAATGAAAAATTGTTAAACGTGATTAAAAATGGAAAAATCCTGATTAGATTTTTAATCGAATCGTGACTCCAAGAATTGATTTGAGATTCCCACCCCTACCAGAGGGTTAAACATTTAGCTCATGTTGCATCTTCCTGTGACCATCTGGAGGTGGGTGGTTCAGAATGAGTTGCAATATGCACCAGAATTCTAACAAACATCTGACTAATCAAGCTGCTGCTTCATGTGTTTCTAGATCTTACAGCAGTCATTGTGTTTGCTATGCAGGTTTTTTCACTCTGGATGGTCAGCCCAAGAGTATGAGCTGCCCTTCCACTGGTCTGTCAGAGGAGGAGCTGAGCCACATCGGACAAGTGGCGTCATCAGTACCCGTGGAGGACTTCACAATTCATGGAGGTACATTAGACCTACAAAACAGTGCATAAATGTGCACACGTTTCATGCATTCTGTTACTATAATACTCGTGTTCCCTTCACATACAGGTCTGAGTCGTATTCTGAAGGGACGTGGTGACATGATCAAGAACAGGACAGTGGACTGGGCCCTGGGAGAGTACATGGCCTTTGGCTCTCTTCTGAAAGAGGGCATCCATGTGCGTCTCAGTGGCCAAGATGTGGAGAGAGGAACCTTCAGGTAAAAACAGTAACATTCAGGATTTTTTTTTTTTGAGCCACTATTTCAAGTGCAGCAATATTTTGGATCTCAGCCCAGTGTAAGTGGTCACTGACCTGTTGTTTGTTCCATTTGCAGTCACCGTCACCATGTTCTCCATGATCAGAATGTAGACAAGAGGATCTGCATTCCCATGAACCACATGTCACCTGACCAAGCCCCGTACACCGTCTGCAACAGCTCTCTGTCTGAGTACGGAGTACTAGGTATCCAGACGTTCACTGTACATGTTTAAAATGATCTCTGAAAGGTAGAGGATGCTTATGGAAACTCATGTTTTCTTTTATTGTGTGTTAGGTTTTGAGTTGGGCTTTGCTATGGCCAGTCCCAATGCTCTGGTTCTGTGGGAGGCTCAGTTTGGAGACTTCCATAACACTGCTCAGTGTATAATCGACCAGTTCATCAGCCCTGGCCAAGCTAAATGGGTCCGCCAGAATGGCATTGTCTTACTGCTGCCACATGGCATGGAGGGCATGGTAATGCTATTATTACTCACAATTCAGATCTCTTTTTTTTTCTGGCTGTAAACGAGTTGATATGGTTTTATTTTGTTCCTTCACAGGGTCCCGAGCACTCATCTGCTCGTCCAGAGCGCTTCCTGCAGATGTGCAATGATGACCCTGACTTTAACCCTGTAAGACTGTCTGCCTAACATCTCTGAATGTTAATACAGTATTGGTATAAACAAAGATTTTATGGTCTGAATATATCAATGTACCTTTTATTTTGACTGCAGAAAATCACGGACGACTTTGATGTGCGTCAGCTGTATGACTGCAACTGGATTGTCGTAAACTGCTCAAATCCCGCCAACTATTTCCATGTAATAAGGAGGCAGATTCTTCTTCCGTTCAGGAAACCTGTGAGTTTAGCTGTCTGAGAGCATCTGGAGACATTCATTCATAACTGGTGCTTGAATGATTTTTAACTGGTTTATTTTCTTGTTTTTAGCTTATTGTCTTCACCCCCAAATCTCTGCTGCGTCATCCAGAGGCCAAGTCTAACTTTGACCAGATGCTACCAGGTCAGAATCTGTTAGAGAGAAGATTTTAGAGGGGATTGATTAAACATCTGTGCCACTTTAACACGTGTCATGTCGACATTACATTAGGGGATTAAAACTGCAGGATTTGGGAAAATGCGAACAAAAAAGTATAAATAAGAAACACTAGAGCTTTGAATATGAAAATGATGAAAGTGTATGAGGTAAATGAGAAATCTGATAGATGGGTTGACTAAATAGAAAAACAATTCTGAAGGATTTTTTTTTTTTTTAAGTAGTGGTCGACTAATAGGTTGTTTTTTTTTATGGTTAAAGAAAAAATTATTTGAAAATATTATTTTAACTTGATCTAAAAAAAAAAGTACAATTAAAAAGATTTATACTTTTTGATTTTGTAATTCTATATGGAAGCCTAATTGTGACTTTTTTTGCAGAATTGCGTGATATAAACTTGCAGTTGCGAAAAAGACTTTCTCAGAACTGCAACTTTATTTTTCACAACTACAAGTTTGTATCACACAGTTCAAAAGAACTCACAATTGTGACTACTGCGTAATATACACTTGTAGTTGTCAGAATTGCAAGATATAAACTCAGAATTGTGACTTTCTCAGAATTGCATGATATAAACTTAAAAAATAGTCTCAGATTTGAGGAATGAAGTCAGAATTGTGAGATTAAAACTCAAAATTGTGAACTTTTTTCTCAGAATTATGAGTTTATTACACAATTGTGAGCTTTTTTTCTCAGAATTGCATGATATGAATGTGTAGTTGTGAAAAAGTTGTAGTTCTGAGATATAAACTCGCAATTGACTTTTTTCAGAAATGTGTTAGAAAATTTGTTTGGCAGATTTGTGGTTCTGCACTTTGTTTTGCAGATTTGTGAGATAAAAAGTCGCAATTACCTTTTTTTATTATTCAGTGGTGGAAACATTATAGTATAGTATATTATAGTATTATAGTATAGTATTTTTTTTTTTTTTACATGTAAAGAACAAAAAAAAAAAAAAGTAAATAACGTAACCAACAGTACATTTAATAATCTGGTAAGTCTGTGTGCACTGGGTTGCATTACATTTTCTCAAATTACCAGGTAACACTTACTCAATGTACAGTAAATGATAAATATGATATAGCAGCAACAAAACATGTGCATAAACCAACTTATGAATAAACAACACTATGTGTGTCCATTCAGGCACTCATTTCCAGCGTGTGATCCCAGATGATGGACCGGTAACTCAGAACCCCTCAGGGGTGAAGCGCATCATCTTCTGTACTGGAAAAGTCTATTATGAACTCACGCGTGAACGCAAAACACACAACATGGAGGACTCTGTGGCCATCACTCGCATTGAGCAGGTACCACCAATAGAACATCAGTAGAACATCAGTAATGCTTGCTTGCTTTTGTTCTTGTATGATGGTCTGATTCTGTCTCTCTCTCACTCCTCCCCAGCTCTCTCCTTTCCCGTTTGACCTGGTGAAGGCTGAGACTGAGAAATATCCCAATGCTGACCTGGTCTGGTGTCAAGAGGAGCATAAGAATCAAGGATACTACGACTATGTGAAACCCCGCATGCGCACCACCATCGATCGTGCCAAGCCCGTCTGGTAAGCTCTTGTGTTCCCATATAAGGGGCCATTCTACAGAATTGGTCTGAAGTCAGAGTTGGAAACGTTATGTATGCAAATTGTATAATATCAGAAGTACACATTTCTAGCAATAGTGCAGTTAATTCTCATATTGTATTTTCAGAAAGTTTTGGAATATGTCACTACCGAAACACTGTTATATATAATTTAATAAGAGGTTTTATTGACATATTAAGATTTAGTTTACATCTACATTGTAATATATATATGTTTTTTTGCTATATTATAAAAAAAACAATGCAGAGGTAAATCAATAACAATTACATTTTAACCATATTTCAAGTGTGATTTATGAGATTTGTTGTATTTTTAATCAAATTTTTCTTTTTGAAAATTTTGTCATTAATCACTTACCCTCATGTCATTCCAAACCTGTAAAAGGATTGAAAGGAACACAATTTAAGATATTTTGGATGCAATCCGGTAGCTTTTTGACTGTCCCATTGACTGCCAAGTAAATAAAACTGTCAAGGCCCAGAAACTTATGAAAGACGTTGTCAAAATAGTCCATCTGCCATCAGAATACTTTTTGTACGCAAAGAAAACAAAAATAACGACTTTAGTCAACAATTCGTCTCCTCTGTGTCACAATAGCACCATTTTGGAAAGTATCCACTGGATGTAAACAACGTACGCTGGTCTGTCAGCCACAACACACGGATACGTTTTCTACGTGTATTTACGGTTTGATTTGAACGAAAACAGCGCATCCGTGTGTTGTGGCTAACAGAGAACAGCGTACATTTAATGTGACAGTCAAAAGGCTACCGGATTTCATCCAAAATATCTTAAATTGTTTTCCGAAGACGATCAAACCTTTTATGGGTTTGGAACGACATGGGGGTAAATGATTAATGACAAAATTTTCATTTTGGTGTGGAGTAACCCTTTAAGGATTCATTAGTTTGAATATTGAACCAACCACTATAATAACATCTTAGTTGATAATTCAGTATACTTTATTTTAGACAAAACATCCCATGTTTTGGTCGTGACTGCACATTTCCGGTAGCGACAGTATTATTTTGGTAGCGACCACATCACATTACAGACTTTTAAGCCACATACTAAAACACTACTAAAATACAAAAAGAATTAAATAAAAAAAATATATATATAAAATAAGTGTATTTAAAAAAAAAAAAAAAAAAAAAGATTTCCCTTTGGTCAGTACCAAAACAATTGGTCGTGTTTGTTTTGGTAGTGACGAATTTATGTAATAACACCCAAAAAAATCATGTCAGAAAAAAAAATCATGATGTCTGTGACTGTTTCAGTAGTGACAATTTTAGATACTGTTGAATCTAGCTCAAAGATGCAAATAAGATGCTAATAACAGTTCAGTTGGTTAGTTAACACAGTTCTGAACAGTTGTACACACATAAAAACTAACTCCTAAAAAGTGTTTAAAGCTGCAGTCTGTAACTTTTTTTTTTTTTTTTTGGGTTAAAAATAATCCGAAATCAATATTTGAACAAGTACATAACCAGCCAGTGTTGAAACCTATCGCATTACTTGAGCTCGACTCACAACTTACCATTTGAGTGGAATGGGTAGGTTTTTGCAGGAAATTCGAGCATGCCGCAGCATTACAACGTCATGTCTTGACGTCAAATTATTGTACAAACTTTAAATTAACAAACTTTAATTATTGTACAAACTTTAATTTAACAAACTTTAATTTGCTGTAAAGCTGCTTTGAAACGATATGTTTCGTGACAAGCGCTATACAAATAAACTTGAATTGAATTAAATTGAATGTCTGTAAACATAAAGAAGGCGTCCTGGCTAGTAGGCTGTATTGCTACATTATATAGCAGGGGCTGGATCGTTTATAGCCTTTTCTCACAGCAGCTGGAATAATTAAATGTATCAATTTGATGGCGGATTGTAATCCAGAAAGGATTGTGTGTTTATGAAACATTACTGACATTAAATGTCAGAAATGTCACAAAGAGTCAGTTGTGCTCGCGCCACGGCGAACTTGCTGTTTATACAGCGGAATTTACAAGAACAAAGACTGAACAGCGGGCATTCGTGGGCCGTGCATCCCTGAACAAGTTATATGCACCCCCTTTCCATCCTCTCCCCTATTTGCTGAATGTGATCTTTTTCAAAAGTGAAAGTGAAACTATTGGTTATGACATGTAACCTAGGCATTTTTATATTTGTGTAGCCTACACAATAATAATATTTTACATTTGTAATCTTTTAATTTTTAATATTTGGCATGTTTGTGTGCTTCTATGCATCCCTGTGTGTGTAAAAAGCAGACTGTATGCACGTTGTGCACCTGCCTATAACTGCATATTACTATTATTTTTGCTTTTAAATAACAAAAAATATTGCGCCATTGGCTTTAGACCAGGTTTTAGTTGGTCAGTGGCACAGTCTATTTTAATTGCCTCAAAATAGCAACGCGCCAACAATGCGCCTGAACACACCTCGTTTTCAGACCAGCACACCCATAGGCACACAAATGGGCACAAATGCATTTGCTTATTAGAGAACGTGGCGCAGGATGTGAAAATGATAACTGTGTCAGGCTGAAACTAGCAAAAATCACTTGTGTTGCGCCTGGTGCCACATGTTAAAAAGTAGATAACAGAAATGCAAAAACTAAATGTGAAGAAATAAAAGAAATGAATGATGAACAGAAAATGCTTCAGGGCATTCAACCCCTGAAAGCATAAAAAACATAAATTAATTTCTGTAGAAATGGTACAGAAAAATATCAAAGTGCATTTAACAGTGGCCTGTTTTTCTGCTCATTATAGTTAATTGAAATTTAGCTTTTTAGTCAGTGAAAGTCTGGGAAAAGTCAGGGAATTTGAAATTTGGCTTAGAGTGGGAACCCTGTGTGTTGGTGCACACAACTTTTATTATCAAATTTATTATCAAAAAAGATAATAAAACTCCTTGAGTACTAATCTTAATGTTTAAGCATATAATGACATTCTAGGGAATTTGTGTCCTAATTTTATAGCAAATGCCTCTGTATATAAGGCAAGGTTCATAGAGAAATGTTTGATTCAGTCAGTGTGGAAGAACTTGACTGGTCTGCATAAAACTAAATCCTAATCCCAGTTGATGCAGCTCACTTTAAATGCAGACCTTGAGGCAAAAACTCATCACCAAACACCACTGACTTGTACATACACTAAGGCTATGTTCACACTGCCAAAAAAATCAGATTTTTTCATTAAATGTGACCCAGGTGTGTTTTTTGCATGACAGTGTGAACAGCACAAACCACATGGAATCTGATCTTTTACAGTCAGATCTGAGCCACTTCAATATGTGGTTCTAAATCCGATACATTTAGGATATTTCGCAATGCGACCTCAGTCTGAACAGTCAGATCGGAATTCATGCGACTTTTACGTCTTACGGGCCGTTCACATGTCGTGTCTTTTGCGCGCCGAAGTTCGTTATTTCCAATGTAGATGCGCTAAATGTTTAGTGCTAGAAATCCATTTATCCTTTGCTGTAACTTCCGCGTCTTCATGGAGAGCGCAGGTCATTGCTGCTTAGCAACGGCAGACACCACGGGAGCGCAAGCTACAGAGTGCTTTGGAAAGCAGGAGAAAGTGGCGTGCCTCGCGTTTTCCACGCATTTTTAGGCATGCCGTTACTGTCGTTGTGCGTATGCATTTCAGTTCACACAGGAATCAGATATGGGCCACATTTTTAAAAACAATGTGAACAGGCAAACACAAAATCAGATCTGAGCAGAAAATCTGAATTGAGCATTAAGGCTCACAGTCTGAACGTAGCCTATATGGACAAGTATTGGGACACCCCCTTCTTTAGAACAGAAAAAGGCACTTCCAAAACTGTAGCAACAAAGCTGGAAGCGTAATTCATGCATTTAAAAAATATTTCCATCTCTGTTGCTTCAGTTTTGGAAGTGTCTAAAATGACTGTACCCATATGCACGTTTTTGGCACAAGGTCTGCATTTAAAGTCACACCAGAGGTGTTCAGCTGGGATTAGGACTTGGCTTTATGCTGACCAGTCAAGTTCTTCCTGACTGAATCAAACATTTCTCTATGAACCTTGCCTTATACACATTGGCATTGTCATGTTAGAATAAAAAAGGTCTTGTCTAAACTTATGCTATATTATTAGAAGGACACAATTCCCTAGAATATCATTATATGCTTAAACATTAAGATTAGTACTCATGAAAATTACTAAAGCAGTCAAACCTGTTCATTAGAAGGAGGTGTCCCAATATAGTGTATGTTACGCTTACTGATATATTATTATGGGTTTCAATAGATGTTTACTAAGATCCTTTTATTATCTAAGATTTCAATACTTGCATGCTTTTTACATTTTTTTTTTTTTTTTGGTTGAGACGGCAGTTTGCACCAGTTCTGTAGAATGGCCCATAGAGTTGTGATACGCAAAGTGCTCTGTATTTTCACCAATTCCCACTCTGTCTTTTTGTGTGCAGGTATGCCGGCCGTGAGCCTGCCGCAGCCCCGGCTACTGGAAACAAGAACACCCATCTTCTGGAGCTGAAGCGTTTCCTCGACACTGCCTTCAACCTGGACGCCTTCAAAGACCACGTCTAAATCTGCCCTTCAGTCCACAAAGAAAACGAAAACTCACAAACACCCCATTTTCCCGGCAACCAAATACACTACTTCAAACCGTTTTATCCCTAGAGAACAGCGATAGTTTATCCAATGTGTCAGGTTTGCAAAACACACTCTCCGTCCTAGACTCTCACTCTCTCCTGCATGAATTCACATTTTTTTTAGTTAATTTTCATTTTAAGCCTTTGTGGAGGAGATGCAAATCTCAAATTCTCTTTCTTTAAGCATAACAGCACAAATGTTGATTTTTGAATAGACCCAATGTATTTTCAACCAAAGCACATCTCCAATCCTGTTACTCCAAACTCACTATTAAGAGACTTTTCACTAAGCTTTTGTGTAGGGTTGTTGGAACCCCAATGGCTTTAATTTGTATGTTTGTGTTTTCTTTTTCTTTATTGATAATTGCAGGCTAAATTCAGAATAAGGGAGAATTTTGGCACATACATCTGCAGTGTCTCATTAGTGGGCAAAACTGTAAAGTTAGTGGTAAAAATGACACTTTATCTGTACCTTTGCACTGTTTTCTGGTAAGAGGAAAAAAACGGTTGGTTCTCTGAAGTGGATGATGTTGCAGTTGATTGTATTTATGTAAAAATGACTTTGTATTCAGAGGAAAGACTTGGTGTCAAAATCAGGACTGTGGAAATTATTTTGTGGCACCTTAACATGTATGTGCCTCTGTTCTGGTTCCGTATCATTGTCTATAGATAGCATTGTATGCTCTGCACCCTCGGCTAATCATTGATGCAGCCTGGTGCAGATAAAAACCTTTTCAGAACTCAAATCTTCCTTTGCCATCTGATAACGTGTGCCATACAGCCCAACCCAGCCGCAGGAACATTTAATATGGCAAGCAAAACAGAATTACACCTGTTTGTGGTCGCTCTTTTAAATAGAAACCGATGACATCTTTTTGGCTTTTTCAAAGTGAGAGAGCAAATGATTTTATTTATTTTGTTTTTCGAGGATTAAGATTCTGTCCTCGCAACGGTTTAGCTTCATACAATAAACTCATTATCTTCTCAAATGTTTGAAGTTGTTCATTTATTATTCGTTTAAGAAACTGGATTGTGTCCAATTATGCGAAATGTCATGTGATTTCTGAGCAAGACGCGTCCAATCTTGTAGTGATTTAAATTGTGTTATTAAAATAATCTGACATGTAAAACTTTATTGCATTGCAACAATTATTTTTGTGTTCTATTGTTTTAGTAAAGAACACAGTTCATGAAAATTCTGCAAACAAAAATGTATGGTTAATACAGTTGAGGTCAAAAGTTTAAATACACCTTGCAGAATCTGCAAAATGTTAATTATTTTACCAAAATAGAAGGGATCATGCAAAATGCATGTTGTTTTATTTTGTACTGACCTGAATAAGATATTTTACGTAGATGTTTATAAGAAGAGTTCCGATGCAAAACCCTCTAAAAGCCATCTCGGTCAAAAATTAGATAATGATATTGAGTGAATGCTCTGGACACATTATACATCCATCAAATACTTTTACTTCAAACTCGCTAAAAACCCAGCCTCAGTCCAATCAGAATTATCAGTACTTACACAGAAACCTATAAATCTCAGATGGATTTAGAGGCTTTTGCATCTGAACTCTTCATATATAGTCCACAAGAGAAAACTGTTGAATTTACAAAAAAAAATTGACATACACTTAATTCTTAATACTGTGTTACCTGAATGATCCACAGCTGTTTTTTTTTTTTTTTTTGTTCACGAGTCCCTTTTTTGTTCTAGATCGTTAAACTGCCCGCTGTTCTTCAGAAAAATTGGACAAGTTCTTTGGTTTTTCTGCATTTCTGATATTTAAACCCTTTTGAAATTACTATAATTTCACACTGAGGACAACTGAGGGACTCATGTGCAACTATTACATCAGGTTTAAATGCTCACAGAAGGAAACAATGTGTTAAGCTGGGGGGTGAATATTTTTTGAATTTGAAGATCAGGGTAAATTTAACATATTTTGTCTACTGGGAAACATGCAAGTATCTTCTGTAACTTCTAAAAGGCAGTACTACATTAAAAATATATATATTTTAAAATGAGAATAATTTTAATAATTTTCGCCCCTGGCTCTTAATGCATTTCCTTCTGGAGCATCAGTGACTGTTTGAACCTTCTGTAATAGTTACATATGAGTCCCTCAGTGTGAGAAGATGGATCTCCAAATCATAGTCATTGTTGGAAAGGGCTCAAACACACAAAAATGCAGAAAAACCAAAGAATTTGTGGGATCTGAAGGATTTTCTGAAAAACAGTAGGCAGTTTAACTGTTCATGACAAACAAGGGACTCATGAACAACTATCCCTAAACAAAAGCAAAACAAAAAAAAAAACAGCTGTGGATCATTCAGGTAACAACACAATGTTAAGAATCAACAGGTGTATGTGTATGGAAATGTCTTTTATGTGAAATATCTTACTCAGGTCAGTACTAAATAAGAAATAACATGACAATAAAATGATCCTTCTTATTTTCCTAAAATAATTAACATTTTGCAGATTCTGATCTTCAGAACTTTTGACCTCAACGGTATATTAACATTGTCAGTTCTGGTTAATAAAAGTCTGTCATAATTACAGCCGAATATTTCATGGTAACTATAATATAAAATTGTGTGGGGACCTTTATAATCCTCGATTTCAATGAATGCATAATGCATGAAATGCAGACCAGGCAATAAGATAACGTTGCATTTCAATACTAAAATAAATTACTTTAAATAATTTACTGTATGGGTACTCGTTGGAAATAACACCTAATCCCAAATAGACCACATATCTTTAGTATTCATTTTAAAGTATCACTGATCAAGCCGCGTTTGTTAAAAGCGCGTGTCGATGGAACATTCTCAATGCAGCAATTTCATTGGATCATCTTCGTGTCACTCAACGCATCGAAACGTTCTAATTGGACAGATGTGGCATCATGACTTCCCTCTCCTGTAATTATATAGCTTAGCGGCCTTCATCTGGTCTTTTCTCCGTTCCAAGGCAGCCGGTGACACACGGTTCACGCGTTTCAGCCTAGCATCATCTAAACGCAAAAGAAACTAAAGCCATGGCAAGGCCCAGAGTTTTCTTCGACATGACCGCCAACGGCAAACCACTCGGAAGAGTGGTAATGGAGGTAAAATTGCACGCAGTATTCTTAATTAACGATTCTCCATAAAAGAATAGATTGTAATTTTCCACTCTCTAGAGTGTTGACCTTTTTTTTCTGCAAGTCGTGCAAACGCCTTCGTCATTCGCTAGGCTACTATGTTATGTGTAAAACAAATCTGGATGTCCTGCAGAACTTGAATATTCGTAAGTGTTTTGTTTTTCTACATAATAGACCCCGTTATTCCGTAATGCTTAACCTGGTTGTGTAATTACCTGGCAAACCAAAGTAGGACCTTCAACCGAAGGGTGTACACTCCCAGCCAAAAAATGCTGGTGGGTTACATTACTATTTAAACCCGTGTGCAATTTTGTGGGTTTGTACAGTGACCAACCTTGATGTTGATAATCTGTCAGTATTTAACGTTATTGTTTTAATGCTAGAGTCTATTGACAAGACTGTGTCATTACATTACAAAGACATTATTATTTCCATAGCGATGCTGTTTGAGGAAAATCGTTAATTCAGGGAATGATGCTAGGCCGCGTTAACTGCATCTTCACCTTGTGTATTTTAGTATTATTATTCGTAGTAGTAGTATGTTAGTCATTTTACAGAACTTCCTTTTCATAAGAGTATCAACAGTCAGACCGAATAAAGACCTGGCGGTCCGGCGCTTGGTTTGGGAAAATCCATGCGGAAACGGCATGCAGGAGTGCGCATTGAATGAATGGGCAGGGGCTGCTGCTCCTTTGTTTAACCCGGATTCCCTGAAGGCGACTTTATTTTGCTCAGGCCGAACTACAGCTTCACGTTCCACTGAGAATCAAAAAAATTGTTTAACTTTTTTTTTTTTTTTTTTTTAATGTGTGCTTATTATAAGTCTTAAATTCCTTGCCTGAGGGAAGCGCATCCTTCAATCTGAGTAGAAAGATAGTCTGGAAAGTTCGGTGGGGTTTATGGGGGGGAAAAGGGAGGGGAGCTTCCTTGCGGTCCTGCGGAGATTTCCATACATGAATCGCTAGACTCGTCTTTTCATTATGGGTGGAGGATTTTCTCATGTGAGAAAATGTGTATAACGGTTCAGTTAGATAATGAGGGTATTTAAGGCACGCAGTGTTTCTCTCAGCGCTGGTAAATGTATATTTCTGAGCGGCCATTTTAGTTCAACGTCTAATGTTAGTAAAACTCGGACATGTCAGACACGCGTGGTCAGGATTTCTTCTGAGCTCTCAGAGAGACCTCCAAAATGTAGTGACACAACTAAGTGTGAATAACATACATGATGTGCTGTTTGCACTATACCTTGAATTCTCATTTTTCCGCATTGTCCTGTTTTAACTGGCAGCTGCAGTGCGGCCACAAGAGGATGAGACGCTCGAGTCGTCGCCTCGCCTTCTAGTTTGTCGCTTTGACGGAATGACGTAGTCACGCACTGCTGCAGATGGGAATTTACGTGAATGAATTTATTTGACCTTTTCACGTTTCTTTTAACAGCTGAGAGCCGATGTTGTTCCCAGAACTGCAGGTATTTATACTTGTATTTATTTATTTATTTATTTTCCTCCTTTTGTATGATTTGACGTGCTCATCACCTGTCTGTTGTGTTGCAGAGAACTTTAGGCAGTTGTGCACCGGTCAGCTTGGCTATGGCTACAAAGGATCCACCTTCCACCGCGTCATCCCCGGCTTCATGTGCCAGGTGAGAAAGCTTTAGTCACAGGAGCAGGGTCAACCATTGCTGGTAACAACTCTGTAGCCAATTTGGTGGGTTATGGTTGATAAATGATGTCTTCCAGCATATGCAAATAAACAATAATAACAATAACAATAATAATGTTGCACACCGAACTAGAAGCCCTCAAGTCTTTATTGATAATTTGAGCTGTGTACACACATGTTGTGTTGTGCCACATGGATGGTTAGTTATCCATTAAATTACATAAATGGTGAGTAAATTCAGTTAGGGCCCTATGAAATCGGTTTTATTTATTTTTTTCAAATTCAGCTTTCTGTCTTAATTTTCTGTATTCTCTGGGTTTGTGTCTCATCTTAATATTTTTATACTGTTTTAATGGTTAAATTAAACTTTATAATTCAAAAAGCATGTCTAACTAACTGAAATCATGAAACCTTAACAATTTAACAGCAATTCATTAAAATTGTAACAAATTATATTTTTAAGGCCTAATTAAGTACATTTTATTCATTTTTTTCCTCATTTAGTTTTATTACCCAATTTCTATTTTAATGGTTTCATTAAACTGTAATCAAAAACATTTATAAATAATTGATTTTATAAAGTAATTGAATTCATTTTCAAAACTACTGTGTTGTGAATTTGTTTTTCTGGTAAATTGTAGTAAATATTGCTAAAAAATAATGTTTTAATAATTGTATTATCATTGCATTTAAGTAATGTTTCTTCAAGTTAAACCAAAGTTTTGTTTTGATGGGTTGTTATAAAGGCCTTCAAGCTTCTCT
Organism: Cirrhinus molitorella; assembly: GCA_033026305.1. NCBI lineage: Eukaryota > Metazoa > Chordata > Actinopteri > Cypriniformes > Cyprinidae > Cirrhinus > Cirrhinus molitorella. Next base: position 25,970,219 of record CM065125.1, read on the forward strand.
GTTAATATGATATGATCGTTTTTCTCAAAAGAAACTGTAAAATGCTCATAAAGTGACTCGGAGCAGTTCTGTGTGCTCATATACTCTCATATTGAGGCGACAGAAGCTAAAAAAACAGCGAGCGTCATACGCACTTCAGTATGTGTAGTAAATTTAAAAAGCACATCTGCGCCATTCAGAACATGCAGGATTCATATTTAAGTATTTGAAGTATTTTGTCTCCTAATATTCAGACACTAATGTTTTTTGATATGTGTACTGATCTACTTTTGATTTATTCATCAAATTTAGCAAATTGTGGCATTCGGTGTTATACAGTAAATGCGTTTTGCTGTTCGGTACTAATCTTGAGACCTTTGGATACAGGGAGGCGACTTCACGAACCACAACGGAACTGGTGGAAAGTCCATTTATGGCAACAAGTTTGAGGATGAGAACTTCAACCTGAAACACACCGGTGCTGGCTGCCTGTCCATGGCCAATGCTGGCCCCAACACCAACGGTTCCCAGTTCTTCATCTGCACAGACGTTACTTCATGGTGAGCAAAAGCAATGTGAACGAGCATGTCTTCTGGATCCATGCTGTGAAGCGCCTTTGTGCTGACTCTCTCGTTTTCTTTCTCCCCAGGCTGGATGGCAAGCACGTCGTCTTCGGACAGGTTGTGGAGGGCTTGGATATAATTAAGAAAGTGGAAAGCTACGGTTCCAACAGTGGAAAGACCAGTGCCAAGATCGTCGTCGCTGACTGCGGCCAGCTGTAAACACCTGAACCACTAACTGACACCCAAACCTCTAGTCTAGTACCCCTCAGTGCCCCCCCATTTCACAAACCCTGCCACTAACCGCAACATTCCTGTCCCAAGTTCTACAACCCCTCCCCTGTATCCTTCAGTCATCCATCTTTGTCTTTGACGAGTTGCCTTTGCCATTTCGTTTTCATTTGCAAATGAAGTCCTGTAGGCCAGGCCTATAATTTGTGTATCAGAGTCTAAAAATAAAGGGGAACAATGACGTAAAACTTTACCTTTTTGTTGCCTTTTGTCTTGTTTTCCGACTTCTTGAGACCTATTTGAGGGCATTATATGTTGCTTTAGGTTAATGCGAGTCACGTTTGATGAGCTTTTTGATGTTGATCTTGCCATTTTCAGAGAATAGCTGATCCAGCTCACAAATCTATCTTAATTTCTTCACTAATCCTCTAGGCAGTTCAACTCCCACAGTGAATCCAGTCACAACAGTTTGAGTTAACAGACTTGCCCTCCAGGCAACTTTTAAGTCCGTTAAAAAGAGGCTATTGTGACTTCAGAAGTGTTGCAATGAGTTTTATTCATTTATAGCAATTTCTTTTTAACAAGGAAAGTAATGCAGGGGGCAGGTTTTCAATATGCAGTTGTTAGATCATTATCGTTTACTACTATCTGCAATCGTTTCATGTGAGTGACGTGCTTGTCCCTCTCTATTGCATAAAAAAGACTCATGGTGGCTCAAAAGGTGTTATTTGATTGTCTATTAAACGATTGCAGATAGTAGTAAACGATAATGATCTAACAACTGCATATTGAAAACCTGCCCCCTGCATTACTTTCCTTGTTAAAAAGAAATTGCTATAAATGAATATCAGCCCTGAAACACCATACATCACTACCGAATTTTACTACAGTGATTTGATTGCAACATATAATCATTAATGTTAACATTATACAAATTGTACAAACTTTAATTATTGTACAAATTCTAATTTAACAAACGTTATTGTACAAACTTTAATTATTGTACAAACTTTTAATTTGCTGTTAAGCTGCTTTGAAACGATTTGTTTCGTGAAAAGCGCTATACAAATAAACTTGACTTGACTATTAAATGTAGTGTCATTCAGCGTAATGTTATTCCTGTCTTTACAAGTCATGATACCAGCCAAGACGACAGCTGGTAAATGTGTAATCTTAGCTGTGCGAGCATTCGGTGCCAAATTAAAGTGACCTCATTGAACATGTAACGCAATCATCAGCGTCTGCTTGGCCTGTGAGGCAAATGCATGTTTGTCATTGCGTTGCATTATTTTAAGATTAATGTAATGTTTAAAAATGCAATTGCTTTGGCCAAGCTGTATTGAATAATAAATCAATCCATGAGTTTTAAACAAGGTTACTGAAAATAACTTAAAAATAACCAAAAAAAAAATAATTCAAAATGTTCTTTTTCTAGGTAATACAAATAGCAATGAGATGAATACTGCATTGTCAAATGATGTTGAAATGCTTTTATTAGATGTGTATATTTACAAGAATTTACTAATCCTGCTCAAAGAGGCCATTCAACACTGCACGTTATACATCTCCCTTATGCTTAATTCAGTTCATCAGCTCATTAGAGGAGTGTGCCATGGCCTGAACAAGGTATCTTTGCACAGAAGAGATAATGCTGCTCTGTGCCAGCCGGTGTGGAAAAAAAACAGAATACCTGGCAACCCTGGTCATAAAGTGTGTTTTATTTAAGAGAAGTAACCGTAATAAAATTCACTTTTTTTCTCTTAGGGTGTAAAAAAAAAAAAAAACTGTTACTTTTTTTTAACTTTGCAATTTAACGGTTTCCTTTTCTTAAATGAGTGAGATGTTGTTGTTAACAAGATTATATCAAGGATGCACAGAGCAAATGTGGACAGCCACACAGTCTGTTTTGGTCCGTTTACACTGAGAAACAACCCTAAAGTTTTCAAACAAAAACGTGGTCTGCAGCGTTTTCGAAAGTCTAAGTTTTTGAGGGACAAAAACATAGTTGTTAGAACGAGTGTCAAAAAGAAAACAGAACTCTTGTGAGGCATGTCGAAGACTGACACAAAAAGAAGAATTTGTTGAATAAAGTCGTTATTTCTTCGCACGCAAAAAGTACTCTTCGTAGCTTCAAAAAAATAAGGTTGAACCACAGATGTCATATGGACTATTTTAACGATGTTCTTGTTACATTTCTGTCAGTTGCCATGATAATTAAAAATATCTTAATTTGCGTTCCGAAGATAAACATAGTCTTACGGGTTTGGAACGACATGAGGGCGAGTAATTATCTGCTTTATGCGGTGAACTATCCCTTCACTCTGTAAATGCGTTTATGAGCAGCATTAAATAGTCGATGTGAAGACGCCTAAATGCCAGTTAAGTAAGTTTAAGTGTAAATTTGGCCTCGGTACTGAAAACGTGCAGTGCTGATAGACTTTATTTTTAGAAACCCCAAATGAAGACAAGGCTCAGCAAACTTATTCATTGAAATACCCGACAGAGGGCGCTCGACTCAAACATTTACAGATTTAAAAAGGTGCAGGGAAAGAAAACCAAAGCACGCTTAGTCATCGGCGATTGCTTTGCAATTATCGACTTTTACACGCTTTAGAAGCAAAAAGAACTATAAGAACAACTTTATTTATGACAACCTCCGCATCCTTACTTCAAAAATACTTTAAACATACGCCATGACCTTGGACAATGACCTGTCTTGTCATGTTTCTCGCAATTTTTGATCCAGCACACGTGTTCCGTTTATGTTTCTCTGTGGTTAAGCAGTCTTTTAGCTCCTCGGATCAGAGTGGCACACCCCCTGCCCACGAGGGCTGTCGGGTTGCGAGCGGCAGTAGAGGTTCTTTTCGCAGTCGCAGCGGTCCAGTCTTCGGCGGAACTTGGCGCGTCCCCGCAACAGGCAAACCTCGCCCAGCGCGGGCACGCGCTGACATCTCCTTCCAGTCAAGTAGAGCGCGCAGCAGAGACCTTCCTCACAATCGCGAGAGCGCACGCACGGGGACATCTCGGGCACTGCAGGCGAAGAATTGTCATGAGGATCAGTAAGTAAAACTTAAAGGAGAAGTTCGGTGTGAAATGGACCTGGGGTGTATTAAAACATGTTACCGAGTACAATCATATGTCCAATTCCAACCTCCGTTAACCCAAAGCTTTCCGAATTATAACATTATTTGCCTGTGCTCCCATTAGGCTTACAATGTTAGTGATAGGGGCATAGCGTAGCCTAAGTAACTCCACACTTAATTGGTGGACTTCTGAGGGCCTTGACATTTAAAACGAGACACTGAGAACTTTGAAAGTGCACAAGTAGTTTATTAAAAAGACTGTCTGTAGTCGATTGACGATCTTCGTGATCCTCTGTTCTGTTGTGTTCCCCGTCCTACTTGTCTTTTCAATAAACTACTTGTGCACTTTCAAAGTTCTCAGTGTCTCGTCTTAAATGTCAAGGCCCTCAGAAGTCCACCAATTAAGTGTGGAGTTACATTGAACGTTGTTAATGGTGTAAAAATAGTGATTTAGCTGCATAGGCTAAGCTATGCCCCATCACTAACATTGTAAGCCTAATGGAAGCACAGGCAAATAATGTTATAATTCGGAAAGCTTTGGGTTAACGGAGGTGGGAATTGAACATATGATTGTACTCGGTAACGTTTTAATACACCCCAGGTCCATTTCACACCAAACTTCTCCTTTAATGGATCACTGCAGTCAAACCTAGAAGAACTTGAGTTTTTCTTAAAGTTGCAGTTCTGTGGCTGATACGTCACAGTCACATACGTTTCTGCTATATCCTGCTGAAAATAAAACAATATCAACCACATAATTTGTAATGTGAATAGCATGTTTTTTTATGGAAATTCTAATGGACCCTACTGGTAACTACTAAATCCTAATGGAATATGCCCCGAAACACACTACAGGAAATATTTTTTAATGGTTAAATATTGATGGTTTGTTATGGTACTTGTAGTGGAAACCATTAGAATTTCTGTGGTGGTTTCTATTGTTTTTTGTTGTTGTTTTGTTTAGCTCCAACCCTAATCAAACACACCTGAACAAGCTAATCACGGTCTTCAGGAAAGAAAGGTGAGTTTGATCAAGGTTTGAGCTAAACACTGCAGAAACATGAACCTCGAGGGCCAGAGTTGAGAACCCCTGTAAACAGCCTGAAAACTTCTCTAGTTTTCTAAGTCTTTTAAATATTCTGTTAAGTGTTTAACTAAAAATAAATAGCATTTTGCCATTCCAGCCAAGCTACAGTTTTACAGATTAATTTGACATTTAAAGTGCTCAGGACATTTCTACAAATAAATATTTGTCTTTATTTCTTATAATTTGTTTTTAGTCATCAGTTGTTTTCTAAATAAAATCATGGTAAGAAGGAAACTGTAAGACAGAGGCATTAAAAATAAGATATTTCAACTTGTCATTTAAGAGTTCACTTTTCAAGATTGTTAATGTAATTTTGACAGTGTTTTTTATTTATGGAGTAGTTAATTTAAAAGCAAAACCTAATTCCTTGATATATCTTTTTTTTTTTTTTTTTACATCACACTCACTATAAAAATTGATTATTGTTGTCGCAATTTATCCGTTCACTTTTAAAGGTTTAATTCACTTCCACAAAAAAAAAAATCCTGGTTGTTTACCCACATTCAGTTGAAAAGAAATGAAGGTTTCTGAGGAAAATATTCCTGGAATCAAGGTCTAAATTTCTGATTCAGTGCAGCTTCGCAGGGCTCTACACGATCTCAGCCGAGGAATAAGGGTCTTGTCTAGTGAAATGATCTACCATTTTCTAAAAAAACACAAATACTTCTTAACCACAAATGCTCGTCATGCATGTTTGGTGTAGGTGGAAGTACTAACCCAGTGAACAAAGTGAACGGTCAAATAAAGTCAAATGCCCTTTACCAAAAAAAGGTAAAACAACGATGACGGATGATTTTGAATTTGGAGGACTAACTTACCACGCGTGACTTTTCCAATGTGATTCCATAATGTGTGAAGACAGTTCTATGGGCTGCGATACGTAAGCCATCTGCCATTTTTGGAACCGTCTGTGAACCTTTAAACATGTTGACTGTGTGTGTCCACAACAGCAAGTTATACGCTTGTATATCTTGGAATATTCATTAAATATTATGGTGAATGACGTCAAGTTGATCGTTCCAAAATGACGGACGCGTCAACGAATCTGAAGCAGTTGAATAGGGCATCTATACATATCTATGTGCGCATTCACATCGCAGACCTAGTGCAAGACGAGCATTTGTGGTCAAAAAGTATACAAATTTTTTATGCATTTTATTGCATTTTTGTTAGCAAATGACCAATCGTTTTACTTTATTCATCGGCTGGGATTGTGTAGAGCCCTTTTAAGCTGCATTGAAACTGCAATTTGGACTTCAACCCATTGATCCCCATTGAAGTTCACTATATGGAGAAAAATCTTTGAATGTTTTCCTCAAAAACCTTAATTTCTTTCCAACTGAAGAAACAAAAGACATGAACATGATGACATGGGGTGGAAGTTGTAAATTATCAGGACATTTTATTCACTAAAAGTGAACTAATCCTTTTTTTTTTTTTTTTTGACGAAGCAAAATTCACCTGTGAGGAGGTTTTACAGCTGATCCAAACAGAACAAGGAAAATCACTAATAGTCAATAATATATTAACACTTGACCAAAGGTATGACCAAAAAATATGGTTTTAAACTGTCAAAAAACACTGCAAGTACATAAAACTCCAACCTTACCTTTCTGACTTCCTCGCACATCCAGCTGAGTCTTTGTCTTGGCAGCATTACGCTGTTTCTTCTTTAATCCTTTGCATTCAGTTGCCTTGTGAAAGACAGAATGTGAATAAAGACAGTTCAAATATTCTGAAAAATTTGGATTGCAAGATTGATATTAGCAATATTAAGACCACGTATCTAGATTCAACAAATCTTACTGTGCAGTCTTGCGCAGGAGGTGAAGCTTCTCTGACTCCCTGCTCAACTGAGGTCCTTCTAACTGAATTATGGAAATTTGCAACTGTGTCACTCTGTAGATGCAATACTGACTGGAAGAGATTGACAAACGGACTTTAAATATGTCATGAAAAAGTATAAATAAATAAAAAATATGTAATATAATAAAAGGTAAAATACTAATGGCGTTGTGTGTTCATTAGCTTCATGACAAACATATGAATGCAAAAACGTTAAGGTTTAAGAACATTTATTCTTACCTCTTGAGAGCTTGTCATTTCTCTGGAAGAGCGGATAATGTTGGAATCCAGGCACTGTATAGCCGAAACAACAGACAGCCAAAACATAACACAAACTGTCTGCATGGTTGTATCCAAACTGTCCCGACCGCAATGAGGATGTGTGCAAGAGCGAGAAGTCGAGCTCTAGTGTGGAAGAGCAACCTGCTCCGTGTTTTAATGGACCTACGGCAATTACCTAAATTAAACATTGAAAAAAAAGAAAGAATGGGTCTTTCATTAGTGGTTACTTTCTGAGTGTTTCAGTGTTTATAGTCTCAGCTCATGTAGGAAGTGTGTAGTGCATTGCGGTGGTAATTAAGGCAAATTATGGCCCATACGCATAACAAACATGAAAGCTTGGCTGTACCTTTCATGGCACGTAAATCCACATAGACCCTTTACACATGTAGCACCTTTGAATCTTGTTATGATGAAAAATATGACATCCTTTAAATGACAGCCATCAGTTAACCGCATCAGTAGACTCGGATGTAAGTTGCTTCCTGAAACGGAACAGGTGATTATCTGCACCTTGAACGCTGGCTTAGGGGGGAAACTCGAAATCCACGTTTCTCATCGGGCTGGGAGGCAGATAATAACAGTGACACTACTTTTTTGTTTGACCAATTGGAATATGTTTAGCCGCTAAATAAAAATACCTTGTTCAGCCTAAACATTCTTGTCGTGTCAACTACAGATTTATTGTTTAGCAAATTATCAATTAGCAACGAGTTGTTTTAATTTGTCACAGCCTAATTCTTAAATACAGCTTTGCATGACCTGTGATCTTCAAAATCTTGTAGAACTTGGAAAGGCAAAGTGCATTGTACATTGACAACCATAACTAAAAATGACAATTACAGCATACATAGTCAACAAACAGCAAAACAATAAACCTGTAACAGTAAATGCATAATTTATTCATGCTATCTATCTATCTATCTATCTATCTATCTATCTATCTATCTATCTGTCTGTCTCTATATGTATCAGTTAAGAAAACTCCAAAAATATTGGCAAGTCTGTCAGAAAATGCAACACTTCTCTCAGAAAACTGTTCCAATTGCAAATGTTTTGGTATTCATGTGCTTATTGTTTTGGTTTGCACTGGAACAGCACAAAAAAAAAAAAAAAAACAGAAAAAACTTGATAACATTTCACAGAATTCAAAAATGAACTGGACAAAATGATTGGTACCTTGTCAAAATTGTAAGAAATAATTGTTTTTCAAGCATGTGATGCTCCTGTAATTTGTATTTAGACACACCTGTGGCAAGTAACAGGTGTGGGCAATATAGTAATCACACTTGCAACCAGTTAAAATTGAGAAAATTTGACTCAACCTTTGTGTTGTATGTCAAACTGAGCATGGAGAAAAAAAAAGTGTAAAGAGTTGTCTGTGGATTTGAGAGAAAAAGTTGTGGAAAAACATGGACAATCTCAAGGCTACAAGTCCATCTCCAGAGATCTTAATGTTCCTGTGTCCACTGTGCACAATATCATCAAGAGTTTTACAGCCCATGGCACTGTAGCTAACCAAAATTAATGAAAAATTACAATGAAGGATTGTACGAATGGTGGATAAAGAACCCAGATTAACTTCCTAACAAATTCAAGCTGATCTACAGACACAGGGTACTACAGTGTCAGCTCGCACTATCCGTCGCCATCTGAATGAAAAGGGACTCTATGGTAGGACACCACTGCTGACACAAAGGCGTAAAAAAGCAAGTCTGGAGTTTGCCAAAACGTATGTGACAAAACCACAATCCTTCTGGGAGAATGTATTGTGGACAAAAGAGACAAAAGTAGAGCTTTTTGGTAAAGGACATCATGGCACTGTTTACAGAAAAAGAAATGAGGCCTTCAAAAAAAGAACACAGTCCCTACAGTCAAACATGGTGGAGGTTCAAAGATGTTTTGGGGCTGCTTTGCTGCTTCTGGCACTGGATGCCTTGACTGTGTGAACGGTATCATGAAATCTAATGATTACCAAACGTAGTGGCCAGTGTCAGAAAGTCTCCACCAGAGGTCATGGGTCTTCCAGCAGGACAATGACCCGGAACACACTTCAAAAAGCACTCAGAAATGATAATAAAGCGCTGGAGAGTTCTGAAATGGCCAGCAATCCAAATCCCATAGAACACCTGTGGAGAAATCTCAAAACAGCAGTTGGGAGAAGGCATCCTTCAAATCTGAATGACCTGGAGCAGTTTGCAAAAGAAGAGTGGTCCAGAATTCCAGTAGAGAGGTGTAAGAAACTCATTCATGGTTACAGGAAGCGACTGATTTCAGTTCTTTTTTAGGGGGTGCTATATTAAGGGTGCCAATAATTTTGTCCAGTGCATTTTTGGGTTCTGTGTGGAATTGTATCAGATTTGACTTTTCTTCTGTTTTTTTTTTTTTTTTTTGTATTATTCCAATGCAAACAAACAAAAGAAACAAAAGAAGTGAGTCATGTGAATACCAAAACATTTGCAACTGCAACAATTTTCTGAGAGAAGGGTTGCATTTTCTGACAAAACTGCAAGGGTGCCAATATTGTTGGCCATGACTTTAAGACACCAATACACTCAACTAATGAAATAGTTAGTTGTGTTGACTTGATATTTTAAAGTAGTTGTGCAAATGTTGAAGCTGTTTGTTATAATAATAATACACAAAAAAACATGGGTGAAATATGGACAAACAAAAAAAAATATGTAGTTGTTTTAACCCAGTGGTTGGATTACATGTTTCTCAGCTATTGTTAAAAATGAGTATATTCCTTAAATTCTTCATTCTTAAAATGAACCCAAAACAGGTTATAAATTAAAAATCGGACACATAATTACTAGAGGCATAAGCAATAATCAAAATGTGAATATGAATATGAAGCATATACCCACTTATATGCTCCAGGCACCACTGGTAAAAATATATTATTAAAATGACTCAATAAAACGATCCAACAAGTTGAACCCAGCACTGGGGTTAAAAATAACCCATCATTTTAGAGCGCAGAAAAACTACCAAGCCCCTGGGTAAAAAATATTTTAAAAATAACCCAATAAAATTACCCAACAAGCCGAACCCAGCATTTTTGGGTAAAAAAAAACCCCGTAATTTTTTTAGAGTGTAGTATTTACATGTTTTTATTTAACTAAACACTACTAAACTTGAAACAGCATGTAACTAATGCATTCTAAACACTAATACTTCTGAATAACAAATATGTAAATGTCCTGATAATGCTTTAACAAAAGCACACATTATTCAAGGACAAGGGCATTCAATTATGGGCAGCCAGTTAACATTGTCTATATAAGTTTTTGCGGTTTATTATCATAAAACGTTGCTTACACTGAGTTTCCTAAAGGTTGATTTTATGTATTGTCAGCTGTTTTCTACATAGTTCAGCCTTTAAACAGAATTCGTCTGACAAAATAAATATTGGATTGTTTTACATGGTATCTGTTTTTTCCCCCAGAAATGTCAACTATATTTCTACAGTAGTGTTGTTATCTGTATGAAGGAAGGATTCCATTTTAAACCAGTATAGTTTCCTCTAATTAAATGAAATGATTCCTGTCAGAACTGGTTGTGTTTTCTTTCCGTCTGTGTGTGTGTGTGTGTGTGTGTGTGTGTGTGTGTTTGTGCTTAACAGAGAGGGCAGGTGATGGAAGATCACCCACCAGTCTTCAAACCCTCAGGCTGATGTACTCCAAACCATATCATAGTCATATCAGTGTTATTTTAGTATCATCAATGTACTATAACAGTTTTTGCTAATTAGATTTTAGTATGGCCAATTTCGTTGTTTTGTCATTTTTAAATGTCCATATCCCACTGAGCAAAGTTACGTCTTTTTATGTATTTACAGACGTTGAAAAGACGTCCACTGAGGAGCCAGAATGAAAGTTTTTAAGACGTCTTTTTCTGACGTGTTCTGGACGTCTGAAATAGACGTTCATGGAACCTCTGTACAAGGTTAAAAACTAGTTCAAATAAGGTTAGTAGTTAATTTAAGATTCATTTTGACATCATTTATACTGTTTCTGGAACAAATAAACACTCTCAGGATACAATAGATTTAAAATGTTACTGCAATGTCATTTCCATTTATACATGAAAAGCAACTCACAGACACTGTCCAAAAATGATGAAAATAAAGGAATCTTCACTGAAACAGTGTTTATGAGATAATTAAATGATCACAGCATGAGCTTCACTCATTACTGACTTGATTTCTGTCAGACATCTATAGCTTTTATTAATAATCACCAGAGGTTTAGATGTTGGTATGTTTCTCATTTGAAGTTACCATTGTTGTGGATAGTGTTTGCTTTAGCTAGGATCTTGCATTAGCTTGTTGTTTGGCAATTGTAACTGTGTTTGAAAAAACACAACTGATCTCAGCTTCATGCTGGTGATAAATAAAATCATCAGGAAATGAGTATCTGATGTAATGATTTTAGTGTTGTGTTTAAAACCATTAAATATTGTGAGTCTGCAGTACAGGTGCCGAGAGTAGTGAAATAATCACTTGATCTGAAGATGGACAAAATGCATATTTTGATGGATATTTAAGAAAACACAGCATGTAGACACACAGACATCAAGATTTTGCACAGGACTCACAACAATGGTGACAAACAAAAAAGCTTCATAGTACAAACTCATTCTTAATTCTCAAGCTTTTTTTGTTCTGATTGTCACCGTTGTTGTGAGTCCTGTGCAAAATCTTGATGTCAGTGTGTGACTTCATGACAGATTTTCTAAAAAATATTTAGTGTATATGCTTTTTCGTCCATAAATAAGTGCAACCAGCAAAATTGAATATCAGACGCTCATTTTATTACATGTTCACCATCATTAACTGAAAGATGTTAACACTTGATTTCAGCTTTGTCTGTCATAACGCTTGTGTTTCACAAACACTGTTACAACAGTCAAAAGAAAAAGCTAACATAAGAAGTACAAGGATCAAGATCCCAGCTGAAGCAACCACTGTCCACAACAATGGTGACATCAAATAAAAATACCAACATCTAAACCTCTGGTAATTAGTAATAAAAGCTATAGATGTCTGACAGAATTAAAGTCAGTAATGAGTGAAGCTCATGCTGTAATCATTTAATTATCTCATAAACACTGTTTCAGTGAAGATTCCTTTATTTTCATAATTTTTAAATCTAATGTATCCTGAGAGTGTTTATTTGTTCCAGAAACAGTATAAATGATGTCAAAATGAATCTTAACTGATGTTGAAATATGTCTACTAACCTCATTTGAACTAGTTTTTAACCTTGTACAGAGGTTCCATGAACGTCTATTTCAGACGTCCAGAACACGTCAGAAAAAGACGTCTTAAAAACTTTCATTCTGGCTCCTCAGTGGACGTCTTTTCAACGTCTGTAAATACATAAAAAGACGTAACTTTGCTCAGTGGGATAGTTTTGTAGTTGTAGTTTATTTACTTTGTTGTTTTATTCAACTTTTATATTTTTATACTTTATTTCAGGTAATGTGAATTTGATTTAAAGTATGTCGTCATATTTAGTGTTTTACCTGAAAGCCTGAGTAATTGTATGAGTTTATTGTATGAGGTATTGTGTGTGTGTGTGTGTGTGTTCTGGGATATCTGATTTACCAGAGATGGCAGAGGGCAAAGGTGAAATCTGTTGAGTCATTTAACATTTTCCGTAGATGTTCAGTGGCTGAATGGATTAACATTACACAGGAAATGAAACTGACACAGACCCATAAGATCCCACAGGTTATGATGCTTCTATAGCAGAAATGCATTGTCACTCTATTGCTCTCATATACTGATTTTGATATTATTGTGAAGACTTCAGCATGGCACGTAATGCACAGTCACCACTGGTTTTACAGTGCAGCGATTAGGTCGCTGACTGAGCAGTATTCACAAGTGAAAAGTAGCAGCGGCTGCTGATTGTGTGTGTTGAGTCTGGATGACAGATCACAGATAAAGGCTCATTGTGATGAAAAGACGCCTGCAGGTCATTCACCTACCCAATAAAGAGCAGCAGATGCACACAATTACTCTCTCTATGACGCAGTGGTTGTGTGTGTGCGTGCACGTGTGCATGTCTGTATATTTCCTTCCAAAGACCCCTCAACAGACCACATGCAGGCGGCAGTGGACACAGACACCTCCCTCCCTCCTTCCCTTCAGCAACACTCACAATCCAACAAGTGACCCCCACATCACACACCTGCACTGGACATACACTTGTGCACTGAAGAAGAGAATGCAGCCTAAGGTAAGACAATTTCTTCATTTATATATAATTTAAGGTAAAAATCTGATTCATTTAACATAAGTGTTGAAAAGTTACTTTGAAAATGTAATGGGTAACTGGGGTAATGGTAATCTGTAACCTTATTTCAAATGTTACTTTAAGTTACTTTATTAATGTAACTGATTACATTTGATTACTTGTTGATTACTTTTCTAAATGTACATTTAATCATTTAGTAGACGCTTTTATCCAAAGCCACTCACAAATGAGGACAATAGAAGCAGTCAAAGCAACTTTCAAAATCCTCCATCTTATGAATTAAGAGTATAAACATTTCCTTTGAAAGCACAGCCACTACAAAATCCGACTTTGCACCTCTTTTTACTTTGAGATCGTTCTCAAGTTAAATATAGATTTAAAATCATAACAAGAAATGGTAAATATTAATACAAGAAGTATTCAGATTGTAAACGTTTCATAAGTAACACAGTTTTTCACAGTAACTGTTACAGAGTACAGTTACTTTTATTTTGTAATGATATTACCTAAAGCTGTTACATGTACACTACTAGTCAAAGGTTTTTAATCTGCTCACCAAGCCTGCATTTATTTGATCCAAAGTACAGTAAAAGTTTGAAATATTTTTGCTATTTAAAATAACTGCGTTCTGTTTAAATATATTTTAAAATGTAATTTATTTCTGTGATCAAAGCTGAATTTTCAGCATCGTTACTTCTGTCTTTAGTGTCACATGATCCTTCAGAAACCATTCTAATATTCTGATTTGCTGCTCAAGAAATTTTGAGTAAATTTTTTGAGGATTCTTAAAGATACAAAGATCACCAAAATAAATATCCAAAATAAAAAGCTTTTGTAACATTATACACGCTTTTTTTAGAATTATAGAAATTAATACTTTTATTTATCAAGGACGCTTTAAATCAATCAAAAGTAATTACAAAGACATTTATAATGCTACAAAAGATTTCTGTGTCAGATGCTGTTCTTCTCACCTTTCTATTCATCAAAGAAACCTGAAAAATCCACTAATGTTCTTTGAGCAGCAAATCACCATATGAGAATGATTTCTGAAGAATCACGTGACTGGGGTAATAATGCTAATATTCTGCTCCGTTTTAAAATATATTCAATTCTTGTTCTTGCTGTACTTTGGATCGAATAAATGCAGACTTGGTGAGCAGAAGAGACTTATTTAAAAAACATTTTAAATCTTACTTACAAACCTTTTGACTGGTAGTCTAACTACTCCCCAACACTGTTTACCATTTTCATACAATGCCTTAATCAAGAGAATGTTTAAGCACTATATATATTGTTTTATGATGTCAGACAATTGTGGTTTATGAGACATTTTCTTGTCTCATTATTAAATATCGCGAAGCCTTGTTTAAAAAAAAAACATGATTGGTTTCTAAAATATTAATAGGGAAATGGGTAAAGGTTAAAACCACACAGAAAACCCTCTCTTTAAGAAGTGTTTAAAGTTTGGGAACACAAATAGGAATAGGGAATTAACTAATGTTGCTAGCATGTCGCATGCACATATGCAAGTATTGACACGGGTGTTGGGGATTTGGGGATCATTTCTTATTGTATGCGCTTATGACATGATGGGACAGGAACAGAGTGAAAACACTACTGACACAATTCATATCAGATTGTTCAGGAACTGAGAGTAGAACCCCATTCAACAACCTTAATTCACTCAATCATAAAAATGCACAATTAAAAACTGTAGTATTACAGTTTTAAACAAATGTTTTCTGTTTTAATTAAAAATGTAATTTAATCCTGTGATGCAAAGCTGAATTTTTCAACATCATTAGTCTTCATTGTGTTGAAAACTTAATTTCTTCTTTAAGTAAAGATCCAGGAGGCTTGGGATATCTTTCAAGCAGAAGTTACTCTTTATTGAAGAACCTCGCTTGTGTGTTTGCTGTAGTCCATCCAAGTCTGAATTTGGCCATGATACATTGTAGTTTATATAGGCATTCAGTGGGCAGTCCTTAAATCAGTCCTTGATCTTACAGAACTTCAGAAGTAACCACTTCTAAAAACAATACAGGAAATCAACCCCCGACTGTGAGGTTGAACAAACTTACAACTTACAAACAAACTTAACAGTACCCAAATGGTTTAATCTTCACCTGGTCACGGGAACTACCAAGGTGTGAAATTCACATCCAGTTGCCTTTCAGTAAACAGACGCCACTATGTTCACATTAAATGCCTAATACAATGTAGATAACCTTAGTTTTTTATATGATGTTACATAGGATCTTCAGATCTTAAACAGATTCTTAAATTTGTATTCCTACAATTGTCACACGATCCTTTAGAAATCATTCTAATATGCTGTTTAAGAAACATTTCCTACTATTATCGATGTTGAAAACAGCTGTGCTGCTTAATATTTCCGTGGAAACTATGATCATTTTTTTTTCACGATTCTTATTCTGTAACCATTCAAAAACACAAAATACTGCCCTTTATCACGAAACTAAACTGATAAGATATTGATAGTCACCGATGAAAGAAGCGTTCAGAAACACTGAGGCCGTTTCTCATGTGCCCCACAGCTGCTGTAATCATATTGTTGAAACTCAATCACACTGCACGTAATTCTTGCCCTGGAACAAAGCGTTCATCTACAGCAAACCTGTCCTCAAGCCCTTTTACACATCCCAGAAGACTAGATATAGCCCTGAGTACTGGTACAATGACTACATGACTACATTTACTCGATATTAGTTGGATGTCAATTAGATCAGTAAGTTCTCAAACTTTTAAGGCCACCTTTGGAGACTTTTTTTTAAGATCACCATAATGTTATTTTGTAATTCATAATACGGGTTTATAAAAATCATGTTGCTGCAAGATGCTTATCATCCCTTTACCTAAATTAGTTCTATTCTTGAAGCAATTTTGATGTATTTCCAGGGGCCAGTTGCATAAACGTAGCCTCTATGTTAAGACAGTGTCTTACGTACTAGTTTGACCAACTATCAGTTAACCAAAGAGTAATCAGTCTTATTTTTTGGATTCAACTTAGACTAATCTACATTTTTCTGTAACTGAATTAAAAAAATTATTTAAAATGCTGACTAACTTTTTAAGACTAGTCTAAACCTTTTATGCAACTGGTCCCAGGGTGTTAATATGCAATATGTTTTTTAATTTCTATTATAAACAAACAAATCAAATTTGTACATATTTGTACATTTTCTAATATTCAGGCCCTCTATCATATGCTAGGATTTATTGGAGTTAAAGCCCTCCAGTGTTAAAGCATGCAGCATTCATATTCAAAAAGCAGAATGATACATAAAGAGGATACAATTTTAAGAGGAATATAAGTTTCTTTTTCCTCCATTTCTGCCACCTGATGGAGTTCCTTGCCACTGTCACACTTGGCCTGCTTAGCTGGGGTTTAAAAGACACTTAATTATCAGTGACATTAATTTGACTGCTCTAACTATCAGATGGGAACAAAACTTGAAATGACTTGAGCTGAATAATCACATTACTGTCTTGTTAGAGCTATTATAGGGAATTTGGAGCATCTGTTATTTCCCTGTTAAATACTGTGAAGCTGCTTTGAAACATTGTATTGTATCAAGTGCTATAAAAATAAAGGTGACTTTACATTACTTAAAGGATTACTCCACCCCAAAATGAAAATGTTGTCATCAATCACTTACTCCCATGTTGTTCCAAACCCGTAAAAGCTTAGTTCGTCTTCGGAACACAATTTAAGATATTTGGATGAAAACCGGGAGCTTTGTGGCTGTCCCATTGACTGCCAAGTAAATAACACTGTCAAGGCCCAGAAAAGTGTGACAGACGTTGTCAAAATCTGCCATCAGTGGTTTAACCATAATTTTACGAAGCTATGAGAATACTTTTTGTACACAAAGAAAACAAAAATAACAACTTTATTCAACAATTCATCTCCTCCTCGTCAACATAGCACCATTTTGGAGAGTATCCACTGGATGCAAACAGCGTACGCTGTTCTCTGTTAGCTGCATCACACAGATATGTTCTTTTTTTGTTTATTTACGCTTTGATTTGAATGAAAACAGCGTATCCGTGTGACGCAACTGACAGAGAACAGAGTACGCTGTTTGCGTCAGTGGATACTCTCCAAAATGGCGCAATGGTGACGCGTAGGAGACAAATTGTTAAATAAAGACTTCGTTCATACTTTTCTGGGCCTTAACAGTATTATTTTAATTATTATTTTATTATCTTAAACTGTGTTCCAAAACATATTAAGCAGCCCAACTGTTTTCAACACTGATAATAATTCTAAACATTTCTTAAGAAGTGAATCAGCAGAATGATTTCTTAAGGATCCTGTGACACTGGGGTCTTCAGACATTTTGTAGTATAAAAATATTCCATGCATTCTCTCAATTAATATGAGATAAACAAAACCTAGTCTCTCTACCTTATGATATATGCAGTAAATGGTAAAACTTAGCAAAATTAGCTCTTTTGTACAGCTAAAAGCAGCTGGACGTGGATAAGACCGGAAGCCAGACCTATAAAATTTACAAATGGCTGCGTTCACTCTTAAGGGAAAAATAAGGTGGATAATACTTATAATATTTGACCCATGACTGTGTCTCCAGTGACAGAGGTGGATCATGGCTATGCTGAACCCTATGGACTGGATCAGCGAGAGCAGGGGCTCTCCTCGTCTGGTGCTTGTCGTTGTATGTGTGGCCCTTCTGCTGGATAACATGCTGCTAACAGTTGTGGGTAAGTAAACAGCTATCCTAAACAAATAAGCTACTCTATTGGATTGAGATCTGGTGACTGTGTAGGCCACTTGAGTTTAGTGAACTCATTGTCATGTTCAAGAAACCAGTTTGAGAAGATCTGAGCTTTGTGACATGACGCGTTATCCTGCTGGAAGCAGTGGCATAACATAGTAATGATGGGCCCCAGTGCAGGCTATTACGATTGGCACCCTGGGCTCCATGGTTGTGAAGCACATACATACACACAGTGTTTGTGTTAAATTTGTTTTTATTTTAGTATTGTTTTCAGTTTTTGCTATAAAATTCAGTTTTTATTAGTTTCATTAATAATTTTGTTCATTTTAGTTTTTTTATTTTGTAAACAGATTTTAGCCTATTTAGTTTTTATATTTTAGCTTTAGCTTTGTTCATCTTAGGAACACAATTTAAGATATTTTGGATGGAAACCAGGAGCTTTTTGACTCTCCCATTGACTGGCAAGTAAATAACACTGTCAAGACCCAAAACAATATGAAAGACGTTGTCAAAATAGTCCATCTGCCATCAGTGGTTCAACCATAATTTTACAAAGGTACGAGAATACTTTTTGTACTAAACTCACTCAAACATGTCCTTGCTCTTGATATAAAATCACTGATGAACACTTTTGGTTTTAATGAAAAAAAAAAAAAAATATATATATATATATATATATATATATATATATACAGGTCCTTCTCAAAAAATTAACATATTGTGATAAAGTTCATTATTTTCTGTAATGTACTGATAAACATTAGACTTTCATATATTTTAGATTCATTATACACAGCTGAAGTAGTTCAAGCCTTTTTTTTGTTTTAATATTGATGATTTTGGCATACAGCTCATGAAAACCCAAAATTCCTATCTCAAAAAATTAGCATATCATGAAAAGGTTCTCTAAACGAGCTATTAACCTAATCATCTGAATCAACTAATTAACTCTAAACACCTGCAAAAGATTCCTGAGGCTTTTAAAAACTCAGGAAAATGAAAAATGGCTATTTTGATTGGAACCAGAAACATGTGGTTTCATGCATTTCTCTTTAAATGCAAATGAGCTGCTGCTCACCGCCCCCTTTTCCAGAATAGGGCTTTGCATTTACAGCTCCTAACTCAGATACTCTAATAAAAAAAAACATTTGTTTGGTTTTGATTATAATGTCTATTGCACTGAAATCATGCGTTTAAAAACCTTAGCAGTTTAAACTTCTGATATAGGGTTTTCTGAGCACACACATCACAAAGCATGTGCACAGAAAGTGTCTGTCACATGGTATGTGAGTACTAAACTAAGTTCTCTTTCATGTCTTATTGCGCTTAAACTGTCAAATACAAGTTTATGTTAAAGCACACCCAAGTTACAAAAACACAGTCGCTATGTCTGTAAAGGTAAACAGCTGGGAAGAAATCACAAAAACAAAATAGCGGCGCCGTGGGTGGAAACGTGCAGATTAAGGGCCGTAATATTATAATAAGATCCTCTTAATATGTCACTAGGGGAGCGAAATATGAGCAGCTCATTTTTTCACATGCTTACAGAGAATGGCTTACCAAAACAAAGTTACTAGGTTGTTCATTTGAATGTTTTCTGGGTTGGTAGATGCACCAGGGACCTGATTATAGCACTTAAGCACAGAAAAAGTCAGATTTTCATGATATGTCCCCTTTAAGGTATCCACATACTTTTAGCCATGTGCATCATTGGTTTTCTTTTGAGTCCATTCTGTAAAGGTAGAAACATAATACAGAAATCAGGACATAAGAGGGAAGGTAAAACAGAATGAGTATATGCTGGACAAGCGACTCTGCTCTCATCGTGCCCATGACATTTACCTCCTTGCATCTGCCCTGATCTCTGTCTCATACAGTCCGCAGCAGGCAGAGGGGAAGGGTTATTTGCAAACACACACACACAGGTACCAACTCTTCCTCTTCCCATCCTCATGTCATCTCTCATTCTCCCCAGTTCCCATCATCCCAACCTTCCTGTATGCCATAGAGCACCAGACACAAGAGCGCCCATCTGCCGCCCCCTCTGAGGCTCAGCTCGCCTCCGTCTTCTCTCTGTATGACAACACCACCTACACCATCAGCGCTGCCAATCTCACCATCTCCTCCAGTGCTAATGGAAGTTCAGGGGTCAACGGCAGTTCTGCTGAGCGACACGGGTGTAAAGAAGACAGTGAGTTTTTGGAAGAAGAGAACGTAAGAGTTGGGCTGCTGTTTGCCTCTAAAGCCCTAGTGCAGCTCATGGTCAACCCATTTGTGGGCCCGCTGACTAATAGGTACATACACACTTTGGTGTGGAAAGGAAACCCTGGGGTTTTGAGACTTGTATAGCTTAATATAACGTAAATGATGTCTCTTACTGAAATGTAGTAGAAAACCCATGAAAGATTTACATTATTTAAAAAATCCACATCGTTATATACGTTATAGCACTGAGCTACGCTATTTTTACCGCAGCACTACTGGGAAAATAAAATACTAATACAATGACCACAGCTATTGAAAGAGTTTACTGGTGCCGATGGATATAAGGATGTGTTTACACTTGTAGTTCAGTTTGTTTGGTTCATTTGGTCTGGACCAAAAAGGAAAATGATACATGTGGTCCTGGTTCACTTAGCGATAGCGAACCTAAAGTGATACGTTCCCAACCTGATGTGTTGAATGACGTGATTTTGTGACGGAACTCCGTGAACACTCCAAACAACTTGCTGTTTTTGGTTCGTTTAGAAGTATTTGGACCCATCTTTTTTGAGGTCTCGTTCCGCTAGTTTGGTGCACACCAGGGACCGGTTGCATAAAAGGTTTAGACTAGTCTTAAAAAGTTAGTCAGCTATTTTTTTCTTTAAGACTGGTCATAATTTTTTTAATTCAGTTACAGAAAAATGTAGATTAGTCCTAGTTGAATCCAAAAAATAAGACTAATTACCCTTTGGTTAACTGACAGTTGGTCAAACTAGTACTTAAGACACTGTCTTAACATAGAGGCTAGGGTTTAGATGGCAGCGTTCACACTTACTTACTTACACTTACTAACCACACTAACAGAGCAATCATACCAGGGTTTTGTTTAAATCGAACCAAACATGACAAGTGTAGGCTTAAAACAAATGCAGTACCATCCATTTTCCCCAGAAAGACTCTAAAATATTAAGTGAACATTAAGTGAAATCCACGCTAAGAAACTCCTTCAATAGTCGGCATGTTTACATCCTGCCAGGATGGCATCTAGCGTTTCTTGTCTCTGCCTTTTGTAAGCATCAAAAGCATCAGAGCTAAGAGAACACATACATGGGCCTTTAGGAAGTGTTATTCATCCACAGGCATCACAGGCTTCTTTTCTCCTCTTCTTATCACTAGGAAAGACTTGCATCGCTTTTCTTGTTCCCTTCAACTGAAAATCACAACCAAAAACCACACAATGTGGCATTGTATCTGTATTTAATTTTCCAAGTTGTGTTGCGGTAAAAAAAAAAGTTCTGCGTAATCGAAATAATTGTGTCCCCCATAATCCAAAGTATGTATAAAACTAGATCTAGATTTTTCTTTGAATAACGCAACTCTTTCATGGTTTTTCTACTATGTATTTTAGTAAAAGACATCCTTTACGTTGTATTAAGCCATACAAGTCTTAATACCCTGGGTTCCCTTTACTTTAGTACATAATGAAATTAGAAGACTGAATGGTAATTCAGCTGTCTGACATGTCTTTTTTTATAGGATTGGATATCATATACCAATGTTTGCTGGGTTTGCCATCATGTTTGTCTCCACAATAAGTAAGTCATGTTATGATGTAAGTCATATATAGTGACTGGTGGCAGGCTGGGATCATGAAAAGTTCAGTTTGCTCACTGAATCCAGCTAAAGTGATTCCACTTGCTAAAAATGAATTGCTTTAAGATGTGTGTCATCTGATTTTTGTTATATTTATTATTTACTATCTGAACTATTGATTATTTTATTATTATGAACTATGCATGAAAATTCATGTAAAAGTTAATGTTAATTAACATCATTAATAGATAATGTTATCGTGAATCATTTTTACACCCTCAAATTGTTGCAAACCTGTAAAATTCATTCTGCTGAATTTAAAATATGATATTTTGAACTGTCCCCAAACCATTTCTGGTACAACTGCTTATTTTTCCATACTGTGAAAGTAAATGGGGACCAACAACTGTTGGATTACCAACATTCTTCAGAATATCTTCTTTTGTGTTCAACAGAAGATAGAAATTTACAGGTTTAGAACATCTTGAGGGTGAGTAAATGATAACAGAATCGACATTTTTTGGTCAACTATCCCTTTAATCATGACAAATTTGTTTTCAGTTACTATTCAACTAGCATGCTAGTGCTACCTGATTAAAATATGATGATCATGAATATGAATATGCTATATTTTTGATAAAAATGATTGCTCGTAAAGTTGTTAGAAGACGCTACTGTGAGCACTCAGTGAAGTTTTCAATATATTTTTGGTTGTTTATGTGTTCTGTATGGTTTCACTTTATATGGGTAGTGCAAACTACAAACAAAATGAGGTGGACTCTGACTTTGAATGCTTTCTCTGCAGTGTTTGCCTTCTCAGGGACATATGCGCTGCTGTTTTTTGCCCGCTCATTGCAGGGAATTGGATCATCCTTTTCCTCTGTGGCAGGTATTTATGCTTTAGCAAATATTGGATGTGGAACTCTGCAATTATGTGCATACAGTTGAGGTCAAAAGTTTACATGCACCTTGCAGAATCTGCAAAATGTTAATTGTTTTGCCAAAATGAGAGGGATCATATAAAATGCATGCTATTTTTTATTTAGTACTGACCTGAATAAGATATTTCACATAAAAGACATTTAGAGAAAATAATAGTTGAATTTATTAAAATGAGCATGTTTAAAAGTTTACATACACTTGATTCTTAATACTGTGTTGTTACCTGAATAATCCACAGCTGTGTGTTTTTTTGAGGGTTAGTTGTTCATGAGTCCCTTGTTTGTCCTTAACAGTTTAACTGTGTGCTGTTCTTCAGAAAAATCCTTCAGGTCTCACAAATTCTTTGGTTTTTCAGCGTTTATGTGTATTTTAACCCTTTCCAGCAATGACTGTATGATTTTGAGATCCATCTTTTCACACTGAGTACAACTGAGGGACTCACATGCAACTATTACAGATTATTATCATATTATTTTTTTTCCATGTACTACTGCCCTTCAGAAGCTACAAGTATTTACATGTTTCCCAAAAGACAAAAATAAGTTTTTGTAAATATTTCAAATTCAAAAAGTTTTCACCCCCCGGCTCTTAATGCATTGTGTTTCCTTCTGGTCCATCAGTGAGCGTTTAAACCTTAAGTAATAGTTGCATATGAGTCCCTCAGTTGTCCTCAGTGTGAAAAGATGCATCTCAAAATCATAGTCATTGTTGGAAAGGGTTTAAATAAACAGAAATGCAGAAAAACCTAAGAATTTGTGGGACCTGAAGGATTTTTCTGAAGAACAGCAGGCAGTTTAACTGTTCAGGACAAACAAGGGACTCATGAACAACTATCACTTAAAACACACAGTATTAAGAATCAAGTGTATGTAAACCTTTGAACAGGGTCATTTTATTCTCTTGTGAAAATAATAATATGTAAACATCTTTTTTCAGTTTAATACTAAATAAAAAAAAAAATAACATGCATTTTGTGATTCCTTTTATTTTTGTAAAATAATTGACCATTTGCAGATTCTGCAAGGTGCATGTAAACTTTTGAACTTTTGAACTGTACTGTGTATACACTATACCTTTGGGATCAGTAAGATTTTTTACATGTTTTTGAATGAAGTCTCTTACTTGATCAAAACAGGAAAAACAGGATTAATTTGAAATATTATTACAACTTAAAACTGTTTTCAGTGATTTTCAACATCATTACTCAAGTTTTCAGTGTCATATGATCCTTCAGAAATCATTCTAATATGCTCATTTGCTGCTCAAAAAACATATTATTATCAATGTTGAAAACAGTTTTGATACATTTTTTAAAGACTATTTGACCAATAAAAAGTTCAACATTATGACTGATGAATACCAGTAATCATTTTTAACCAGAAAAAGTCTCATAGACTCCAAACTTTTGAACAGTATAAAAATAAACATCTAAAAACTACCGTGTAATTCTGTAGGTCTGGGAATGTTAGCAAGCGTGTACACAGATGACAATGAGAGAGGAATTGCTATGGGAATCGCACTGGGAGGACTTGCCATGGGAGTGCTCAGTAAGTTAATAAAAGTACAATATTTTTCCTCTAACATGCTTTACATTACAATAAACAATGTAAAGCAACATCAACTGAAAACTGCCAGCAATACCTAAATGAAATGAACCAAATGTGTGCCACAAATGACAGTTTTAACACTGCAAAATGTCCTCTTTTCAGTTGGAGCGCCATTCGGCAGCGTCATGTATGAGTTTGTCGGTAAAAGTTCTCCCTTCCTCGTCCTTGCCTTCTTGGCTGTGTTTGATGGAGGTATGATATTGGATAAACTTATAAATTCAGCCTTTTAAATTTATTTTATGACAATGATTTATCAAATTGTTCCCAACACCAGCCCTCCAGCTCTGCATCCTTCAGCCCTCAAAAATATCTCCTGGGGTGAGTAGTTCATTTAATAAAACTCGAGTTATCAAAGCTGATAAAAGATAATAAATGTTTGCGTTAGTGTTACTTTGAGTAGCCAGAGTGATTGTTATGTGTCTTGTTTTCAGAGCGTGGAAGGAGCACCATTACTTACCCTGCTGAAAGATCCCTACATACTCATTAGTGCAGGTGTGTGTGTAAATAAAATAAAAACAAATACATCCTCAAATACTGCCCACCAGTTTAAGAAGTTGTCGTGGAGGTGTAGTAGCTGTTTCTGTAATTACGTGTGAGCCTCCATATAATCACGGCCGAATGTTTTGATGTGAACAGCTAAAACGATTTGTAAATGAAGCGGATGAGGAGCTGTGCTGAGTGAATGATGAGTAAGATTATGGTTCCTGTATATAATTACAGGGTCGTTGTGCTTTGCAAACATGGGGGTGGCTATTTTAGAGCCCACTCTTCCCATCTGGATGATGCAAACAATGTGCTCGCCAAAATGGCAGCTTGGTAAGAAACTCTATTATTCCAAGTCATTAAAATGTTATTGAAACAAATTCGCTTCCTGCTTATTTAGGTAATTTCATTTAATTCCTAAGTTTGTTTCCTCTCTCACACAAATGTAATGTTAAAGTAGTTCACTTAAAAGAATTCAGAACCATTTTGTCATTAGATACCTCCTCAGGGAGGACTAAGTGAAACATGTGGCTTCTTGAGATGATCTGTGGTTTTCCTGTACAGTTCAATCAACTGATATGAGTTGGAAGAAGCCATCTAAGAGGTTCCTGATGGTTCTGAGGACCCTGTTTATTTGCTTATCTTTTCTGTGATTCTGTTGACTGAGTTAATCATGCCTACTGATGTTGCAGGTATGGCTTTCCTACCAGCCAGTGTTTCTTACCTCATTGGGACCAATCTGTTTGGTATACTGGCCAATAAAATGGGAAGGTAATGCATTTCCTTGAATTCCCCAAAATAAATTATTTTAAAAATGCATGTACAAGTCTTTTTGGTTGGAAAAAGTTGTGTCTACAGAGACAAGAGCTGCATCATTTAGAAATGCTTCTCTGATTTAGGTGGCTGTGTTCCATGATCGGCATGCTTATAGTCGGCATCAGTCTGCTCTGTGTGAGTATACTCTCATCAAATCATGTTGCTTGAACTATGTATGGAAGTTTTTTTTAGAGATAATTTTATTCATCAAGGATGCATTAAATTGATAAAAAAGTGACAGTAAAGACACTTACAATGTTAAAAAAATATGTATATTTCAAATAAATGCTGTTCTTTTGAACTTTATTTTCAACAATGAATCCTGATCATGAATGAAACATTATTCGTTATAACAAATAATAGATAAGGACAAATGCACCAAATCAGTATATTCAAATGATTTCTGAAATATCATGTTGATGCTGAAAACTTTTTGCAAGCTTTGCATCACAGGAATAAATTACAGTTCAAAATATAGAAAACATTTATTTTAAATTGTATAGTATTTCACAATATTGCTGTTTTTACTGTATTTTTTAATCAAATAACTGCAGCCTTGGTGAACATAAGAGCCTTATTTGGAAAACCTATAAAAACCTTACAGACCCCAAACTTTTGAACAGTAGATACAGTATCTCACAGAAGTGAGTACACCCCTCACATTTTTTAGATTTTTTTTTTACTTTTTATATTTTAACTTTTCATGTGACAACACTAAAGAAATTACACTTTGCTGCAATGTAAAGTAGTGAGCGTACAGCTTGTATAACAGTGTAAATTTGTCCCCTCAAAATAACTCAACACACAGCCATTAATGTCTAAACCACTTGCCACCAAAGAGAGTAAACCCCTAAGTGAAAATGACCAAATTAGTTAGTGTTACAAGGTCTCAGGTGTGAATGAGGAGCAGGTGTGTTAAATTTGGTGTTATCGCTCTCACTCTCTCATAATTGTCACTGGAAGTCTAACATGGCACCTCATGACAAAGAACTCTCTGAGGATCTGAAAAAACAAATTGTTGCTCTACATAAAGATGGCGCAGGCTATAAGAAGATTGCCAAGACCCTGAAACTGAGCTGCAGCACGGTGGCCGATACCATACAGGGTTTAACAGGACAGGTTCCACTCAGAACAGGCCTCACCATGGTCGACCAAAGAAGTTGAGTGCACTTGCTCATCGGGGTGGGGGTGGAGCGGTTAGCCTGTCAGTGCTCAGAAAATACGCTGTAAAATGTCATTTCTTCAGTGTTGTCACATGAAAAGATAAAATAAAATATTTACAAAAATGTGAGGGGTCACTTTTGTGAGATACTGTATATGGGCAATTCTACATAACTGGTCCAAAGTCAGATTTGGAAAACGTCTTGAAAATGTGTCTTTTTCCCAAAAAAATTGTAAATATGCAAATTGTATAATATCCAAGGTACACATTTCTAGTAGTGTTTTGGTAGCAACAACATCACATTACAGAATTTTAACTTGCATACTTGCATTGCAACTTGCATAAAACACTACTAAAAGATTCCAACATAAAAACATAACTGTACTCAAATTTAGTTTATTTCCCCAAATATGAGTGTTATGTGTTTCCTTTTGTTACTACTAAAACAATGATGACATATTTTGATTGTGACTGTTACGGTAGTGACAATTTTATGGGACAGCACCCAAAAAATCAAAGATGTTACTATTGAAACTCCACAAAATGTTTCAGTCATGACTGTTTCGGTATTGACAATTTTAGATACTTTTGAACCTAGCTCATCGATGCTAACTCATGGTTAGCTAGCACAGTTCTGAACAGTTGTACACATTTAAAAACTGAATTTTATGGAATAACTACCAAAAAAGTGTGCTTAATTTCAGAAATTCAGTAGTGATGTTCCTTAAAGTTACACACAGATTTTAAGACTTTTTAGCATTTACCTCAAAATGATGGGGAGCTACTGTCACTCTCTCTCATACTCACCATGTAGCTATTTTAGATAAAACCAGTCTCAACCAATGGACTAAACATACACTGTTTCAGTAGCGACATGAAAATGCGGGATACGTTTCATTTACATAAAGTTTCATAATTTACAAAAAAAAAAAAAAAAAACAACAGAAAAAAAATGTAAAAAATATTTCAATATCATTTTCATAAGTTTATTTAGGCTTAGGGATTGAAAGTACCCAATAAATGATGATTTTATATATTAAGATTACTAATATTTGAAATATTATTGTGGGTTTCAAAAGATAATAGAAGAATCTCAGTAAACATCTAAGATTTGAATACTATTTTTTTAAATGTGTTTTTTGGTTGTGGGAAAGCAGTTTGCACCAATTCTGTAGAATGGCCCATATAAGGACTATGATGATTATAACATTATGTGAATTTAATTTTAGGTTCCATTTGCCAAAGATATCTATGGACTTATTGGTCCCAATGGAGGGCTGGGATTTGCTATTGGTGAATATTATTCTATTATTTATCATGCAAAATTTAAATGAAAATTCCCACCGAAATGAAAATTTACTTACCTCATGCTGTTTTTATTAATGTCTCTCAGTTTTCATTTTTTTTAGACCTCCACTGCCTTTTGTTGTATGAGCAAAATCTAAATTAAATTAAAAACAGTGTTCTACAGAAGAACAAAAGAATAAACAGACAGACTTTTCATTTTGGAGTGAATTATGCCTTTAAGATAATAACTCTAGTACACTGTATGACATATGCAACTCTCCTTTAATTATTTGTGCTTGTAGGAATGGTTGATTCATCTATGATGGCTATAATGGGTTACCTAGTGGACATCCGCCATGTGTCCGTCTATGGAAGTGTGTACGCTATTGCTGATGTTGCACTCTGCATGGGATTTGCTGTTGGTAATTGCACTTTAATGCAGTTGTACTATTGGACATGTTTTGTGCAATTTATTTGGGATTTTTCTGATCAAAACTCAAAAAACTGAGTGTTTCCTCACCTTCAGCGCTCCAGGAGCCAAATTGACTCTTCCTTCTTGGTGCCTTCCTGATGCAGGTCCATCGACTGGAGGGGCCATAGTAAGAGCCATAGGTTTTCCCAATCTGATGGTGATTATCGGCATTATCAACATCCTGTATGCTCCCCTTTGCTTCTTCCTCAAAAACCCTGCTGTTCGGGAGGAGAAGATGGTGAGAAACACAAATGTGACTGTATGCATGCCTTTATCAGTATGTTTACAAATGTTTTGTAATGACACCTGACACTTGTTTCTCAAGGCTATAATAAATCAGGAGTGTCCGATGCATGTGAAGAGCTACAATACACAGCACGGATACAGGGAATTCCCTCTGAGCGATGAAAGTGAGGAAGACACTGAAGAGTGATGCACACATACAGTTAAAGCCAAAAGTTTACATACACCTTGCAGAATCTGCAAAATGTTAATTATTTTAACAAAATAAGAGGGATCATACAAAATGCATGTTATTTTTTATTTAGTACTGACCAGAATTAGACATTTCACATGAAAAGGCGATTACATATAGTCCACAAGAGAAAATAATAGTTGAATTTATAAAAATCAAATTCTTAATACTGTGTTGTTACCTGAATGATCCACAGATGGATTTTTTTTTTTTTTAGTGATAGTTGTTTGTCAAATCCTTCAGGACCCACAAATTATTTGGTTTTTCAGCATTGTTGTGTATTTGAACACAAAAAAGCTGAAAAACCAAAGAATTTTTGGGACCTGAAGGATTTTTTTTCTGAGGAACAACAGGCAGTTTAACTGTTTAGGACAAACAATGGACTCATAAACAAACATGAACACTAAAAAAACACAGCTGTGGATCATTCAGGTAACAACACAGTATTAATAATCAAGCGTATGTAAACTTTTGAACAGAGTCATTTTTAGAAAATATTTTCTCTGGACTATATGTAAATGTCTTTTATGCGAAATACCTTATTCAGGTCAGTACTAAATAAAAAAATAACATGCATTTTGTATGATCCCTCTAATTTTTGCAAAATAATTAACATTTTGCAGGTTTTGCAAGGTGTATGAAAACTTTTGACTTGTACTGTACTCATAAAGAAACTTGTCAACAAATCATCAGGAGCCACAAGCAGCCAGGTTTAAAATTGTTAATATTGCAACTTTCCTCACTATGATCACGTTTTTGTGTACAAATGGTTAGAGATGTGATTATTTTGTACTTGTACGCTTGTAAAGTGTTGTTTACCTGTCTCTTGTCATGTCAGTGGGTTTGAATGAAATAAACAGGCCTAATTTGTCAACTTGATTTGATAGTTTTCATCATGATGTGCATGTGAAGGTAGGATTGTGCAATAGTAATGAGAAGAAAATCCATTGTGAGTGGGATGCCAGCTTCTTTTGTGCCTCCTGTGACACACCGTTAATTTCCTTTTGATATGCATCAAATGTTATTGATTTTAATGATTGTGATTTCCAGGGTAAAAGAGAAGGAAGTTGTGAACAAAGGGAACCGATAAAGCTTCAAGTTAGACAACTAATTTGAAACCATAGATAACTTAATAACCGGTTCTTCTAGGTCATTTTACAAAACACATGCTTTTTGTTTTTCTCATTAACATAAAAATGCTGATGTAAACAGTAACTACCATCTATATGCTAGTCCATGAATTTTACAAAACACAAAATATCCAGTTATATGCTTTAAAAGAACATAAGTGTAAACTTAATGTAATGTTTTTGGACACTGAAGTCTTTTTGACCCACTTATAGGACTTAAGTGTATTTTTATATGTAATTTCATAATTATAACAGTTAATATTATTGTCTTTAAAATATAGTGTACTGCCGAATATACTGACAAGCATTTATGGTAAATTTAAATGTACTTTAATATAATTTCTGTTGCAACATACACTGCCAGTCAAAAGTTTTTAATTTTTAAAGAAGTCTCTTCTGCTCACCAAGCCTGCACTTATTTGATCTAAAATACAGCAAAAGGAGTAAACTAAATTTTTAGCATCATTACTCTAGTCTTCAGTGTCACATGATCCTTCAGAAATCATTCTAATATGCTGATTTGCTGCTCAAGAAACATTTTTTATTTTTATTATTATCAATATTTAAAACAGTTGAGTACATTGTTTTCAGGATTCTTTATATATATATATATATATATATATATATATATATATATATATATATATATTCAGTATATATGTAATTTTATTTTTTGCTTTTATTTAGCAAGCATGCTTTAAAGTGATCAAAACTTTTATAATGTTACAAAATATTTTTATTTCAGGTAAATGCTGTTCTTCTGAACTTTCTGTTCATAAAAGAAACCTGAAAACTCAGCTGTTTTCAACTTAATAATAATAATAATACATGCAGTAAATCAGAATATTAGAATGATTTCTGAAGGGTCATGTGACACTGAAGACTGGAATAATGATGCTAAAATATCAGCTTTCAAATCACAGGAATAAATTAAAATGTAAAATATATTCAAATAGAAAACAGTTATTTAAATATTATATATATAATTTTTTTTGTTTGTTTGTTTTTGTCTGTACTTTGAATCAAAAAAAAATGCAGGCTTGGTGAGCAGAAAAGACTTCTCTAAAAACATAAAAAATCTTAACAGACAGTGTATGTAATAAACCTTATTTAAAATATAATATCAAATAGCACACTACAGTTAAAATTATAACCAATTACTTCACATGTGCTTTAATATGTTGGTCAATACCAAAACATTAAAACAAACTTACTTCTTTAAAAGCAAGACAAAGATTATTCAAACATAATGTTTTAAAATGTATAGAAAAGTAAAACTTATCAAAAAGTGCATTTTTGTGCGATAAATGTGTAAAATAGTCATGAAAGTGTAATGTCTGTAAGTAACGTTGTGGCTTTTCATTTCATTAATATTAGCCTAGTTTTTATAGCCTATATATGCCTACTTTAGACAG
This sequence comes from Cirrhinus molitorella, assembly GCA_033026305.1. Classification (NCBI taxonomy): domain Eukaryota; kingdom Metazoa; phylum Chordata; class Actinopteri; order Cypriniformes; family Cyprinidae; genus Cirrhinus; species Cirrhinus molitorella. Next base: position 26,001,902 of record CM065125.1, read on the forward strand.
AAATACAGAAATGTGTTGTTCTAGCAAGAAATAAGATGATACAATTATTTAACACTCTGTTTGTCTAAATAAAAATAGCTTTACCAAAACAAAAAGGCTGAATTATCTATTCACTGAATTTGTGCACTTACCGCGCCACCTATTGGTTGTACCACTATAAATGGAAAATTAAAACCAAATATCGTCTGAAATGTGCAATAATTTGTATTAAATTTTGAACGACACTAACATCACTTAACGGTTGCTTGGTGAATAACACTTTTCTTACTTCAAGCCACGTTACTTCGCTTGGACGTGTCTCGTCAACGTGGGAACTTTTTTGAACAGTCAATTTTCTGGGGAAATATTTTATGGTTACACTTTTAAACAACCCACTGCAGCCTATCTAACGTTACCTACATAAGAAACAACTGATGTATAAGTACAATATGTAGTTATACGTCTAAATGATTTCTATATATGCTGTTTTAGTACATATACTGAATCAGTGAAATTATTCCTAAAGTATAAATAGAGCTGTTATGACTTTGCGGTCTGAAACCGCTGTTATTTTTTTGGATCTTATCGTATTTCCCTGCGGTCGAGGGTAATTAAATATTGAAAAACATCGCAATGGATGTGGCACAGATTCTACAGGAGATGAAAATCGGAGATGCACCGGATTCTTGCTCCGTGCTTGCTGCTTTGAACTGCATTCATGAGCGGTTTGAGGTGGAAGAAGACCCTGAGCGACGTGCGTCCATCCTGGAGGAGACCGCAGAGCTGTTCTCGCACGCTCCGCTCGACTGGCTATTTCCTGAAGTGAACGCTGATTTACGAGGCCAGTATTTGGGCTTAGTGAACTCATTTACCCATTTCGCTGCCCTGCCAGTATGTGACACAGACAGTGGCACTTTACCTGCCAAAAGTTACGAGGACATACCGGCCAAAGCTCAGGCTGTAAGTGCCGTGTTACTTGCGCTGTCTGTGCAGATTCAGAAAGCCCTGGACGATCAAAACACTCCATCTATCAGGTCTTTAGTTCGAACACTAGCCCCTACCTTCTGTATATTCTCCATTACACACCTGCAGGAGCAACCATGGACCAATTCACCCTCCAGAAAAAACTCTCTGGAGCTTTTAACATCAGTTGTGGGACTGACAGGCAGCAGGTCAGTGCAGGAGCTGCTGTCTGGAAAAGCTGATGAGGACCAGAAAGGAGTTCTGGGGCCAGTTCTTGACACACTGCAGCCGGAATTAACTAAGTAAGTTTGAGAAAATCAGAGCACTGGCCTCATTAAGCTTTGTAAAAGATGTAATTACAAGAATAAAGTGTAAATACTATGAGAATAAAGTCAAAATTATGAGAATAAAGTCGCAGTTTTTTTGAAAATAAAGTCAAAATGTTTCCAGAATAAAGTAAAAATTCTGAGAATAAAGTCAGAAATTTTTCAAGATTAAAGTCAGAGAATAAAGTCAATGTTTATTATAAAATAATAGAACTTCTGTTAACGGTAAAGTTGAAGATGAAAAAGATGAAGTCTAAATGTTTTGAGAATAAAGTCAAAATTATGAGAATAAAGTCAAAATTACAAGAATTAATTTGTAGCAATTATGAGATGTTAATTATTAAAAAAATATTTTGAGAGTATATTCAAGACTATTGTGCAGTCATCTTTCCGATAACAATGAGACATTAATTTCATTAAATTAGGCTATACAGTTTTTTTTTTTTTTCATTCCTTCTGATGTTCCTTTAGATGTTAAATATTAATTACAATAATTTACTGTATTGTACCATGAATAAAACAGCTTGGGAATAGTCACTTATGTACCTCAGAAAAGACAACAGTGTAATTTATGTTAACGAGTTGAAGTCTACTTTTACCTTTAGAATGTTTCATTGTTGTTTTTAATTAAATACATGCAAGGATTGAAAGATTGGACACCACAGACTTTTTTGCTGAGTAGACGGTGGAATTTTCACAAAGAAAACAGTATAATTTAATAAAACTAATGTCTCATTGTAATCTAAAAGATGTTTGATTTATATGAATACAGCGATATGTCCTGCCACTTTAAAGAGTGTGAAAACACATTTTTGTAATACACATTGTTTGCATTTCGCCTTAAATCTGTTTTAAAGATTTTGAAAACAGAGACTTCAGACTTCAGTACCAAAAGCACAAAGCTTATTGCTATTATTGGGTGGTTGGCACACTACAAATAGGCCTAATGAATGCAAATGAAGACGTGAAATATTATTTCCAAGCATACTGTAAGACACATGGTATGGTTTCCGGGGGCCTGGAAACATTTTGACTTAATTTCAACTCTATTCTGGAAATATTTCTACTTTATTCTCAAAACATTTTAACTTTAATCCTGTAATTAGTTTTTTTTTTTTTTAAACGTTGCACAAAAACGCCTTAGTACTAAAAAAATAACTGAAAATATTGTGGGAAAATTATGGAAGTTCACTGGTTTAAAAATGTGTGAAGCTTATGTTTGAAATCCTGTTAATTTTAATTTTCTTGTAATTGCACAAATGGATCAAATTGAAGAGTGTATTTCTGAAAGTCTGCTGTTCTTCTTTAAATTACATCACAGGAGCACATAATAATATGGTATTAAATGCACTCAAGTGTGTCCTTTTTTGTGTTCAGGGAGAGCTGGAAGCGTAACCAGGCAGTGAAGCATGTGTTCTCCTGGGTGCTTGTGCAGGTTAGACGACCCTCGTTATCTGACTATTTGGAGAAGGTGTTTCCTCCATCTCTGCTGATATCTGATGATTATCGCACGGAAAACAAAGTACTGGGTGTGCACTGCCTGCATCATATTGTTCGCAATGTCGTAAGTCATTCTTGTATATTTCGTCCACCATTTTGTCTACAAAATGACTTGTCCATGCAAAAAAAAGTTCTAAATCAGCCTACAGAGCAGCATAATAAAGCATCATAAATTCACTGCTGATATGAATGCAAAAGGCAATACCAGGGTGCATTAAAGTACCATGAAAGCTGATGGCAGTCGAGAGCAATGTCAGTGATATCCTTAAAGATTGTTGTCTCTGAATTGGAGTCACTTTTATTGTGCTCCTGAAATTCATAAGTGAGACATGAAATCCTGATAAGCCCATGTTTTTTTTAAATATATGTATCTGAAATGTGTTCATTTGATCTTTCTTAGCCAGCTGCTGATCTGATGCAGTTCAACCGAGCTCAGGTGCTCTATCATGCTTTGTTCAACCATCTACACACATCTGAAGCAGCACTCATACAGGTGACACTTTTACTTTATTTCAGATGTTTACTTTTTATTATGTATCTCACCTTATTGTTTGTCATTTTCAGGTGGTGCTGCCTTGCCTTCTAGACTTGCTATCAATAATTGAGAAACCTCCAGTTTACTCAAGTTTACCACGCAAAACAAATCGCTTTGATGATGTCCTCCGGCACATCTTGACATACATGGAAATGGAGCACAAGCTTGATCTTCGCCGTGTATATGCCAAAAATCTTGTCTTATTTATTGAGAGGTGAGGCCTAAATAACTTAAGTAGCCTTTTTAATTCTGATATAATGTTTCCCATGATGGTGAAGTATGTAAATTCTGTGACACAAGCTCTCATTTTCAGCTGTCATACCAACAAAGATTGTAATCATTTACATGATGTTGATCCAAAGCAGGAAGTAACTTTTCCAGTAAAGAAGTCCACTTCCAGAACAAAAATTTACAGATAATGTACTCACCCCCCAGTAATCCAAGATGTTCATGTATTTCTTTCCTCAGTCATAAAGAATTTTTTTGAGGAAAACATTTAAAAAATTTTCTCCATATAATGGACTTCTGTGGTGCTTCAAAATGCAGTTTAAATGCGGCTTCAAATGATCCCAGATGATCCCAGCCAAGGAAGAAGGGTTTATCTAGTGAAGCAATCAGTTATTTACAATTTATATAATTTTTAATGTCAAACGCTCGTCTTGTCTTGCTCTGCCTGAACTGTTTTTTTTTTCCAGTTTAACACAACTAGGTTATGTTGAAAAACTCCCATTTCATGTTCTCCCTCAACTTCAACATCAGAATTGTCCTACATCACTGTTTTTCCTTTTTTGTTAAGGGTGTGTGATCTTCTTTGCATGTTCGCTTTGCAAAGACTGGGTCGGTACTTCTGTAGCAATGTAGGATGATTTTGAAATGATTTTTGAAGTTGAGGGAGAAAATACGATGATGTTTTTCGACACACCCTAACTGTCTTAAACCAGAATACACAGAGTTCAGGCAGAGCAAGACAAGACGGCCGTTTGAGGTTCAAAATTATTATATATATTTTTTTTATGAAAATAACCGATTTCACTAGATAAGACCCTTCTTCCTCGGATGGGATTGTTTACAAATGCATTTGGGATTGTTTGAAGCCGCATTTAAACTGCATTTTGGAAGTTCAAACTCGGGGCACCATAGAAGTCCATTATATGAAGAAAATCTTGTTTTCCTCAAAAAACATAATTTATTTAAGACTGAAAAAAGAAAGACATAAACATCTTAGATGACAAGAGGGCTTTTAACAAAAAAGTACATTATCTGTAAATAATATTTGCCCATGGAATTGCTTTCCAGGGCATTTTTTTCTACATTTGTGAGGGCATTTTTATAATCACATTATTATTATTATTATTATTATTATTATTATTATTATTATTTACCCAATTACTTTATTATTTTATGTTGTTGTCAATATCAGTAGAAATTGTATCTAAATTACACATGTAAAAAACAGGAGCTCATAGGCGTGCAATATAATGACAAAAATCATTATCGTAGATAATTGCTCTGTATTGTCATAATGATTATTTATATCAATATAGAAAACTATAAAAATGTTTTAGTGGTATAAGCCCTTGTTAATTTTCCGACTCTGATTCAAACCCATAAAACACTTGTTCATCTTCGATGCACTGTTTTTAATATTCACTTATCATTTTTGTCCATTGCAAAGTCTACTTAACTAATTTTGCAAGCTTTAAAAACTTTATACAGACACTGTAAAAGTAATCCATATGAATTGAGATTTTAATAGAAATCTTCTAAAGAGACATGGTAATTTTTTGTGTAGAACAGATTTAATGTAGAATTTTCATTCACATATGTGACCCTGGACCACAAGTGTTTTTTTTTTTTAATTGAGATTTATACATCATCTGAAAACTAAATAAATAAGCTTTCCATTTATGTATGTTGTTAGGACAGGACAATATTTAGCCGTGATACAAGTATTTGGAATCTGAGGGTGCAAAAAAATATATTTAGAAAATCATCTTTGTTTGTTTTTAGCAATGCGTATTACTAATCAAAACAAAATGTCTATATTTAATATCCTAATGCTTTTTGGCATAAAAGAAAAATCTATATTTTTGACCCATACAATGTATTTTTGGCTACTGCTACAAATATACTGATGCTACTTAAGACTGGTTTTGTGGTCCAGGGTCACATATAAACTTTATTCAATGCACATTTATTGAGCTCATTAAATAATAACATTTTTGGGTGAACTGCTCCTTTAATGTTTTTCATTTTCATGTTCTTAACTAATTTGATTGGCATAATAGTTGTAATATTACTGATTACTTGTAGCTACTTTTATGTTCCAATTTGTCATGTTGTTATCTCAAAGGATGGGTATAGTAATCATTCGCCACCTGAAGAGGCTTGAAAGGGTGATTGTGGGATACTTGGAGGTCTCCGATGCTCCAGAGGAGAAAGCCAGACTGAGTATCCTGGATGCTCTGCAAAAGACTTTACAGATTGCTTGGCCACGGTGACCATCCATAGCACTTTATAACATCAGTACTTCACTGCAACTACATGAAAATGACTTTTTAAATCAGTACTTACATCATTACACTTTCTCGCTTATATTAGATGTATCTCACACTAACACATTTTGTGTTTTTATGTGTATTACTAGTATGGAGAGGAAGATGGATTCACTAGCTAAAAGTCTTCTGAGGTTTCTGGTTGACGTCTCTTCAGAGTCATTACCCAATCAGCTGAAAGAACAGCTCATGACCCGAGCGTCTCACTGTTTACTGCTGCTCGACCACTGCTCAAAAGGAAGACTACAGGTGAGAATGACCATTATTTTATTATTTTTTTAAAAATCTTGTGATTATAGGATACACAAGTTTAGCCAGATAAGTAAACATTTGTTTCTGTGACCAGTCATAAGTAGCACCGATATATTTGTAGCAATACATTGTATGACTTTTCTATAATGCCAAAAATTATTAGGATATTAAGTAATTAAGTAATTTTTTATTAGTAATATGCGTTTCAAAGAACTTCATTTGGACAACTTTAAAGGGGATTTTCTCAGTATTTTGATTTTTTTGCACCCTCATATTTTAGATTTTCAAATAGTTGTATCTCAGCCAAATATTGTTCTACCCGTATGACTGACTTTGTTGTCCTGGGTCACATATATATATATATATATATATATATATATATATGTCATTCAGATGAAAATTTGCAAGTGAAAGTTATTAACTGTTCATGGCATTTTTAAGCAATAAAAGATTTATATTCCTTGAAGTGCCTGTATTATGCCATTTTTAAGGTTCCAAATATTGTTTTGGGAGTCTCCTACAATAGGTTTACATACATGCAAGGTCAAACAACGCTTTTGTTTTCTCAAAATATGCATTTAATATCACCTCATTTTCCAATGATTTCCACCTCATTTTCTCAAATGAGTAATTCTAAGCAGTTCAAAGATTCAGTCTCTCTAAACCCCTCCTTTCTGTAAGCCTACTCTGCTCTGATTGATCAGAAGGCCAAGCCTGCTGTGATTGGTCTACCATGTACAGAGCTGATTAGAAATGATACACCCAATGTCATAATGCTGGATAGCTATATTTATCGTGTACTTTGTGTAATGCAAACAATCTGCAAAATTGTAAAGCTCACTGGATGAAAGGCAATATTGGAAATGGCATAATAATAGTGACTAATTCAAATTTCATTATGCTTCTGAAGCTTTTATGAAAGGGTAGAAGCATCTCGTTACTCTGATACATATTGCATGCATTTTGAAGCCACCTGACTATTTTTTTTCTTTTTTTTTGTACAGATTCTTCTGAGAGAGCTAGACAGCAGTTGTGTTTCTGAACCTGTGTTGAAGTGTATCCAGAAAGTCACTGCAGCACCACTGTGTCAATAAACACTGAGAATTTGCCACTTTTAGAGGTGATCAGTTGTGTGTAGGCTATCCAGAGGAACTGGCATTTTTAGTTTTGTTTTTACAAAAATAAAAATAATACAACCTGGAATAGACTTTGATTTGCAGGCTGTTTTGAACATGCTGTAAAACTAGGACATTTCTGGAGACACCAAAAACCGGGACTCTTACATCATACTTTTAAAATACTTCAAGAACTTGTTCATCAAATTGCTGACAGTATATAGGTTTTCTTTTTCTTGCAAAATTTTGGCCTCTTCAATTCTGTCAACATCTTCTACACTATAGCTGTGCTCAGTGATTTGAGTTTATAAATGAGGCAGTTAAAAGGATATTTCACCCAAAAATGTAAATTCTGTCATTAATTACCCAGTAAGCCTATGGGTGAGACTTCCAGTTCATTAGTGTGTATAATTAACATAATATAGTAAGACACACCAATTTGCAAAACCAAGCAGCAAAATTAGCGGTTTTGTACAGCTAAAAATGCTAATCACAGATGAGACCGGAAGCCAAACCCAAAAATATTACAGGAAAAATGAGGTGGATAGAAAAGATTTTTTTTTTTTAATCTGCAGGACACCAGACACAGTCAAACGAACAGACACTACTTGATATGCATGCATGCCATTTCAAATACATTTTATTATATGAACATGGGCCAAAGTTGACCCAAAGGTACACAATGGAACATTTTTAGAAAACACTTATGCTTGCAACAGCATAAGTACAGATGGGACAGGTCAATGTACAAACAATCCCACATTAGAGATTTGGACAGGAGTGTACAGACACACACCAGTGTACATTGTTATTGAATAAAGGTGTTTGGAAATGTTCCACTCAGGAGCAGAGTTACTCTAATGTGATTAGCAGTTCAGTCCCTATGTGGACTTGCTTTTCTGAGCTGGTTCTGTCTCTTGTTCATATTCTATCTCAACATAGGCCCGTTTTTTCCTGATCGGGCCTTTGAGTGGAGCCTTTCCTTTCGATTTGGCCTTGGTCTTCTCCTCCTCCAACTCTTCTTCAGACTCCTCTTCCTCACTGGATTCCTCTTCAGCATCCTCTTCTTCATCACTGCTGCCTTTCAGGTTGTTCATATCCTGTAAAACACAGTGGGGAATAATGTCACTCTGTGCTATATTAATCCATATGAAGAGTTCAGATGCAAAAGCCTCTAAATCCATCTGACATCTTTCTTTAAAAAAAAATGCTTTTTTATCAGGCTCCGATGTATAGGTTTCTATGTAAGTACTGGTACTTCTGATTGGGCTGAGGGTGGGATTTTAGCGAGTTTGAAGTAAAAGTATTAGATGGATGTATAATATGTGTCCAGAGCATTCATTCAGTATCATTATCTCATTTTTGACCGAGATGGATTTTAGCTGGTTTTGCATCTGAACTCTTCATATATTTTTGCATGTCATTTAGATTTTAAGTATGTTGTAAAATATTACCTCAAAATCACTGAGATCACTCTCTTCAAACTCATCATCAGCAATAAATTCTCTCGTCCCAGACTCCTGAAAGACAGAAACAAGATTGCTAAGATACTAAGTATTCAAATAATACTATTAACCCAATCTAAGAGTGTGCACAAACCATTCAGGATATTACAACATAATCAACACCATTAACAAACAATACCATTCAAAAGTTGTGAGTACTTTATCTATTTAATGCATCCTTGCTGAATAAAAGCATTAGTGACAGTGAAGACATTCATAGTAGGGTTGTGCGGTATTGAAGAAAAATGTATATTCAATAGGCGATATGATAACGCTATACACACGCTTTTTGTAAGAATGCACTCACATGCTGCAAAAAATGCTTTTCTTACATATATTGTTTCCAGCCAAAATATCTAAAAATTAAAAATTCTTCAATCATGTTTTTAGAAAAAAAGTAAAAATCTGAGTTTTTTTGCTTAAAACCAGCAAAATAATCTTATTACATCATTGGCAGATTATTTTGCTTATCTTAAGCAAAAACTCACTTAATTTTGACTTTTTTCTGAAAAAAAAGACAATATTTATTTTTTTTGTTTTAGCCATAATTCATAGTATTACAAAAGATTATTTAAAATAAATGCTGTTCCTCTGAAGTTACTAATCACAGAATCCTGAGGGAAAAAAAAAACGCATTACAGTTTCTACAAAAAAAATATTAGGCAGCAGAAGGATCATGTGACACTGAAGACTGGAGCAATGATAGTGAAAATTTAGCTTTGCATCACAGTAGTAAATTATATATTAAAATATATAAACTAGAAAACTAAATGTAAAATTGCATTCATATTTCATAATATTTATGCATTTAAAAAAAGCAGACTTTATGGGCATGAGACTCAAATCTTACCAACACCAAACTTTCAGAAAGTAGTGAATATGGTCCTGACAGAATAATAAAGTGAATACCTCTTCATCTTCCTCTTCTTCTTCCTCTTCCTCTGATTCAGTGTCCTCCTCCTGTTTTTCCATAGCTTTATCAAAGGCATGGATGGGGAAGTTGTATATGTCTCCATACTAAACCAAAAGAAAAAAGAAAACTCTAAATGCAATCACTGATCTGACACAAAGGCAGGAAGGAGATGTGCCGAAGATGTACTTACAGTTCCTTGTTTTAGACGGTCTAGCAGTTCTTTTTCTATGGCATTTTCCAGCTGAGCAGCAATAAGGGCCTTTTCCTGTTGGTGAGATGGGAAAATTAGTAAATACCACACAAATTTAACTTCACATTTGATTCAAAGAGATTAGTATATATATATATATATATATATATATATATATATATATATATATATATATATATATATATATATATATATATATATATATATATATATATATATATTTTTTAGGGCTGTCAAACGATTAATCGCATCCAAAATAAAAGTTTATGTTTACATACTATATGTGTGTTTACTTTGTATATTTATTATGTACATATAAATACACACACATACATGTATATATTAAAACAAAATATTATATGTATATATATTTATACCTGTATACAATTTAGATTATAAATAAATATAAATATTTTACATATAAATCTTTTTATTTTTCCTTAATATATACATGCACGTGTGTGTTTTTATATATACATATTAAATATACACAGTACACAAATATATAGTATGTAAACAAACTTTTATTTTGGATGCGATTAATCGCGATTAATCATTTGACAGCACTAATACATATATATGGATATAAAGTGTTTTCATGATGCATCACTGAACCAAATGAAACACATATTTTGCTGATTATTGATGCTGAAAGTGGTTAATTATTGTCATGTTTTGGGCTGTGCTAATCGTTCAGACTGGGCAAAACCATCTGGAGTACTATAAACTGCCAAAAGTTATACCAAATCAAGGAGAATGGTGCAAAAAACTGTCTGAGGAACAAAAGGTGTTTGTGGTCGGCCAAACTGAACCAGGATTTCCGGGGCAAGAATCTTGAAATTATTCGTATTTGTTCTTATTTCCGGTCAGGTAGGTGAAATATTAGGCTAATATCTTATGATATTAATATTGCTTGTACATATTTTTACCACCTTCCTGCTTATCCTTCTCTATATGATTTAGCAGCTTCCACATGTTTTTTCCATGGTTTAGACAGCATAAATTAGCAGAACAATGTATTCAGTAGTACATTAACTGTGCAATCCATGCTATTTACATTCAAGTATCGCCAATATTGCTGCAGGTCCGGGTAACTGACCAAATCATGACCTATTTAGGAATTCATGTGTGATCAGTATATCACCCACCTCTCTCCTCTTCTCTCGTCTCTCTACTTTTCTACTGAGTGGAACCAATTTTCTCCTGGAAATTAAAAAAAGAGGCACCATGTAAGATTATATACAGCAAGTCGTATTGTGTAAATGCTGTTCTGACAATAAAAATGTATCACAAGCAGCACAGAATGATTTCTGAAGGATCATGTGACACTGAAGACTGGAGTAATGATGCTGAAAATTAAGTTTTGACATAATAGAATAAATTACATTTTAAAATTATCCAAATAGAAAAGAGTTATATCGAATTGTAATAATAATAAAAAAAAATCACAATGTTACTGCACTTTTTAAATCAAATAAATGTAGCCTTGAAGAGCTTTTTATTATAAGGCTACTTACACAAAGAAATGTAAATGAAATATTTGAAGTTGAACTAGTGCAATGCTGTGAAACATTAGCTAATAAAAAAACACAAAGAGACTCACTGTCTTTTCAGTGTGAGTTTGCGGATTCGAATGAGATACTGCGTGATCTTCGTCAAGCGCTGTTTGCACTTGTGTCGAATGAACCGCGGCCAGTAGATGAGGTTCTCATCGATCTGCTCCAAAGCCTTTGCATAGTTTCTATCAAGTTTCACCTGAGCAAGTGTAGCATGGGTTTGTTAAACATTTCAAGGCGAATGATATCATGATAAACGTGTCTTGGTTCTCATACCTTCTCCCACATGCGAGCAGGGAATGCTGCTCTCTCAATGACTTTCATGTAGAGATAACACAGGCCTAGGGAAACACAACAGTAGTGATGATTGAGAGATGAATATTCTGAAACATTCTGTTGGAAACCGAGTGCCGACCACATGATTGCAACTGCTTCTGTGAAGTGTTTTTTTTACCTTTTTCTTCTCTTACAGTAGCATACTGGCTGTTGGCGAGAGGACATGAACTGCGATTGCAAAGGCCTGTGATGTTGTATTCATTTCGACAGAACTGCTGAGTTTTTGTTCTTCAACAACAAGAAATCAAACTGTTAGATGTCACGTTCATCTACATACATTACCAGTCAAAAGTTTTTGATGATTTTTTTGTTTTTTAAAGGCTCTTCTGCTCACCAAGGCTGCATTTATTTGATCCAAAGTACAGCTAAAATAATACAATTTTGAAATATTTTTACAATTTAAAATAACTTTTCTATTTGAATATATTTTAAAATGTAATTTATTCTTGTGATTTCTAAGCTAATTTTTTTGCTTCATTACTGCAGTCACATGACCCTTCAGAAATCATTCAAATATTCTGATTTGCTGCTCATAAAAACATTTATTATTATTATGTTAAAAACAGCTGAGTGTACAGTGAGAACAGCATTTATCTGAAACAGAAATCTTTAACATTATAAATCTCTTTATAATCACTTTTGAAAAATTTAAAGCATCCTTGCTAAATAAAAGTATTAATTTCTATTTTTAAAATTATAAATTAATATATTTTTCTTAATTATACTGAAATTACAAAACATTTTTTCAGATAAATGCTGATCTTTTGATCTTTATATTCATCAAAGAATTCTGATATACTTAACTGTTTTAAATATTGATGATAATAATAATAATAATAACAACAAAAATCTGCAAATCAGAAAATAATTACAATATAATAATAATAATAATATCATATAATATTAGTATGAATTTTAAAGGATCATTTGACACTGAAGACTGGAGTAATCATGCTGACAATTTAGTTTTGCTCACAGGAATTACATTTTAAAATATATTCAAATAGAAAGCAGTTATTTTAAAAATACTAAAAAATATTTCCCAATATAACTGATTTTGCTGTACTTTCGATCAATTAAAGGTTTGGTGAACAGAAGAGAAAAAAAAAAATCTTACGGTTCAAAAACTTTTGACTGAGTCTGAACAGTGTAGTTTACAATGGTGTAGTACTACATACTTACTTCACTTTGTAAGAACAAAAACTCCGATTGCCGATGAGGTCCCATATAACCTTTAAAAGACAGATGATTCAGTGTAAAAGTTGTTGAAAATATGAAAAATATCCAAATGTAAAATAATCTCAACGTTCACCGCTGCCACTGTTCATTACTAAAACAGACACATTACAACAGATGAAACCCGTTTTGTTAAGATTTCGTTTGAGTTGTTATTGGTTCAACCACGTCTTGTTCGTTCTAAATCACATTTAATTCATCCGTGGGGTTTGTCGATAAAGATAGATACGTTGGTTTCATGAGCTTGTCTTAAAACGCTTTACTTACATCGTCGTGTTGCATTTTGGCAGCTTCTTGGGGAGGTCGTCACCAAACACAGGAATTCCAGCACTAGACCAATAAAATGGAATCAACTACCAAATATCTATGATAGCCAAACTGAGTTCAGTGTGATCAAATAAATACCACATGGACAGTTCAGGCAGCAGCCATGTTAACACCACGAGCTAACCTACTGCTCCTCGCGAGAGTTGCAAATTGCAGTCTCGCGATACCGGCGATGCCAGACTGGTGAACAAATTGTACCTTTTCTGAAGCTGAACTCGGATTTATAATGAGCTGAAAAACATGAGTGAAACGTGTAAAGACAGGATCATAGTGCAGATAATATTCTTAATGAGTACATCATAGCTGAAACAAATTAGGACTTGGAAATTACAATATACAAAAAAGGGCAATGGACCAGCAAGAAATTTGCCCTTACTGAATGTTCATATCATATCATATCATATACAATCATGTAGGATATAATAAAACAAATATCTGTTACTTGGCAGCTCTTAAAATTTGGAAAGTAAAACTTCGGATACATAAATATTGCACCATGTCATTATTTATTTAATAAAAAATAAAGCCAAAAAAAAAAAACCATTTAAGCCCACTGGCAACTATAGTTGCCGCAGTATATTTGTCATTTTCCTTTTGTAAGTATTTGTCTAGATGTGATCCATGTTTTATGTCTCAATGACATGCAAGTAAACAACCAAATAAAAGTCTTTTAGAGAAAAAAAAAAAAAGACTTCCTAGCCCTACTTCCAGGAAGCATGGCGAGAGCAAACCCTCCCAAAGAAAGTTATTTTTCGTGTTACTAACAAATATTTTTTGTTGACACATATATATCTACATAATCATGAAGGTCTATAGATTCATCCAAGCAAGACAAACTTTACAAGAGATCTAAAGTTTTTTGAATACGTAGTTAAAAGTACAAGCCAAGTACAAGGCAAATGCCTTAACATATATCATGGAGAAATGGGGTACACTATTGCTAGCATCATACTACTCATGTTACTGCTTGTTAAAAACATGCATCATGCTAGCAACATGCTAAGCATGCTAACTTCATGTTAACAATGTTAGTATATTGCTAGCATTATGCTAATCACATTAACAGCTTGTTTAAAACATGCTAGCAAAAAGTTAATTATGCTAATTTAGTTTTAACATTTTACTTGTTAGCATAATGCTAACACAATTAACATGTTAAAATGATGCTAAAATGATTAGGGCTATTATTAGTACATTAGTATTATTAGTGCAGAGTTTTGTCACAGTAAGGACCACTTACATTTTCTTCAGAAAATGTACATATATTTGTATTTTAATTTATTTATTTTAATTTAACTTTTTGATACAATGCCCTGTTGGGGCAACTTAATGGCTGCACTTTTTTCTGCATTATGTTCCACCACTTCAAGACAAATGCATTTGTTGTCTGTTGTGTTTTCATATTCAAGACATTATAAGCTAGATGCAGCTTTTTTTTTGTTCGCATTGAATGCTCTTCGACTTTTATACATAATAAATCTGTTTATGAATAAAGATTGATCTTCCCTGCTGAACCCCCCAGCTAAAATCAGCCTAAGATGGTTGTCTGGTTTTAGCTGGTCATCCAGCCTGGTCTTAGCTAGTCATAGCTGGTCAGCAGGCTGGTTTTAGGGAGGTTTTGTCCACTTTCTTAGCTAGTCAGACTGGGAGACCAGCTGGAACAACCAGCTAAAACCAGCTGGCCAGCCAGGCTAGGAAACCAGCTTAAACCAGCCAACCAGTTTAGGCTGGTTTTAGCTGGTCATCCAGCCTGGTCTTAGCTGGTCAGCTAAGGAAGTGACCAAGTCTTAGCTGGTCAGCAGGCTGGTTTTTAGAGGGGCTTTGGTCACTTGGTCACTTCCTTAGCTGGTCAGGCTTGGAGACCAGCTGGAACAACCAGCTAAAACCAGCCTGAAAACAAGCTCTCAGCCTGAAAACAAGCCCTCCTTTTCAAATTTGACATTGAAGGGGTGCATACAACATATGCACCCACCAGCAACTATAGTTGCCTCACGTTCAAACACAATTTTCAAGAAGAAAACTATGCAATAAATCATTCAGAAAAATTTGGGCACAAATGGGTTAACTGATCATCATCATCAGCAAGAGTTAGCACTTCTATAAAAGCAGACATTTTGGCAGTTTGCTGGTCTGGATCTTTCAGGTGCGTGTTAACACAATGCCAAAAAGAAAAGACATCAGCAATGATCTTGGAGAAGACAATTGTTGCTGCCTACGACATCTACAAAATAAATGTTTTTAAAGCGTTATGGCATTTGTTTGAGATGTTATCGTGCATAGACTGTCAGATGAGCAGCAAAAACACGCTCTTTCAAACCAAGAAAGCCTGGCAAGATCGGTCTCCACGAAAACACAAGTTTTTTCTTTGCGTTCTTGGAATTGAGAAACAGCCTCCACCTACTGCTCTGATAAGATCACGCTACCGCAAAATGTCAAAACTACCTACAACGTTTTAACGTAATCGCTGAGTACATCTTCTAATTAGAAGCATTGAGTTTAAAATTATTTAATATCATTTGTAGCTTTAATGTAATAAACATATGCGAAAAACTTCAGAACGAATTACACCTCAATCTATTTTTTACAACAATATTTGATCAGATGGTTTATGCGCTGTGTAGTCGTATTGGCTGCACATATCACGAGCTATCGTGACATAACCAATCATCATTTGTATAAATCTGGGAAAAGATCATTGACTGATCAAGAGAGTATGAATCAGTACCTATTTACGCAACAGTTATCTGCGTGGTGGTGACAAACTTCAGTAATTATTTTCAATGTATTCAATGCATATTGTCATATAAAAGTGATGTACGTGATTTTTTCCCGAATGGAATAAAAGGAGTTAAGTATATAAGAATAATATAACGCAAGGTTAGCGAGTATTTAATCATATTCACGAGAGGTGCATGCTGGGAACTTTCCATTGGTCGGCTGCTTTAACCCTTTACGGTGCGTTCCAAACGGGATACACTGACAAAACAATAACACAAAACAATATTGGCTGCCATGTTGAAGTGTCGTTCCAAACCGAAGTGCTCAAAACCAGCCACTTCAAAAGGCCCTTCGAAATGAAGGATTTCGAAGTACAAACTGATGGACACTTTGGGCCCCCATGATCCTTTGCGCAGATTCTTTGCATTATGAGGCGCCCCCGTGTGGCCACGGGATGATGACGCAGAAGGGCACTTCAAGAAACAGTTGTTTGGTCCCCTACACCCTTCAACCCTTTGAAGCTCTCACTCTGGTGGGTAAACCCTTTGAAGGAATTAGGGCATAGAGATGAGCCCCTCCGAATGGAACGCAGGGAAAGTAAGCTAGTCACAAAGTGTTAAAACCCATTGATAAATAGGAAATGTTTCAATACTAAAACAAAATTCTGCTGTAAAGTAGCTCTAAAAAGTGTTCAGCGATAAATCTATTTTTACTGACAAGAAAATGAAAATTAAATGTAAACTGTACAAAAGTAAAACATAGACCCAGTGACTTCAAAAGTTAAAAAAATACAATCCAAATATAAATAAATAAATAATAATAATAAACAATTACAAATAATTAAATTACAAATGAACACAAACGTCTGTACAGAGCTGGGTAGTAACTGATTACTTGTAATCTGGATTACGTAATCAGATTCCACAAAAAAAAGTACTTGTAATCAGAGTACAGTTACTTTTTTATGGATTACATGATTACATATTCACACAATAGCAATAAATTATTCATAATTCACTGGTTCCCCCTAATTTCTCTATTTTATCTTTTCAATTTTCATTTCTAAAACAGCCTACCAATTATATATATTCAGAAAGTCCAGTTTTGGGGACATTCACACCACAGGTGGTGACATAGCATTTGACCACTGGATTTACAAAAATCTTTTCAGGTTTAAGAAGGGTTTCAACATTGCAGCAATACTGGTGAACACATTCATTTTTAACAGTTTTTTAAACCATGTCTTTGGAAGGCTTTTGTCTTTCCAACTCATTAAAAGCACACATTCATGTTATTTCTTATTTACATGTCATGCAGGCATTTCAAAACTCTTTGTCATCTAAACCTTATATGCCAAATATACAGGTGCACCTCAATACATTAGAATGTTGTGGAAAAGGTCATTTATTTCAGTAATTCAACTCAAATTGTGATGATTTTGGCTCACATTTAACAAATTACTGAAATAAATGAACTTTTACATGACATTCTAATTTATTGAGATGCACCCGTTTACACTATAACTATCCCTGAATTATTTTACTCCTGAGACCCCTGAAAAATAAGCTTTTTAATTGCTATTTGAGCATAAGAAAATATGTTCATGGGGCAATTATTTTCATTTTTGTTCCTGATTTGATATATGTAATTTAATTGTGAATTCAGCAAGCAGGTTTTGAGATTTCAGGATTCATCCATTCATTAAGACTTGGTCGTGTATGAGCTGACCCGAAGGTGTTGCAAACATGGCCTCGAAGTGTACAGACTTTGAAAGGAACTTAATCTAACTTCTAATTTAATATTTTTATGATGTAACTGTTAGCTTTCATTAAACTCACAAACCCCCTGCAGTTCCTTTACGAACCCTAGTTTGGGAAACCTTGATGTAATATAATGTTTAATGCACTTCATGTTGTAAATGACAAAGAATGGAACATATTTTCTTACTCTTTGCATTTTTTACATCATTATGCTGCATGATAATCCTATTTAAATCAATGTGATAAACAAGTTAAGTCAAAAGTAATCTAAAAGTAATCAGATTAGATTACCTAAAATATGTAATGTAACTGATTACATTACTGACTACAAATTTTGTCATGTAATCTGGAATCAGTAACTGATTACAATTTCACATCACAAACTGTGACGTCAACACAATGTAGATTTTAAACCCAGAAGATGAAAATAGTGCAGAAATGTTCAAAATTAACCAGTTTTCTCCAACAATTAAAATTAACAGATGCTTACATTGTCACCTATGTTGTGCAACACCGACACCTCTGCTAAAATCTCAGAAAAAGTAGTCTGGGGTTTCCTTTAAGGCCCAGAAATGTAGTTAGAACATTGTTAAAATAGTCCATATGACATCAGTGGTTCAACTGTAAAGCTACGAGAATACTTTTTATGCACAAAAAAAATAAAATAAAAATAAAATAAAATAAATAAATAAATAAATAAAGACTTTATTCAACAATTTCTTCTCTTCTGTGTCAGTCTTTCACATACGTTTATGAAGGTACTATACATGTGTGCATATATCTGTTTGCAAACAAGGCGAAGCGCATCCAATGTCTATGTCAAGAGAGAAAATTGGTGAATAAAGTTGTTATTTTCGCACACAAAAAGCATTATTATAGTTTCATACCATTATGGTTAAACAACTGATGTCACATGGGGCAGCTGATGGGGCAGCCGTGGCCTAATGGTTAGGGAGTCTGACTTGTAACCAAGAGGTTGCGAGTTCGAGTCCCAGGTCCGGCAGGGATTGACGGTGGGGGGAGTAAATATCCAGCGCTCTCTCCGTCGTCAATACCACGACTGAGGTGAGACCCTTGAGCAAGGCACTGAACCCCCAACTGCTCCCCGGGCGCCGCAGCAATGCAATGGCTGCCCACTGCTCCGGGGGTGTGTGTGTGTGTGTGTGTGTGCGCGCGCGCGCGCGCGCGCGTGCGTGCGTGCGTGCGTGCGCGCGTGCGCGTGCGTGCGTGCGTGTGTGTGTGTTTAAGCCACGTTGAACACACTACTGTGTGTTCACTACTGTGTGTGTGCACTTGGATGGCACAAATTCCTAGTATGGGTCACCATACTTGGCCTCACGTCTCGTCACTTTCACTTTCACTTTCACATGGCCTTGAAAATGTCAATTGCATTGTTGTCTATGCAGGATCAGAAAGCTCTCGGATCTAACTAAAAACATGTTCATTTGTGTTATGAAGATAAACAAAGGTCTTACGGGTTTGGAACGGCATGAGGGTGAGTAATTAATGACTAATTAAAGAATTTTCATTTTTGGGTGAAAACTGCTAGTTATCATTTACAACTGTACACAGCAAAATCCTCAGTGTTAAATTAACACTGCCCGGTGTCTATATAATATAAAAATTAACAATAAAGCAATGAGGTAATTAAGAGATTAATTGACCAATATTGATGTTAATAAGCAGAATCACCAAATGAGAAAATCCATTTTCATGTCATCATTATAGTGGTCAATGTTTTCTTCAGTTGGGCTTTTGACCCTTGACTTTCTAATGTTAGAATTTATTTGCCTGCTGTACCTAAATTATAATATCCAGACAACCAAAGCGCAACGTTCATGCTTTGACATAACTATATAGTGATTTTAACATGTTATTACTGTCTTTTTTTTAGATTACATCAACACCACAAACAATGTTAGACTATTTCAGTAGAGTCAGACAAATATTTTCAAGGCTTATTTTGATCAAAAACTAAAAACATGTCTTCAGTTTTAGTTTAGACACACAGACATCAAGAATCAGCCTGATGTTTTACAAAAGTGGTGACCGTCAAATAAGCCAATCAAAACTTATCCATGGTTCCTATCATAATAAATTATAATTGTCTTTGTTATTTCCTTTATTCTTACTATTTTCTTTTATTTTTGCTGTTTTAGTAGCTTGTTTTGTGGTGTTCAGAGATTATCTGTTTTTTTTTTTTATTTGTTGTTTGTCACTGTTGTTGAGATTCATACAATGATTCTTGATGTCTGTGTGTACTATAAGAGAGAGTTCCTCAATTGTTTTTTTGTTGTTGTTTTTATTTTTATATTTATGTTCTTCCAACATATATTAAAAAGAAAAATCAAAGTACCAACCCAGTGTTAACATGCAAAGATCATCAAACGACCTTTACAAAAAAAAGGGAAAACAGCGTTGTAGGATGATTTTGAAGTTGAAAACGAAAGGAGATGGGAGTTTTTCGACATACCCTAACTGTATTAACCTGGATCACACAGACTATTCATAAGAATCATTTATTCCACAATTTAAAAACATTTAAGTTTAACTTCAAGCTATAACAAATTGATTTAATTCTTATCATTGTTTTTCATTGAATTACACAAACCAATTTGAATCAGATGGTTAATGTGCTATATTGTAACAAGTAAATAAACAGCACATTTCACAAACAATGTGATTAAACCAATCATCTTTTTTTTTTTTTTTTTTTTTTTTTTTTTTTTTGGAAGGATTATAAACAACAAAGCAAGACAGATCTGTTCATATTTACATTACAGTTTCCGGTGTGGTGGTGACAAACTTGAGTCATTGCTTCTTTTATTTTTTCATTCAATGCATATTGTCATATATTAGTAATGTAACTAAGTTTCTCTGTATGGAATGAAAAGACTCTGTATATATGTATGATATAACACAAAATCTGCAAGTATTTAACCATACTCATGAGAGGGGTATGCTGGGAACATTTAATTGGTCGCTCTTTAACCTTTTACTAGACAAAGACATCAAAAAGCCTGTAAAAGGGAGCTCATTAAAAAAATTAAACTGTACTGCATGTTGTTGAATCCCATTTCTAAAACACTTTTTTGAAAGCTGAAAATTAAAACACCAAAATTCTGTAACTTATATGTCATTTAACTTTATAACAATGCTACATACAACATATATATCACACAATTAACAAAATAAATAAACAAATAAAAATCATAAATATACTTTATTAGGTCTAAAATATTTAAAAAAAATGGTTACACAGATCAGTTCCTGTTCAAGCTCGTACTTTCCTTTAACATTCAGTGCATTTCGTCATATAAAAGTGATGTAAAAATGTATATGTGCAATATAACAAAGTTTAATCATATTCATGGGAGAACTATGCTGGGAACATTTTTAACCTTTTATTGAACAAAAATCTTACAAAGCCTGAAGAAAAAAAAAAAAAAAAAAAAAAATAGCTCACTGTATTTATTACAGAAATAATGTTTTCAAACAATTAAATGCATGATATTCATAATCAAACAAATATGTATTACAGTCAAACACTACACATCTTACAAAAACTCAGAATACAGAATAACCAGAATTTACTTGAACCACTAATATTGAATAATGAAAGTTACACACATCATTTCAATTCAAACTACTGTTTTCAACATGGTGGTAACAAACTTGTGCCTTTGACTTTCATGTAACATTTAGTGAGTGTTGTCTAATGTAATCGATCAATTTCCATTTAAAAATATAGATTGAATCAATATGGATTTATATATACAGGTCCTTCTCAAAAAATTAGCATATTGTGATAAAGTTCATTATTTTCTGTAATGTACTGATAAACATTAGACTTTCATATATTTTAGATTCATTACACACAACTCGAAGTAGTTCAAGCCTTTTATTGTTTTAATATTGATGATTTTGGCATACAGCTCATGAAAACCCAAAATTCCTATCTCAAAAAATTAGCATATTTCATCCGACCAATAAAATAAAAGTGTTTTTAATACAAAAAAAAGTCAACCTTCAAATAATGATGTTCAGTTATGCATTCAATACTTGGTCGGGAATCCTCTTGCAGAAATGACTGCTTCAATGCGGCGTGGCATGGAGGCAATCAGCCTGTGGCACTGCTGAGGTGTTATGGAGGCCCAGGATGCTTCGATAGCGGCCTTAAGCTCATCCAGAGTGTTGGGTCTTGCGTCTCTCAACTTTCTCTTCACAATATCCCACAGATTCTCTATGGGGTTCAGGTCAGGAGAGTTGGCAGGCCAATTGAGCACAGTAATACCATGGTCAGTAAACCATTTACCAGTGGTTTTGGCACTGTGAGCAGGTGCCAGGTCGTGCTGAAAAATGAAATCTTCATCTCCATAAAGCTTTTCAGCAGATGGAAGCATGAAGTGCTCCAAAATCTCCTGATAGCTAGCTGCATTGACCCTGCCCTTGATAAAACACAGTGGACCAACACCAGCAGCTGACATGGCACCCCAGACCATCACTGACTGTGGGTACTTGACACTGGACTTCAGGCATTTTGGCATTTCCCTCTCCCCAGTCTTCCTCCAGACTCTGGCACCTTGATTTCCGAATGACATGCAAAATTTGCTTTCATCCGAAAAAAGTACTTTGGACCACTGAGCAACAGTCCAGTGCTGCTTCTCTGTAGCCCAGGTCAGGCGCTTCTGCCGCTGTTTCTGGTTCAAAAGTGGCTTGACCTGGGGAATGCGGCACCTGTAGCCCATTTCCTGCACACGCCTGTACACGGTGGCTTTGGATGTTTCTACTCCAGACTCAGTCCACTGCTTCCGCAGGTCCCCCAAGGTCTGGAATCGGTCCTTCTCCACAATCTTCCTCAGGGTCCGGTCACCTCTTCTCGTTGTGCAGCGTTTTCTGCCACACTTTTTCCTTCCCACAGACCTCTTGCTTGAGGGTGTCAATGATGGCCTTCTGGACAGCAGTCAGGTCGGCAGTCTTACCCATGATTGCGGTTTTGAGTAATGAACCAGGCTGGGAGTTTTTAAAAGCCTCAGGAATCTTTTGCAGGTGTTTAGAGTTAATTAGTTGATTCAGATGATTAGGTTAATAGCTCGTTTAGAGAACCTTTTCATGATATGCTAATTTTTTGAGATAGGAATTTTGGGTTTTCATGAGCTGTATGCCAAAATCATCAATATTAAAACAATAAAAGGCTTGAACTACTTCGAGTTGTGTGTAATGAATCTAAAATATATGAAAGTCTAATGTTTATCAGTACATTACAGAAAATAATGAACTTTATCACAATATGCTAATTTTTTGAGAAGGACCTGTATATACCACATGAAGTTAGCAAGCATTTAATCAGAGAGGGCTGCCTCATTATTTAACCATTTATATACAAAAAATCTCTGAAATGTAGTGTTTTCATGTAAATACATTTTAAATAAACGATCAAAAATGATAAAAATAAAAATGATCTGCTTTCTTTATTCTCAATGAATGATGATAAGAGTGTGAATGGAGTGAACTGGAATCCTCAACAAGGATTTAACATGTGAACTTGTGCAGAACTTATTCAGCTGCAGTTATAACTGAATCAAATGCACAATTGTTTAGAAATAACAGCAATGAGTTTCTTCATAAATTGGCAAATCGCAGTAAATTCTTGATTCATGTGATGGTTAGAAATCAGGGTTACTTCAGTTTTTCCACTGAACATACTGTGGTGTTTTATGTAACAAGTTTGAGGTATTGAAACTTCTTTTTTTTTTCTCACAGCTTCTGACACAACAGGAAGATGAGGATGATGTTTAAGGTAGGTTGAATCTACTCATCAGAGGCTACTTGTACAACTTCAACAGCGACAGCAGAACCATGTTCTCTCTCAGTGTCCTCCTGCTTACCTGTAAGTTTATTTTATGTAAATAAACTGTAAAATCAAATGCACAGTATCCAACTAGAAATGTTTAATGTTCTGGGAATATTTTCAGTGGCAAGATTTATTGTAGTTCCCAGAATGTTCTGCTAAAAGATAGGATAACATTTTCTAAAAACATTCTACAAATGTCTATTGATAACATTGTTAGAACATCCCCATCACACTAGATGTTAGTTGTCAAGCTCCAACGCCATCAAATATCTCCAAAACTCCATTACTAGCTTCACTTATTATAAACCAGATTGACTTTATTTGTGTCATACATTTACACAATTTTTTTATTGAGATTAACAGAGGTTAAGATGTTGATGTCTGTTTGAAAGTAATAGCTTGGTTTGATGTCACTATTATTGTAAGAAGCATTTGCTTTAGTTGTGCAATTTGACTCTTGACTTAATGCTTTTCTCTAGTTGTTGTAGCTATGTTTGTTATAACAAAAACAACAAGACAAAATGTGGTCAGAACATTTTCTGTGATCTGATCTCAGATAAAGTCCAATTTATACTATTTATTTCATATTAGTGACTGTAACAATGCATTACAACACCATAATTGAGTAGCCTTTGATAAGCAGATTCAACCTTCATCATTCTCTTCCTGTTGTGTCAGAAGCTGTGAAATAAAGTAAAAAGTTTCGACACTTCAAGCTTGTTCCATGAAACACCACAGTATGTTCAGTGGAAAAACTATTGCGTTTTAATTAGTTAATCTTGCTTGTGTGACAAACAGGATTTTGATTTTAAGTTCTTGAAACAATCTGATTAAAATTTTGCTGAATCTCAGGGTGTAAAACCATTGCATTGCTATTATAAATAATGTTTAAATAACACCATAGGCCAGAATAAATGAAATCAGATAACTATATGACTGTATGTGAACAAGCTGCACATAACCAACATCATCCGATGATATTTTCTCTTGCTGTTTTTATCATACCAAACATAGTTACAGCAGTAAGAATATCACCCAAAAGCAAATGCTAGTTATCACCATAATGGTGATAACAAACCAAACTATTACTTTCAAACAGACATCAACAGCTAAACCTCTGTTAAAATGTTTATCTCAAAAACACCTTTTATAAATATATGACGTAAATAAAGTCAGTCTGGTTTATAATACATGAAGCTGATTGCTGTTTTTGAAATTGTTTTGTTAAGTTGGAGCTTCATCAAACTAAGTTTGGGTTTTTACTTTCAACCAAAATTTGATATCTGAACAACATTAGAGTCCACAACCAATGGGATTCTTTCCAATTAAATCTTTATTAGAAGATGTTATCAATAAACATTTATAGAATTTTTTTAGAGAATGTTATCCTACATTAAAAAAAAAAAAAATCTGGGAACTAAAATAAAACTTGCTGCCGAAAGCATTACCAGAACATTGCATAATGTTCTCAGAACATTTTTAGAACATGAAATTTCTAGTTGGGGGTAAACACTACTGTAAAGTTGCACCTTTAGATGTGTGAACAGCTTGTGTGAAAGTTTAGGGTTTAGAATATGGTTTTAAGATTAGCATTACACAGAAATGTATCTAAATTTATCACAGTAATCATTTATCTTCTGTTGTTGTTTTAGTGTTGCTTCTGAACTCCAGATTGCTGACATCTGCAGGTATTTTGTTTGTTCATGAACCACATCAGCAATCAGCAGTTAACTAAAAATTACTTAATAAGTCCAGAAGATCAGACAACAGACTGTATACATAAATACTGATTTATGTACATCAAAATCAATTCCAGAATATTGTTTTAATATTATTATAATTTTTATTATTTGGTATTTTCCCAATGTACAGTTGAGGTCAAAAGTTTACAGTTTAGTTTTTGATTTTCAATACTGTGTTGTGACCGGAATAATCCATTTATTGAGATTTATTCATGAATCCCTTGCTTGTTCAGAACAGTTAAACTGGCTGTTATTTTTCAGAAAAGTCCTTCAGGTCTCACAGATTGTTTGGTTTTTCAACATTTTTGTGCAATTTGAACCCTTTCCAACAATGACTATATGATTTTGAGATCCATCTTTTCACACTCATAATATTAATAAATGCTTTTTAAGCAAATCAGAATATTAAAATGATTTCTGAAGAATAATGTGACTGGAGTAATGCTAAAAAGTCACATTTGAAATCACAGGAATAAATTGCATTTTAAATAATAAACAGTTCTTGATATGCAGTACACATACATTCTTGGACATAACAGGTCTTTGATATTACAAAAATGAATCATGTTTATTCAACACAATTCATTTATGTTTCTGTTGTGAACATAATTTAATTAAGTAGATTTCAATTGTTCAATTAGAGTGGGGCACTCCAGAACAGATGGTGGCGCTAATGCATCAATGAAGAAGAATGAGAACTGCTGTACACTGCTGAAAGTGATACACCACATTAACTCAATAAAATTGTGTCAACAGGTTCCAAGCAATATTTTTAATTAACACATAAGAATTAATTAAAATGAATCAAATGAGAATCTTACAAATTAACCATTCAAAATGAATAAAATTGCACTAAAAATAAGTAAAATGTAAACAAAAAATATTGGTTTCACTGGACAAAAAACAACCCAATAAAAAAAAAACCTACACAGCAAAATCCAAGTCAAATAACAAGCAGAATCACCAAAAGACAGATTTTGATTTTTAGATTTTGTTTGGCTGTTACATCGATGTTAAAACAGACAGACAAGCCAAGAACAGCAGTCTGCAGGCGTTCATGATTTTGTTTTAACGTTATCATTATTTCATCTGCAGTCTAATCTCTGAGTTAATTTCCTGACTATAATAGCCTTGTAAACAAACGGCAATCGATTCTGAAATTTCTATCCATTTTGAAAAGATTTCTTTCTGGCAGTTCTGATGTTAAAAAAAAAAAAAAAAACCTTGTTTAGGCACGCAGAGACATCAAGAACCAGTGTATGAATCTCAACAGTGGTGACAAATAGAATATTCAGAAAGACAATTCAGCTCACAATTTATTCATGTGGCAATGCATGACGGGAACCATGGATGAGTTTTGATTGGCTACAACATGCTGATTTGATAATCACCGTTGTTGAGATTCATACACTGGTTCTTGATGTCTCTGCGTGCCTAAACCAGGTTTTTTTTTTTTACTACATCAGAACTGCCAGAATGAAATCTTTTCAAAATGGACAGAAATTTCAGAATCGATTGACGTTGGTTTACAAGGCTGTTATAGTCAGGAAATTAACTCAGAGATTAGACTGCAGATGAAATAATGATAACGTTAAAACAAAATCATGAACGCCTGCAGACTGCTGTTCTTGGCTTGTCTGTCTGTTTTAACATCGATACAACAGGCAAACAAAATCTAATATCAAAGATATACGTGTTAAGATCCCAATTAATGCAAACACTCACCACTATAACGGTTGCTTAAAAATGTTGATTTTGTCTTTTGGTGATTCTGCTTGTTATTTGACTTGGATTTTGCAGTGTAGGTTTTTTTTTTATTGGGTTGTTTTTTGTCTAGTGAAACCAATATTTTTTGTTTACATTTTACTTATTTTTAGTGCAATTTTATTCATTTTGAATGGTTAATTTGTAAGATTCTCATTTGATTCATTTTAATTAATTCTTGTGTGAGGACTTTAATTAATAATATTGCTTGGAACCTGTTGACACAATTTTATTGAGTTAATGTGGTGTATCACTTTCAGCAGTGTACAGCAGTTCTCATTCTTCTTCATTGATGCATTAGCGCCACCATCTGTTCCGGAGTGCCCCACTCTAATTGAACAATTGAAATCTACTTAATTAAATTATGTTCACAACAGAAACATAAATGAATTGTGTTGAATAAACATGATTCATTTTTGTAATATCAAAGACCTGTTATGTCCATTTTTTTCAGTGTATGTCAATTTTTTTCAGTGTACAATGGAAGCTTCCGCACGTTCTCCTCTGCACCACCAGAGGGAACCTTCACCGGAGTTTTGACATCACATTCGGACTCAATCTCCCATACTCCCTCTTACCTGGGGCTGACCACACCCACACACACACCTGCAAGCACTCACTCCTCATTACTCCACCACCATAAAAGCCATGCTCACGCTCAGACTTTCGTGAAGTCTTGATCTTGCCCCGGCTGTCAATTCTGAGCGGTTTCTCTTGTTGTTTGATTACCCGTTGTGACCTGGACTGTATCTCGACCTGTGATTCTTCTCTGTACCCCCCGAATTGGATTGTTTACTGGATTGTTTACTGGCTTGCGATTGTTATCAGCCTGCCCCGAACTTTGCCTGTCCCTGTTTACTGTCTTGCCTCTTACATTGTTGACGCTGGCTGTTTACCCCGTCTGTCTGACCATTCTCTAATAAAGCTGCTTATGGATCCAAACGCCTCTGACGCTTCGTTACACATACATTCATAGGCACAGAGAAATTCCTTGCTCTGATAGATTATTCACAGAACATGACATGGACCTTCAGGCCTTGTTCAAGACAATTTGATTTGAATGTGTCCAGCTCCTCCCGATACTCAAAGATGAATAAAAAGACATCTCTTGCTTTATCCGATTCTCCCCCAGGTCTTTGATGGCATTCTGTTGATTTTTACTGTCCATCGGCAGGCTCTTTCAACTTCCCACAGAATAACACACAGTGACTCTGTACGACGCTGGACCACTGTCTCTTGCAAACTTCCACTTTATGTCTTCTTGGCGCTCCTGTTAAAAATAGAGAATACATACATGTTGGGGGGTGTATGTGTCCACTAAAAGGTATTAACTCATCATTCTACATACAAACATATTTATTTATTTATTAAACATTATTTTAAACCACAAAAATCAATCAATATCTAGAGAAATGCTCTCAGCATACCTCCATGCACCACTGCATGGCTTATGCGGTCCTCCAAGTGAATTGTGAGACATTTTCTTTACTGGTGAAACTTACCCCCTAACCCAGGAGAACTGCCCTGCATCAGGCTTGGACTGATACATACATTCATACATACATACATGCATATGTTGCTAGCTGAGTAATAAAGTGCCCGTGTGAAGTTCAAAACACATACACATACGGACTGTTGTTTATGCACATGCACACATTTTCACAAGTTGTCAATGTTTTAAGACTTAATAAAGACCAAAGATCTTGTTTTGTTACTTACCGACATGGCAAACAACATCAACTTTTTAGTGGTTGGCAAACAATATGAACAATCTTCTTATGGATGCTTCTTCCTGTTTTAAAATGAATGAGAATGGATTAAATTAATGGATGTTTGCTGGGTTGGATGTCCACCGCAGGCTGCAGCGAGACGCTCCTCGCTCCTTTTGCCTTAATTACTGCCTCAATTCAGCGTGGCATGGAAGTGATCAGTCTGTGGCACTGCTGAGGTGGTATGGAAGCCCAGGTTTCTTTGATAGTGGCCTTCAGCTCGTCTGCATTTTTTGGTCTCTTGTTTCTCATTTTCCTCTTGACAATACCACATAGATTCTCTATGAGGTTCAGGTCTGGTGAGTTTACTGGCCAGTCAAGCCAGTCTGAAGAACAGTTGGCAGATTAACTGTTCAGGACAAACAAGGGACTTAAGAGCAACTATCAACAAAAAACAAGCAAAGTTTATTGTTCTTTCCATTATAGTTTGTAAAATTATTACACTCTTTAATTTTTCAGATACTGTAGTTACATGTGATGGCCCATTTGTCCAGCGTCTCAGTTGTGGTAAGATGTTGTTGTGTTACAATAAAGTAAAGTTTTTATTTTACATACTATTGTTGTTTTTTTAATCCATTGTGAAACTATATTTTTTTCTTCTGTTCAGATACTGGTGTGATCAGTGTACAATCAGCGATGTTTGGCCGCACAAGCAGCTTGATTTGCAGCATTGGACGACCACCATCTGAAACATCTAACACTCAGTGTTCAACGGATGTCCCAGCAGTCTCTAAACGGTAAGGATGTTTTTCATTGTCTTGTTGCTTGTGACTACAGACCAAAGAATTATGACTCCACTGCTTACCTCTGTGGTTAGCTTACTTACTAATACATACTTCATTATATTTGTTATGTCTTTATCCTTAAACAGGTGCAATGGTCTGAGAGAGTGCGAGATAAACACTCAAGAACTTGCACCAAGAGATCCATGTTTTGGCACCTACAAGTACTACACTACTGACTACATTTGCATCCCAGCAGGTTTGGACTTTTTCTCTCTCTTCCTCCAATTTGTGTTTTTATCATTTCCTTCTCTGCAATGTCTTCTGTCCTTTTTCCAGAAACAAGTGTGACTTGTCATAGTGGATACGGTTATTTGAAATGTGGTGAGCGATTTTTCCACATCTTTCACTTAGTTTCAAGAAATCAGATCACATGGATTAATTTGTAAAAACTGGATTTTTTCTCCATGTAGAAAATGGTAAGATACAGATAAATACTGCAAACTATGGACGGACAGATAAAACCACCTGCTCTGAAGGACGGCCATCCAATGAACTCCAAAACACTGACTGCTATTCACCCAATGCACTGACTCCTGTATCCAAAAGGTAGATAGATAATTTTATGGAACTTTCACGATCTTCTTTCAGTCCCACCTAACAGGGAACGTTCTGGCAAGGTTGATAATGTTAATTGAATGTTTGTTCAAAGTTGTCAGGTCTTCAATGACATTCTCAAAACATTACCACAAAAATGTAGTTTATAAAATGTTTATGGATTTTTTTTTTTTTTTACATTTCAGTTGGGTGTTAGTTTAACTTTTATTTAACACATTTCTACTTGTTACTTTCTTAGAGAACATTCAAAAGTAAAATTCCCATTAGAATGTCATCTTAACATCTTTAACATTCACATAACAAAGAAAAAAACATTCAAGAAGATTAAGAAATAATGTTTTCAGAACTTAATGGTGACGTTAGCAAAACTTTCTTTGAACATATAAAACTAAATGTAAACCTTCCTTTTTTGACTTGTGAAGCTGCAACGGTCTGGAAAGTTGTGAGGTGTTTGCGACACATACAGTCTTTACTGATCCCTGCATTGGCACATACAAGTACCTCGCAATCTCTTATTTTTGCCTCCCACCTGGCGTTCGTGAGTATTTATTATCCCGTTTGCTACTCAATTCATTCAGTTCTTTTCAGGTAGTGTGTTCAGAATTTTGTGATTTAAGACACTTTTCAAACAAGAGCCTTATTTAATATGGCATATTAGTCAAAGTTCAAATAAAACCTTATTTCCTTCCTGCATGTCAGCAACCCTTGTGGAAAATAAAAAGTACACTTAAAACTGCATATTATTAAAAAGAGTACTTATAATGGAAATAATACACTTACTAAGCCTGTTTACCATTTATTTTAGATTAAATTTTTTTATTATTATTAATTATTATTGCTTTACAACAACTCTCTGTTTACTATAGGTTCAAGTTTGGTCTGTGAACATGAGACAAGTGCCCTGACATGTGGTGTGTATTCTGTTCTTCCTTAGGTGTTACTTGAGTTCGTGTTTGTGACTAAACAGTAAACATTATAGTATATAATGACTTTGTGAATGCTGAATTGATGTTTTCAGATGATGGGACTGTCATAAGTATTCATAGCAGTAACTACGGCCGAACTGATGGTAACACATGCTCTACTGGACGACCTGCTTCTCAGCTTGCCAAAACTGACTGCTACGCCTTAAATACACAGACAGTAGTCACTAGTGGGTCAGTTTACATGGTCAATATATAATTTTTTACATGTAATTTAGTTTTTGCACTGGTGAAAGAACAATATAGCAACCCAAACCCCACTGGGAAACCAATGTAGTCTAAGCGTTTTCTCCCAGCAGGGTAATCAAATGACTTTAATAATAATAATAAAATTATTTTTAATGACGTTCTTGTTGACATTTTATTATGGTGTAGATGTGAAGGGAAGAACAACTGCTCCATATTAGCCTCCAACAGTGTCTTTTTGGATCCATGTGTCGGCACATTCAAGTACCTGTATATCTCATACTCCTGCGTGAATAAGTGTAAGTCCTACTGTACAGAGCAATGACACTGCATGCATGTGTTAGTTTTCTAATGTGTTGATTAGTTTTGGCTTAACTTGTGAACTCACTACTGTTGATGTTTGTGTTTGCAGAGAAGGACAGCTGATCTTGTGGATTTGGCTCTCCTTTGGATCTCTTACACTTTAAAAGCACTGAAACTAAATCTATTTCTTAATTTTTAATGCATATTATATGGTATTTGCCATATTTCCTTTTGTAAAAATATGGCAAAAAGTAATGGTAGAATACTAGTATGCTAGTCTGAATTCATTCTTTGTGTTTTTTTTACATAAAGCTTTGATTCTCATATACTAAATATTTCAATGGATCTTTGTACACTATGGGATTTTGCCATACAATAAATCAACTGGGAATGAGGCGTGTGCATCGTCTTAAAGCATGTTGATTGTAAACACCAGTTTTACCTGCCAACATTTACCAAGTGTTAGGATAAAATAACATTTACATACATGACACTGTAACAATACAAATCTGGTTATCCCTCTCTTTTAACAAATAATTGCCCAAACCAATGTAGCGAATTAGGGAAATGTATATAAATAATTACAATTAACTGTGTAGCAAATTAGCTCAATGGGGAAATATTAATAATTAATCATAACTTGTTATAATTAATTATAATATTTTGATAATTTAATATAATTAGCTTGACAAAGCAGAATTTACATTACAATCATTTAAGAAGAGGTGTAAGTCTACAAGGTGGTGGGGTGGGTAGAGAAAGGGGTGTAATGATAGGGAAGATGAAGAGTGTAACAGGTACAGAGATGAGCAGAGAGGATGATGTGAGAAAAGAAGAGAGGAGGAGAGGGAGAAAAGTTACTATGTTATTTGACCCTCTTGGGACAACTTCTGTCCAAACATCTTTCTAAATTGAAGTTTGAGATCATTCAGGTGGACAATCAAGATTATTTGGAATGGAAGAGGAGCATTATTGACATAGTGGTCAAGAACAATAGCACCAACAATTGAAGAATTGCAATAAACATGTATTTTCATTAGCATATTTGTGCATCTACAGATGAATGTGTTTTATAATCAATAGAGAACACGCCTACAGATTTGATGTTAAAATTTACTTTTAATAAATGCATTACTAGAAAAAAATTGCTGTGCTTCATTTTGCAGTCAATTTTAACTGCTTGGGTAAGATCATTTTGTGTTGGGTGTCTGTGCTAAATATTTTGAAAACAAGTAGGAATACACTGTATTACATCTTGTTGAATCACATTTCTTGTTGAATACACTTCTTTGCAGTTTGACAATGAAAATATTAATAATAATAATCCTATTGTCCTACTGTTTCTGCGGTGTGGTTATAAACTTTCACATCTGGCTTACTTTTTTTACCATTCAACGCATATTGTCATATAAGAGAAGTAAATTAGCTTTTCAGCTTGAAATGGTGAGAACATTCATATGCAAAAGAACATACTTGGTTACTCCCGTAACCTCGGTTCCTTGAGGAACGAGTACTGCGTCAAAAGGCGCTTTGAGAAAATCCCTTTTTCTCTGAGACTGAAGCACTTTTTTAATAACGCAGTGTAATTGCACGACTATTGTTTGCGTAGTGATAACTGAGCGAACCAATAGCACGGCAGCGGTGATACACAAACCTATGGCATTACAGCCTGTCGAATTCTGCCAGATCCCGCCAGAATGGGCGGGGCAACTGGCTTTATAAGTGGCTGCTTCGCTACAGGGACTCAGATTCTTCGACTGAAGTGTCGCCCGAGTCGGCAGCGACTAGCAGGGCTAGCTACGCAGTACTCGTTGCCGTATCTCAGGGAACCAAGGTTACGTGAGTAACCGAGTACGTTCCCTTTCGATACTTTCACTCATACTGTGTCGAAAGACGCTTTAGGGAACCAGTACAATCCTGCTGTGTTAGTGGGGACAACAAAGCAATTTAGGTTTTAGCCCATCAGGGCTAAGTGGTCACAACAGAATGTCCATCCAGAAGGTAGTATAGCCACAAAACTTTAATAAAGTGCCAAGAGCATATAGAACAGGAATGGAATTACTGATCCATTTATTCAAAAAGGATCCGGGTCTGTAAGGCAGGGACATCCAGATTATAAAACCTGGTAAATGTGGACAGAGAGGCCCAGCCGGCCACTGCACAAATTTCCGCCATGGATACTCCGCTAGACCACATCCAAGACGAGGCCACGCCTCTAGTCGAGTCTGCCCTTTCTCCCATTGGGCAAGGGAGGCCCAAGGATGAGTAGGCTAGCATGATAGCCTCAACTATCCATCTAGATAGTCTCTGCTTCATGACCGGAAGCCATTTGATGCGGCCGCCAAAGCAAACAAAGAGTTGTTCTGACTGTCTAAACAAGGTGGAACGCTCAACATATGCGCCACGGGGCTGCTGACAGTAATCAAATTAGGTCTGCGAGCTAATGCTGGTTCTTTCAGAACGGGGCCACTAACAGAACTTTGTGTTTCTGTTCCCAGATTCGCCTGATTACCTGAGGGATCAGGGTGATCGGGGGGGAGGGGTAAAGGAAGAGGTTGGGCCAATTGTTCGCCAACGCGTCCTGATCCTTCGAAAAGTAAATTGGGCAGTGAGAGCTTTCTTCTGAGGCAAAGAGGTTGACTCTTGCCTTGCAGAAGATTTTCCATATTTTCTGAAACGTTAGGGGGTGAAGCATCCACTCGGCCGAGGGGACGTTGCTCAGAGATGGCATATTTGCACCCTGGTTCAGTCTGCCCAGTACATGAATTGCTCTCAGTGAGCACAGATTGACCGCAAGCTCATTCCAAGAGATCTTTCATGCGAGTGATTTATGTAGGACACCACTGTCATGCTGTCCAAGTGGACAAGGACGTGGTGTCCTCTTAACTCTGACTGGAAGGTGTGAAGGCCTAAACACATTGCTAGCATTGTTAGGCAGTTGATATGTAGGTGACCTTGTGTTTCTGACCATTGGCCGAAAGCCCATCTTCCTTTGCACAGCACCCCCCAAACTAAGTTGGAGGCATCTGTCGTGACTTCCTTCCGTCTGGAAGTTAGGTCCGGGGGAACGCCCAGTACCAACAGTGGTTACTCGTCACTCGTTACTCGAGGGCTGTGACACAGGTTCGATCCACCTTGATGTGGAGGCGTCCGTGATGCCATGTGTGGGATGGAACTCTTGGTTTCAGCCAATACTGATGGGGTCGTATTCAAAGAAAGTCCAACTGAAGTACTGGAGATGCAGAAGCCATGAGACCTAGCATCCTCTGAAAGGCTTTGAGAGGGCGAGAAGCTCCAATCTTGAATGAGGCTGCGAGCCGCCCAATGGCCAGAGCCCTGGCGAAACTACCGCCCTCATCTGGGTGGAGTCCACAACTGTTCCCAGAAAAGCTATTCGCTGGCTGGGAGACAGCGCACTCTTGACAAAATTGACCCTGAGTCCTAGGCACTCTAAGTGGCTGAGGAGGAGGGATCTGTGGTGTATTAGCTCGTTCTCTGACTGGGCCAGAATGAGCCAGTCATCAAGATTCAGGATGCAGATTCCCTTCTGTCTCAGGGGGGAAAGCGCCACATCCATGCACTTCGTAAAAGCTACATCAATGTCCTTGCTCTGAAGAGAGGTGGATACCACACCACTGAATCGTAGGAGCCGACGAGGGAACTGAAAAATATATGATACTATATATTTTTACACTATGTACTGGGTACTTACTGTGTTATTACAACATATCGTACATGATATTGATACAAACAGTAAACTGTAGTATACTATATTATAATTTAGTAATTATAGTAAAATGAAAAACCACCCTAGTCTTTATAAAATGTTAAAACAATTTACTTAAGAATATGTACTAGTACTAGTACTTACTAGTGTTTCTTTATGTGTGATCATGGAGATTACTGAACAACACAGCTGAAAGTATGGGAAAATTATGAGTTTCTGCAAATATTTGATTTCGAAATTTCCATATAAAACTTTACCTGATGAAAGAGTATTGCATATGGTCATCTCAGCAGCGAGTCACCTGTGCACCATTATACCGTTGAGGTGCAATACACTGGAAAACTAAATTACCTATTTCCAGCTGCTACCATGATATAACATAAATATATCATAATACACAACTACTGTGCAAATATACACCCTTGGTATATGTAGTTATTGTGTAAGTGTAAGCTGTAATTTAAAGTGAAGCCTTGTTACCATCTTGTTACCTGTAGTTACCGTGTAAGTGTGACATCCGCGGGCCGTAATTTAAAGTGAAGCCTTGTTACCGTCTTGTTACCTGTAGTTACCGTGTAAGTGTGACATCCGCGGGCTGTAATTTAAAGTGAAGCCTTGTTACCCTCTTGTTACCAGTAGTTACCGTGTAAGTGTGACATCCGCGGGCTGTAATTTAAAGTGAAGCCTTGTTACCCTCTTGTTACCTGTAGTTACCGTGTAAGTGTGACATCCGCGGGCTGTAATTTAAAGTGAAGCCTTGTTACCCTCTTGTTACCTGTAGTTACTGTGTAAGTGTGACATCCGCGGGCTGTAATTTAAAGTGAAGCCTTGTTACTGTCTTGTTACCCTCGTTACCTGTAGTTACTGTGTAAGCGTGACATCCGCGGGCTGTAATTTAAAGTGAAGCCTTGTTACTGTCTTGTTACCCTCTTGTTACCTGTAGTTACTGTGTAAGCATGACATCCGCGGGCTGTAATTTAAAGTGAAGCCTTGTTACCCTCTTGTTACCAGTAGTTACCGTGTAAGCGTGACATCCGCGGGCCGTAATTTAAAGTGAAGCCTTGTTACCCTCTTGTTACCTGTAGTTAGCGTGTAAGCGTGACATCCGCGGGCCGTAATTTAAAGTGAAGCCTTGTTACCCTCTTGTAACCTGTAGTTACTGTGTGTGTAAAGTGTAACAGGTGCAGGCTGTAGTTACTGTAGTTAAGTGTAACATTAAGCAATTTTAGTTATGCTACAATAGATATGTATCAAAGTTATTAACAGTGAACTCTACTACATTGCTAAATGCAAGGTTCAAAGACCTTAAGTTAATAAAGAAATATTTGTATTATGTAACAACATTTTGACAGAACTTTTCCAAAAACAGAGTGCAGAAAAAAACGAATTTACAACCACTTATATACAAAGTACGAAGAACAGTAAAAAAAAACAAAAACAAATCATGTCCTAAATGTATTTTAATAGGCATACTGTCAATTTTTCCTTTCAGCTTTGGCAAGAGTCCACAAATTTCTGGAGATCTTTTGCATATGCTTGCAAAGTTGTCTCTGCAGTATATGAGGAAGCAGAAAAGTCATCCCCCTTTGATGCAATTTTCACCTGTGATCAAAATTAGAGAAAGATAATTTGCAAAAAAAAAATAAAAAATGTTAATACATGTCAAGTTTGCATAATGTAAAGAAGTGTGGCACAAAGCTTATATTCAACCAAATATAAAAAAAAGTCTTCTGTGAGGACTCTGTCACAGTACTGTTGCAAGGCAAATCTGTAAACAATAAAATAAGAAAGGACTACAAAACTTACACAGGTTAGTGGAAAACAGCAAACAAGAACTTAATAGTAAAACACAATTGAGAATGTGCGACAGTCAACTCTACTTAAGCAAATTAAAAATGTTTATACCGTAGTAAAAAAACAACAACAACAACATTGCTACTATAGTTAAACCATGGTGCCCGAGGAGTCAATCTGTTTACAGAAAGGCACGGCAATAATAATAATAATAATAATAATAATAATAATAATAATAAAATAACGGGTTCTAACAAATAACGCGAGCTACTAAAAGGACATGTTAGCCGCTAACGGTTGCATGTTACATATGTTACATTACAGTACATTACATTTCACTTACCACACAAACAGGAGAGATGACTGAGGATGATGGCGAATGATTATCAGATCCTAAGCTCCATTGACAAGCATCTAAACTCGTAAAATGTACAAGAACTGCTGCTCTAGTATACAAAAAGTACGTGTGATCGCCAAAAGTGAAAGTAAAAATCAATCGTGCATTAAAAGCGGTTTCAATGCTGCGTATATTAATAGCGGATCCCTGCTCCCTCTGCGATGCGCCTGCGCCTCTTCATTCCGTGATGTTGGAAAGGTCAAGCGTGACGTAGGCGGAAGTACCGACTCATTGTTTACAAAGCCAACATGCAAAGAAACTCAAATGCCCTTTACCAAAAAGGTAAAACAACGATGTCTGACGATTTTTAATTTAGACACGTTTTTAACCAAACTGCAAAAACAAAATAAATAAATAAAAAATCGCGCGTGACCTTTCCAACAGGAAGGATTACGTAATCTGTGGAAAAGCGCAAACTCATAGCAAAACTAGAGCAAGCTGAGCACTTGTGGTTTAAAAGTGTATAAATGTTCATTTTTAAAGAAAATGACCGATCGTTCTGCTAGATAGGACGCTTATTCCTCTGCTGGGATCGTGTAGAGTTCTTTGAAGCTTTATTGAAACTGCGTTTTTAACCTTAAATCCGCTGACCACCATATGAAGAAAAATCCTGATATTTTCGTAAAATTAATAATACTAATAATTTGCGACTGAAAAATAATAATAAAAAAAGAAGACATGAACATTTTGGATGACATGGGGTGAGTAACTTATCAGGGTTTTTATTTTTTTTTATTTTTTTTTATTTGTGTTATAAACAAATTATTAACAAATACAATAAAACAACGCCATGTGTTAAACATTAGAGGGGTTTTGTACATAGAGACTATTTATTAACTATAGTAACAATGTTTTTTCGTTTGTTTGTTTTAACTACTGTATAAACATGTTTCATTTTCGTAATATATAGGGGTAAAGGTGAATTTGAGCCCATCAGAGTGGAATTGTGTTTAACTATTATGGTCTTGTTTTTTTTCCAGTTACCTGTGTAAGTTTTGTAGTCCTTTGCTGTTTTATTATTTATTGCTTTACCATATCACAGAATTGGCAACTCTTACAAATTTGCCTTGAAACATTGCTGTGACAGAGTCCTCACAGACCTCATTATTTTTTATATTTGGTTAAATATAAGCTTTTTGCGACACTTCTTTACATTATGCAAACTTGACATGTATTAACAGTTTTTTGTAATGTATGTTTCTCTAATTTTGAACACAGGTGAAAATTGCATCAGAGGGGGATGGCTTTTCTGTTTCCTCATATATTGCAGGGACAACTTTGCAAGCATATGCAGAAGATCTCCAGAAAATCATTGACTCCTGCCCACAGCTGAAAGGAAATATTGGCAGCATGCATATTAAAAATAAATTTAGGAAATGATTTGTTTGTTTTTACTGTTCTTAGTATAAGTGGTTGTAAATTAGTTAATTTCTGCAGTCTGTGGTTGGAAAGGTTCTGTTAAATGAATAAAATATTTCTTTGTTAACTTAAATGGCTGTTACACTTACACGGTAACTACAGGTAACAAGACGGTAACAAGGCTTCACTTTAAATTACGGCCCGCGGATGTCACACTTACATGGTAACTACAGGTAACAAGAGGGTAACAAGAGGGTAAAAAGGCTTCACTTTAAATTACGGCCCGCGGATGTCATACTTACACGGTAACTACAGGTAACAAGAGGGTAACAAGACGGTAACAAGGCTTCACTTTAAATTACGGCCCGCGGATGTCACACTTACATGGTAACTACAGGTAACGAGGGTAACAAGACGGTAACAAGGCTTCACTTTAAATTACGGCCCGTGGATGTCACACTTACATGGTAACTACAGGTAACAAGAGGGTAACAAGGCTTCACTTTAAATTACGGCCCGCGGATGTCATACTTACACGGTAACTACAGGTAACAAGAGGGTAACAAGACGGTAACAAGGCTTCACTTTAAATTACGGCCCACAGATGTCACACATACATGGTAACTACAGGTAACAAGACGGTAACAAGGCTTCACTTTAAATTACGGCCCGCGGATGTCACACTTACATGGTAACTACAGGTAACAAGAGGGTAACAAGAGGGTAACAAGGCTTCACTTTAAATTACGGCCCGCGGATGTCATACTTACACGGTAACTACAGGTAACAAGAGGGTAACAAGACGGTAACAAGGCTTCACTTTAAATTACGGCCCGCGGATGTCACACTTACATGGTAACTACAGGTAACGAGGGTAACAAGACGGTAACAAGGCTTCACTTTAAATTACGGCCCGTGGATGTCACACTTACATGGTAACTACAGGTAACAAGAGGGTAACAAGGCTTCACTTTAAATTACGGCCCGCGGATGTCATACTTACACGGTAACTACAGGTAACAAGAGGGTAACAAGACGGTAACAAGGCTTCACTTTAAATTACGGCCCACAGATGTCACACATACATGGTAACTACAGGTAACAAGACGGTAACAAGGCTTCACTTTAAATTACGGCCCGCGGATGTCACACTTACATGGTAACTACAGGTAACAAGAGGGTAACAAGGCTTCACTTTAAATTACGGCCCGCGGATGTCATACTTACACGGTAACTACAGGTAACAAGAGGGTAACAAGACGGTAACAAGGCTTCACTTTAAATTACGGCCCACAGATGTCACACATACATGGTAACTACAGGTAACAAGACGGTAACAAGGCTTCACTTTAAATTACGGCCCGCGGATGTCACACTTACATGGTAACTACAGGTAACAAGAGGGTAACAAGGCTTCACTTTAAATTACAGCTTACACTTACACAATAACTACATATACCAAGGGTGTATATTTGCACAGTAGTTGTGTATTATGATATATTTATGTTATATCATGGGAGCAGCTGGAAATAGGTAATCTAGTTTTCCAGTGTATTGCACCTCAACGGTATAATGCTGCACAGGTGACTCGCTGCTGAGATGACCATATGCAATACTCTTTCATCAGGTAAAGTTTTATATGGAAATTTCGAAATCAAATACTTGCAGAAACTCATAATTTTCCCATACTTTCAGTTGTGTTGTTCAATAATCTCCATGATCACACATAAAGAAACACTAGTAAGTACTAGTACATATTCTTAAGTAAACTGTTTTAACATTTTATAAAGTTGGTTTTTCGTTTTATTGTACTTACTAAATTATAATGTAGTATACTACAGTTTACCATTGGTATCAATATCATGGAAGATATGCTGTAATAACACAGTAAGTACCCAGTACATAGTGTAAAATTATACTGCATCATATATTTTGCGTTTCATGTGCGTTATAATAAGGCAACTTGTTGTAAATCATAGCCTATTTGTTGTCTAACACAGTAGGTCATGCATACCACGTAACACCTTACGTATGAAATAACAGTATAAATACATTGAATTTTCCAAATTATTACCCCCTTAATCCCCAAACGTTGCACACTGTTTCTGTTTACTTATATGTACGTTCAACTAAGTTATACTTAAGCGGAAACCTAAAGTCTGTGTGTCATACATACCACGTAATATCAGAATAGGTACCCTTTAGTTATAAAATACTTACTGTATAAATGCTTTAGAATTTTAAAGGTTATTACCCCCTTATTCCGTAAATGTGGCATATTGTTCCCTTATATTTACGAGTAGGTACTGTGGAGGTACTCTATAGTTACAAATAGGTACGCTGTAAATTCCGTTTACTTACGCGGTACATTGCGGGCTGTAATTTAAAGCGTTACCTTTTCCACTTAATTTGACAGTTTAGAAGTGGGGAGTTGCAGTTTTGGGATAACAATATATTTATTTTATATTATTAGCAGAAGATTTTACCTAATTTTGCTTTATGTTTTATTTATTTGTCGGTTTTTTATTTGTTAGCAACATAGCAACACCACATTGCTGGCACTTAAACCGACAGTAACCAAAAAGCCCATGGACAGGTTAATGCTGGCAGGATACCACATTAGGCAAGGCAAACGCAAACAAACAAACAAAAAAAACATCATGAACACTATCAAAAACAGTGTATATCATGGGTTGTATTTGTAGGGGTTATTATAGCACAATTCTTAAACTCAGAATTTTCAAACCCTGGTTATGGCCATGGACTCATGAGCTACCATATAATAATTTAGCTAAAGTTTAGCTAAGGCAATATATCATGGGCATACAGGCTGACTTAATGGAGAAACTACATCGGAATACAGTAAAATTAATAATTAATTAATCTAATTCAGTTAATGCATCTCAATAAATACTTGAAACTAGCATAGAAAACATTCACATTGTGGCTTATTTATTTTGTTGTTGCCCGTTTTTGTGATAAAATTAGTGAATGCTGAAGAAAATGGTCCTATGTGAACTGATTATTTTGTAGACATCTGTTGAAAAATGAAACAATGTGAAACAATTGGGTGAATGTGATGGAATTAAAATAAATTGGTAAGTAAGTCAGGGTTGTGTTAATATATTTAGAGAGAAATTGGCCTTTTTTAAAACTCATTTGAATCCATATCATAGTGTGTGATGCTGAACTCTGGTTTGAGATGAAATTTGTCCTCAAGACTAGCACATGCAAATAGCTAATTATAACCATTCTTGCATGTTGTTAAAAAGTGCAGTACTGTTTCTACTTCATTTTGTGTGCAGCACATTTGGCATTATCTCATGACACTTCTGATGTATTTGCCATTTTGGATAGC
The DNA here is from genome assembly GCA_033026305.1 of Cirrhinus molitorella. Lineage (NCBI taxonomy): Eukaryota > Metazoa > Chordata > Actinopteri > Cypriniformes > Cyprinidae > Cirrhinus > Cirrhinus molitorella. The sequence goes on from CM065125.1 coordinate 26,044,265, forward strand.
CTGAAAATTCTACAAGGATGTTTTCAGTGAGGTTAGGGAAATATACCTTAAGGGGAAAACCAAAGATGCTTTATCAAATTTGACTGACTGATCAGACATTTGACTGTATAAATACAACTTACTTTTTTTAAGATCTAGCATGTGACTGCAAGGCATACAGGTAATATTGACTAAACAAGCTAACCACAAATACACTATATGTATGTTTCTGTTAGATCTAATATAAATGTTCATCTAACCTTGCTCTGTAAATGCTGAAAATCACTTGTGTCCCCATGAGAAACGATTGCCAAACAATTTTTACTGTATGTCTCCAAAAAAAATAAAATATATATATATATCAAAATTAATTTTAATTTATATCTAAATTTATAGGGGAAAAAAGCTACAAAAATCAAATTTACTGTAAAACTGTAACTGCAAGATGCCTTAGTCTGTAGTTTTATTGCTGTCTAAATCCACATTGTTCGCAGCTTGCAACGGCCTTGTATGTAATTTAGCCATTTACTTTGAAATGAGTTTTAAGAAGCATTTGGGGAAACGAAATATGCTTTATAAAGCCTGATTCGTAATATTAAGACTACATAAATATTGATCAATTTACACAAAAATCTGTCAGATCTTGCATGTGACTGAAGTTTTAATTACATTATTGTAATAGCTATAGTCAGTCGTAAACTAAAGTGTGCCGGTCTAAGCCATGGATCTCCAGAGCTGAAAATGTGCCCCACTCCGGCCCTGGTGAGAACGTCTTGATTGAAGGGGTAATCCACAAATGTAATCCAAAAACAGGCAAAGGTCATACACAATAAACAATCCAAACAATAACAAAACCACTAGTAAAGCACATGACAAAACATGTATTCTGCAAATATGACATAAGCAACATAAAATTAAGATGCTGGGAACATGCTGGGAACATTTCATTGGTTGCTCCCGTGATAGCACACGTACATCTCAGACATGTCTATTTGACAACTGCTTTACATCTGCAAGATGCAGTTTGCTCATCTGCAATATGTCTATTAGACATTTCATATAAGATATCAAATAGACATCTGTTGGATGTCTTTAAAATGTTTATGATTCAGGAAGTATGTACAACTGACATTTTATAGATGTCTGCCAGACATGTGTACACAGCAGATGCATTCCAGGAATACTGAATAGTTGGCAGGGCATTTTTATTTTAGTGCACATCCTCTCTATCTTTCGCTCATAGCAAACTAATGGTTGGAGGGGCGTGATTATAGAGCTGCCACACAGACATCATCAGAGAAGGAATGCCATTTCAGAGCAGAATCAAATGAATCAAGTGAATTTCGAGGGGGGACAGCGTTTCACTTGCAACTGGTTAGGTTTTTTTGGAAATTAAATAGATTTCTATATTTATTAATTCAAAAGATTACTAAAGCAATCCCAGTTTTCTACAGTATTTTCTACAGTATATACATTTATTACAGTATAGAAAATATTCGAAACTATTCTGCCTTATGTTATAAAAATGAAAAAAAAAAAAATATGTTGCTAAGGATTAGTCTCTTGCGAAACAACTAGTAAAATAATATGCATAATGGCAAAAACAAAAGAAATTAGTTTGGACTTGAGAGAATGAATTGTTAATGCTCATAAAGATGGAGAAGGATACACACGTTTATCAAAGCGTTCTCAAGTGTCAAGAACTGCAGTAAGATGCATTATAAAGAAGGCAGAGGCAGGAAGCGAAAGATTTCAAAAACTTTGGAAAGAAAACTAGTGAGAGAGGTTTCTAAAGACCCAAGAACAACTGCCAAGACACTAGTGAATGACCTAGCCAAGTCTGGAATTGATGTCTCAACAAAGACAGTCAGTAGAGCCCTGCACAGGAATGAACTGTGAGGTTGCCGACCAAGAAAGACTCCACTTCTGAAGAGGAGACACCTCCAAGCTAGAATGAAGTTTGCTAAGGACAACCTGGGGAAAAGTGATGCATACTGGAAATGTGTTCTTTGGTCAGATGAGACAAAACTAGAGCTTTTTGGCCATAGAGATGTTGCCTATGTTTGGAGAAAGAAGGGAGAAGCGTTCACTCCAAGAACACCGTTCCCACAGTGAAACATGGTGGTGGGAGTATAATGCTGTGAGAATGTTTCAGTGCGTTTGGAACTGGGAATCTCATCAGGGTTGAAGGAAACATGAAAAAGGAAGACTATAAGAAGATTTTGAAAGACAACCTCAGACAGTCTGTAAGAAAACTTGGTTTGAGTCAACATTTTGTCTTCCAGCATGATAACGACCCAAAGCATACCTCACTTCTGGTGAAGAAATACCTCTAAATGAGCAAAGTGAGTGTACTTGACTGGCCTGCAGAATCCAATAGAAAATCTGTGGGGCACACTAAAGTCCAGAGTTTGTGCCAGAAGACCAACAAATCTGGAGGAGCTTGAGAGATTTGCTAAGGAAGAATGGGCTGTCATTCCTCAGGAGACATGCTTGAAACTTGTTGAGAACTACAGCAAACGACTAAAGGCTGTTATCAAGCAAAATCGATACACTATTGACTATTAACATCAGATGGCTGATAATTTTGACCAGTAGACTTTTAAAATTCTTGGCTATACATTTATTTCCATTTGTATTACAAACCCTAAAAGCTTTCTGAATAAAGTATTATGTTTAAAAATGCTGTGTTGATAAAATCGTCTTTCTGTTAAACAACACTTGGGAGTTATTTGAAAAATAATAAAATATTTTATAAGAAGCTAATAATTTTGTCTTCAAATATATATATATATATATATATATATATATATACAGTCATGTGAAAAAGTTAGGACACCCTATTGAATTCCATGGTTTTCTGTATCGAGACATAATAAAACCATATCTGGCCCTTGGCAGGTCTCAAAATTTGGGAAGATAAAGCCTCAGATGAACAACATCACATGACATATCACGCTGTGTAATTATTTATTTAACAAAAAGTCAAGATGAAAAAGCCATGTGTGACAAAGTTAGGACACCCTTTGATTCAACTGCCTGTAGATCCACTTTTAGGAGCATTAATTGAAGTAATCAGTTTCTGTATGACTTTATCAGTCTCTCATATCATTCTGGAGAAATGTTGGCTCACTGTTCTTTACAATGTTGCTCCAGTTTATTGAGGTTTGTGGGCATTTGTTTATGGACAGCTCTTACCACAGCATTTCATTCACGATGAGCTCTGGACTTTGACTAGGCTATTGCAACACCTTGATTCATTTATTTTCAGCTGTTCTGTTGTAGATTTGTTGGTGTGATTGGGATCATTGTCCTGTTGCATGACCCAATTTTCGCCCAACTTTAGCGGTCAGGTGGATGTCCTTACATTTGACTCTAGAATGCTGTGTTATACAGAGGAGTTCATGGTCGACTCAAAGACTGTGAAGTGCCCAGGTCTTGTGACTACGCAACAAGCCAAAATGAATCAGCCCTCCACCAGCATATGAGACTTTTGGTATGTGGTGTTTGTGCTGATTTGCTTTTTAGGTTTTCACCAAACTTGGCACTGTGCATTATGGCCAAACATCTCCACTGTTCAAAGGACATTGTTCTAGAAGTATTATGGTTTGTTCAGATGCAACAAACCTAAGCCATGTTGCCATGCTTTTTTTAGATAGACGAGGCATTCTTCTGGCAAGCTTTCCAAACATGCCATACTTGTCCCCTGTACTGCCATGAACTGTATAATTTAACATGTTAACTGAGGCCTGTAGAGTCTGTGGTGAAGTTCTTGGGTTGTCTGGGTTTCTCTGAGCATTACACAATCTGATCTTGGGGTGAATTTGCTGGATGTCCACTCCTGGGGGATTGGTGTCCTTTTTTTGAATGTCTTCCACTTGTAAATAAACATCCTCACTGTGGAATAATGGACTTCAAATTGTTTGGAAATGGCCATATAAATCTTCCCAGACTGATGGCAGCAACAATTGCTTCTCTAAGATTACTGCTAATGTCATTCCTCTTTGGCATGTTAACACATACCTGAAGGCTTCAGACCAGCAAACTGCCAAAACTTCTGCTTTTATAGAGGTGCTCACACTTGCTGATGATCAGTTAATCAAAGGTATTTGATAGCAGTGCCTGACCGTTACTTAAACTTTTCAGTGCTTTTGAACAAATCTAGTGAATCAATGATTCATTGACCCATTCATTGGCATAGTTGAATAATAACAGGTCTGTATATGTAAATGACATATCGTGAGTCTCAAACACCATTGTTTCCTCCTTCTTATGTAAATCTTGTGCATGGAAAAAAACACTGAAAAAAAAACTGTGTTTTCCTGTTGAAAATATTGGATTAATTCTATAGCACATTTAAATTATTAATTGAGCTATTTAAATCATTTACATTTCTATATTCAGAACTTTATATTAAAAAATTCTGTAAATATTCCTAAATGCAAATATGAATTGTTGATGCTGATTTAATTTGACTGGTAACTTATTCTACCTGATTGTATTGGCAGTAGCAAGTCTCAGTACTTGCTCTGTCGCAGCAGCAGCAGCGTAGCAGATCTATTCCACCAAGACCAGATACATTAACACTGTCATGTACATTACCATGCCAATCCTTCCGAGAGTTGTCATGATAGAAATAACGTAGGTTAATTTCTGTCACTGTTCCTTATTTTTTAAATAGGAGCACTAGTGCTTCTGAAAAGAAATGTAGCCTAACCATAGAGTCCTTAGGAATGTAATGTGACCTTTTAAAAATTAACTGCAAATGTTTTTGTAAAGTGTAAACTATTAAATATAATCTACAAATCATATCATACTGTACTAGTGAATAATATGATTTGTAATGTCATAATATCAACTTTAAGTCTAAATTTTGCGTTTTTAATCTCGTAATTATGACTTAAGTACATCATAATTTTGACTTTGTAAGTCATAATTTCAACTTTTTATCTCTTAAGTAAGTCATAATTTGGATTTAAAGCCATAATTTCAACTTTATATTTCATCATTTGTACTTTTTTATCTTGTAATTACGACTTTTAAAGTTATATTTTTACTTTTAAAGTATGTCAAAATTTCAACATTTTTAAGCATGATTTTTTTTCTTATGTGGTGGAAATGGGCTTTCTTATGAAGCAGTTTTGCATCTTTTGTAATTATTTGTTAGATTTTTTTTTTTACACTCTTATATGTAATTAACCCATTTACTTTCAGATGAGTTTAGTGAAGCATTTGGGGAAAAAAGGGTGCTTTATAAAGCCTGTTTCACAAGTGAGGTAAGACTGTATAAATGCTGATCAACTATAAAATCTGTCAGATCTAGCATGTGACTGAAAGGCATACAGATCATACTGGATAAACATGCAAAACAGCTTCTCTGTAAATATGTTAAAAAAATAGATGTAGCTTTTGCCAAAACATGGTGATGATATTACGGGTATTATGGAAAGCATTTTAAGGACTGTATACAGTATTTTATTTATAGGTTAACTGTACTAATTGTTAAAGCAGCATTTTAGTGTAGTGTACATTAACTTATATACATACATTATTAAAATAGAATACATAACTGTATATGTACTGTTTAATAAATTATTATTATTATTTAATTAATTATTTGTAATGTAATGAAAAATTAATTAATGATTTCTGTAATTATTGTTAATATTTTGTAATTGTAGCATATTTAAAATACTCTAAACTACTATACTATAAATATCTAGAAAAGTTTTTGGTAACACTCTATGAAGCCTGTATGTATAATACATTATAAGGGTATTCTTAAGGCTTAATAAGGAATCCATAATGCATTATAAAAAACCTTGTAATATGTTGTATCATCTCATGAGTATTCATAAGAACAGTTTTAATGTATTATAATTTTTACTTATTTGTGGTTATAGCTTTAAAGAGTATGAATATTTATAACACAATGAACATGTTGCATCCACATCAGTTACCATGGATTATACTACTCATAGTTATAACGTATATCATATCTTGCCATGTTACTTATGTCTCTTTACAGCAGACAAAGACCACTTATAAGTAATAATAATAATATATTTTTCTCAAAGAGCCATAAGATTAGGTATCAGATCAGAAGAATGTGTAATATGACACATTCACTGTAAAAAACAACCTATAGAATCTACCCAATAAATTAGAGTAAAAGAGGTAAGAATTTGCACTCACTTTGTTTGGGTAGATTTTATCCTATATATTTTAGTAAAGATTACCTAAATTTAACAGGTAGGACGAACTAGAAGAAATCAACATTTTTAAGCAACCGTTATAGTGGTCAGTGTCTGCATTAGTTGGGATCTTGACCCTTATATCTTTAATATTAGATTTTGTTTGGCTGCTGTATCTATGTTGAAACAGCCAGACAAGCCAAGAGCAACAGTCGTCAGGTGATCATGGTTATGTTTTATCATAATCGTTATTTCACCTGGAGTCTCTAATCTGAGTTATTTTTCCTTTACTGACTTGTAAAACAACAGCAATAGATCCTGTATTTTCTATACATTTTGGAAAGATTTCTTTCTGCTTTTTTTTTTTTTTTTTTTAAAAAGAAGCATATAGTTCAGGCACACACAGACATCAAGAACCAGCATGTGAATCACAACAACGGTGAGCATCAAATAAACATGGCAGCCAATCAAAGCTCATCCATTGTTCCCATCATGCTTTGCCACATGAATAAATTATGAGCTGAATTGTTTTTCTATCTGTTTTTCTGAATAAACTGTTTGTCACCATTGTTGAGATTCATACGCTGGTTCTTGATGTCTGTGTGTGTCTATGACAAATGCTTCAAAAAAAAAAAATAAAAATCAGAATTGCTTGAAAGAAAGCTTTTCAAAATGTAAAGAAATTTCAGAAACTGCTGTTGGTTTACAAGGCTGATACAGTCAGTAAAGGAAAAATAACTCAGAGATTAGACTCTAGGTGAAATAATGATTATGATAAAACATAATCATGGACACCTGATGACTGCTGCTCTTGGCTTACAGCAGCCAAACAAAATCTAATATTAAAGATATAAGGGTCAAGATCCCAACTAATGCAGACACTGACCACTATAACGGTTGCTTAAAAATGTTGATTTCTAGTTCGTCCTACCTGTTAAATTTAGGTAATCTTTACTCAAATATATAGGATAAAATCTACCCAAACAAAGTGAGTGCAAATTCTTACATCTTTTACTCTAATTTATTGGGTAGATTCTATAGGTTGTTTTTTACAGTGTTTGTACGATCAGTTTGATTATTTTGATGGTGGACAGCTTTAGGCCCCGATCAGACAGAACACGTTTTGTGCAGTGCGAGGCGCCTTGTTTTCGGTTGGCAGTGAGCGTTCTGTGCGTTGTTAATGCGGCCCCAGCACCTCGCATTTTAACCGCCTGCTGCGCCTTGCGTTTTTGCAGGAACGCTTTGAGTACTTGAAGTTGAAAAAAAGCAACTCTGTGCAAAAAAAAAAAAGCTCAACGTCATCGCGTTTTTTCCATTGTCCAATTGAAAGTTTTGATTGTTTGATGGTTTCCTAGCAACATAAAAAACGCTGCACACTGCCCTTTTTAAAAAGCCACCAAAAAAAGGCAGTGTTGTGTGCCTCGTGTTTTCAGACATAAAAAGCGTGTTCGGTGTGATCGAAGCCTTAGACAGCTTTTGATAAGTAAGGCCCCGATCACATCGAACCAAACGTTCGATTGGACAATGGAAAAAACGTGATGACGTTGAGTGCTTTTCTGCACAGAGTTGCTTTTTTTCCAACTACAGGCGTTTGGAGTGCTCCCCCAAAAACGCGAGGCGCAGCAGGCGGTTAAAACGCGAGGCGCAGGGGGCGCATAAACAGCGTGCACAACGCTCACTGCCAACCGAAAACAATTCAAAAAAGGCGCCTTGCACTGCACAAAACGCATTCTGTCTGATCGGGGCCTAAAGAAGTTTCTTATACTTATCAAGGCTGTTTTCACTTGATCAAAAATATTAATAATAATTTATAATAAAATATAATTTTATTAGTATTCTCCAGTGAAGTATCTGGAGTTTATTGTTCTCTCCCCTATGGTGTGTTTATCTCACCTTGTTACAAATTAAAAATAATACTTTGAAACTGCACTCTTTAAATTTTTAGAGACTGTAGTCACATGTGATGGAGATGTCCAGCGTCTCAGCTGTGGTAAGATGTGTCATGATCAACTAGTTATTTACTATAGATACTACTGTTATTATTGTTATTGTTTTAACAGTAATCCATATTGTAATGATGTTCTTCTGTTCAGATATTGGTGTGATCAGTGTACAATCAGCGACGTTTGGCCGAACTAGCAGCCAAATTTGTAGCGCTGGACGACCACCATCTGAAACATCTAACACTAAGTGTTCAATGGATGTCCCTGTGTTCTCTAAACGGTGAGACATTTCTTATTGTCTTTTTGCTTGTGACTCCAGACAGAAGAAATATGGGTTGAATTATGACTCTGTTTACTCTGTGGTTAGCTTATACATACTAGTATATATTACATTATATTAGTTATGTCTGTATCCTTAAACAGGTGTAATGGACTGAGAGAGTGCGAGATAAACACTCTAGAACTCTCCACATCAGATCCATGTTATGGCACCTACAAGTACTACACTACCAACTACATTTGCATCCCAGCAGGTTTGCACTTTTTCTCTTCCTCCAAATCCAGTTTTTTTTCATCTCCTTCTCTGTGTAAATGTCTTCTGTCCTTCTTCCAGAAACAAGTGTGACTTGTCATTATGGATACAGTTATTTGAAATGTGGTGAGCAATTTTTTCATATGTTTTGCTTAGTTTTAAGACACTGAGCGACATGGATTACTTTAAGTAATGCTTTTTTTATCTCCATGTAGAAAATGGTAGGATTCAGATAAATACCGCAAACTATGGACGTACAGATAAAACCACCTGCTCTGAAGGACGTCCATCCGTACAGCTCCAAAACACCAACTGCTATTCACCCAATGCACTGGCTCCAGTGTCCAAAAGGTATGTTTGGTAGGTAGGTAGGTAGATAGATAGATAGATAGATAGATAGATAGATAGTAAAGTTGTCAAGTGTTAATATAATTCCCAAAACATCAGCACAAAAATGGTATTTATTTGTGTAATGATATTTATTTTAGTCAATTTTAGAACACAGCTGATTTTCAGATGAATTTAAAACACATATTGTTTTCATTTGTAAAGCGTCTCCTTGCAACAAGGCGCACGTTTCTACAAAAGAAAACTATAAAGTCTGGTAGTGTATGATCCTCCGTTGTATAGTGTATGGCCATTTTTCCCTTGCAAAGTAAGTGTATGATGCATATTGCTGTAAAAATCTGTTAAGATGTTGTGTAGTGTATTACCAGGCTATTAGTCTAACTTTTTATTTAGTCTACTTTTAGTCTACTTATTACTTGTTTAGAGAATAAATGATAAAATGTAAAAATCTGAAACATTCTCTTAATGTTCTTTGCATAAGAAAGGAAACAATGTTTTTAAAACCTTTAAAAACATTTAGAGAGCATTCAGAAATAATGTTTAATGGTAACAAAACGTTCTTAGAACATATTTTTGTTCTAAGAAAAAATGCAAAAATTAATGCAAGCCTTCCTTTTTTGACATGAAGCTGCAATGGCCTGGAAAGTTGTGAGGTGTTTGCAACACATATGGTCTTTACTGATCCCTGCGTTGGCACATACAAGTACCTCACAATCTCTTATTTTTGCCTCCCACCTGCAGTTCGTAAGTATTTATTATTATTAAGAATAAGAGACTTACTCTTATTAAAGGGGTCATTGAATGCCCATTTTCCACAAGTTGATATGATTCTTTAAGGTCTTAATCAAAAGTCTATAACATGCTTTGGTTAAAATTTCTCAATGTTAGTCTAAAACAACACCCTTTTTACCTTGTCAAAATCACCTCTGCAAAAATCAGCCTGTTCAGGTAGATGTTGCTTTTAATGCTAATGAACTCTGCTCGCCTGGCCCTCTCTTCTCTGTGGAGTGACAAACCTGTTTAATTTAGCCATGTTTAGCCACAAAACTTGCTAACTAGCACCTTACTAAGAAAGGCGATTGCAAAGATTCATAAAAAACCCTTATACTCACTTCTGCTGTAAGTGAATCTGGTTCATGAATGATTTGCCCGTACATAGACGCATTTATGTAGAGCGGGAGGCGCATTCCATTCACAAATAAAAGTCATCCACTGCGGCTCAGATGTCGGGAGTAATTGATGACTACTATCTTCATTATTACATCCAACAGAACACCTCAATCGCTTAGGAGCCATTCTTGTCTACGTCCCTGCTCTGGCAATCAGTCTATCGTGGGGACGGCCTCTGACGGTGTGACATCACACAGACAAGATGCTGAGAATGGCTTGATTTAAAAAAAGGGGGATTTTTTTTTTTTTTTTTCAGATAAAATAAAAACCACTGGGTGGATTTTTATCATTATAGGGTGTTTGTGTACACACACTGCCAACACACAGCATGTAAAAGTGTTATTTAGTTTGACAATACAAAGTGTGCTTTTTAAAAGTGTAGGCTACTACATATTATTATATTTCAGATAATATACACTTATACAGCTTTTTTAAATACACTTTTAAAACTTGATGTACAGTACAAGTGCACATTCATCACAAATAAATAAATAAATAAATAAGTATAGGACAGAACACATTTGGATTAATTTTACCCAGCAAATTGGGTAAACATAAAATTTTAAGGCAGCTTGAACACTTACTTTTTCAAGTTTAAACTACTTTTTTGTTGTTGTTTTTTTTACAGTGCTGCATTTCAATCAATGCCAAAATATACTGCGACTGCTTTTATAACCTGCCAAAAAACACACAGTAAACAGCTTTAAGGAAATATTTTAACATCCAAAGTATTTGTATTCTGCAACTTTATGAATAAAATTGCTTATATTATGCAGAGTATCAGGCTTTTCCATCACGCAATAAGACCGACGTTTAAGTTAGGTGGTTCAAACCACGCACCTGTTGCTCTGCATGAAATTGAACTAGCCTATATACAGCAGGGGAATTATTTTAGGTATAAAATAAAATGTACACAAACCTGTTTTTACTGTTTTTTTATTCGGTGGTACTTAGAACTGCTCTCTCAATGCAAAATCTCTGCGATAAATAACTGACCCAGGATCTGAGTAATAAAAAAACTACCCAAACATTGGGTTATGTCATGTCTGACACAGGAGCTGTAACTCTAAAAAAACTACCCAATCATTGGGTTGTTACATTTGACCCAGGAGCTGGGTAACACAAAAACTACCCAAACACTGAATAAATAACCCCCCCAAAATATTATTTATTATTAAAATAAATAATAACCCAAAAAATTTACCCAAAAGGCTCAACCTATTTGGGTTAAAAAAATAACCCAGGATTTTTTAGAGTTTTTTTGGAATCATCCTAAACACCCCATGGTACACACAGCAAAAAATTACTAAGCCGGTTTTACATGTTTTTCATTTCTTACATCTTTTTATTGCTTTACAACATCTCTCTATTTACTGTAGGTTCAAATATGGTTTGTGAACATGAGACAAGCACCCTGACCTGTGGTGTGTATTCTGTTCTTCCTTAAGTGTTTCTTATTTTTAACGTTGCATTTACTAATGCATTATAGAGTTTAAGACAGATTGGTAAATTGTGTGTGTTTTTTTAGATAATGGGACTGTCATACGTATTCACAGCGCTAACTACGGCCGAACTGACGGCACTACATGCTGTGCTGGTCGACCTGCTACTGAGCTTGCCAAAACTGATTGCTATGCCTTAAATTCACAGACAGTGGTCGCTAGTGGGTCAGTTTACATTCTCAATATACAAATTTTATTTAGTTTTTTCCTTGCTGAAAATACCAACAACAAGCCAAACCATATTATAAACAAACATAAGTGTTTCTCCCAGCAGGGTAATAAAATAACTTTAATAATAATAAAAAAATATTTTAATGCAGTTTTTGTTTCATTCATTTATATTTTACTATGGTTTAGATGTGAAGGGAAGAACAGCTGCTCCATATTAGCCTCCAACAGTGTCTTTTCGGATCCATGTGTCGGCACATTCAAGTACCTGTACATATCATACTCCTGTGTGTCTAAGTGTAAGTGTTACTGCACAGAGCAATGATACTGTATATATGTGCTAGTTTTGTAATGTGTTGATTAGTTTTGGTTTGGTTTTACTCATGAATTCACTCATCAGGCAAGACTGAGAGCTCATCACTGTTGATATTTGTGTTTGCAGAGAACGACAGCTGACCTTGTGGATCTGGGCTCTTTATCAGCATCTCTTTTGTTTTAAATGCGCTGAAACTAAATCTGTTTCTTAATTGTTAACACATGTAATATTGCCGTCTTTACTCTTATAAAGATATGGCTAAAAGGGTAATGGTAGAATACTACTGATCCGAATTCAGTCTTTGTGTGCAAATTAAATCAGTGTCTTTGATTCTCATACGATTACTTTTTCTGTAGACCTTGCTCATACACTATGTTGTGGGATTTTCCGTACAATAAATGCTTTGCAAATGCAAACGAGGTGCATGTGTGTCTTCTTAAAGCATGTTGACTGTTAACACCAGCTTTACTTTTTCAGGTATTGATTAATTGTTAATCGTTCATTTACATGCATTAGTAATTGTTCAATTACTATTCAAATATTCAAATGCCATACCACTGAAATTAGATATATATGTATATTGCTGTCACAAATCATGCCGCTGTGGCTCCCTCCTCTCACCTCTCAGGGAGCCATCACTCTGAACTCACAAACATTCCAAACTCTTTTCCCGGACTCCATTACCCACAACCCCTTTCCATGTCCTATCACCTACACACCTTGCCTGTCAGTTTGCTCGCTGCCTGCCTAAGACCCCTTGCTCGGACATAGACTACTCTCTGGTATTTTCTACGTTGCTCCTGTTTTGCTCCCGTTTGACCCTGCCTGTTTTACCATGATTTATGTCTTCAATAAAGTTGCATTTGGATCCCCACTCCACTGACTCCATTGTTACAATTGTATGTATACTTCCCTGCTTTATTTGCGTCTATTTTAGAACACTTGATAAGCATCTATTCAAAATATTACAATACAATGACACTGTAAAACCTAATTGCCTTACTTTTTTTGAGTTAATAAACTTAAAAATCATTCAGAAGTTAAATATTTCTATTACGTTACATTTACTTTTTGATTATAGTTTAATTAAACATGTGTATTAAGTCTACTAAAAGTTTATAAGTTGTTCAGTTTTAATAAGCTCTTAAAAACTTGTAACTAAAAAAAGTATTTAAGTTAAGTTATTTAAACTCAAAATTTTAAATGATCTTCAATCCTTTTGGCTGAGGCCCTGTCATCCAAGATGTTCATGTATTTCTTTCTTCAGTTGAGGTTCAAGTTTCAGATTTTTGAGCAAAACATTCCAGGATTTTTCTCCATATAGTGGACTTCAATGGTGGCCAACGGGTTAAAGGTCCAAATTGTAGTTTCAGTGCAGCTTTAAAGGGCTCTACACGATTCCAGCTGAGGAATAAGAGTCTTATCTAGCGAAACAATCAGTCATTTTCTTTAAAAAATAAAATGTATATACTTTTTAATCACAAATGCTCATTTTGCACTAATTAATTAATGAATTCAAAATTTTAAATTCTGGAGTGAACTAATCCTTAAAGAAGACTGATAAGCTTGGACACTTTAAACACCACACTTTGCACTTTGACTTTACTATCACTTTTTCATTTATTGCACTGCATCATCTTCCTTGTTTTCTCCTTTATTGCATGTTGTTTGATTTTTGTTATTGCCTTGTACTTTATTGTATATTCTTATGTATTTTTGATATGTTTATTGCCTTTTCTCCTCTAACCCATCTTTCCTGTAAGGAGATAAAAACAAATAAGAAACAGGAACCGAGTCCAGACAACAGGTGAGTGGCAGGAACAGGATCCAGGCAAAATACACATTAAGGAAGTAGAGAACTAGAATGACACCACAAACGACAGGACACCAAACGATCTGACAATACAGGACGAAAAACACAGGTGTTAAATAGCCGAGCAAACAAGCCACAGCTGGCGCAGATTAACAATGAATGATCACACCCAGCGAGAATGAGTCCGTGAACCTACGAACTGTGACAGTACCCCTCCTCCTAGGAGCGCCTCCTGGCGCTCCCAGACGAGCTTACCCGTTGATTGTAATCATCAATAAGGGAGTGATCCAGAATGTCCCCAGCAGGAACCCAACTTCTTTCCCAGTCCACCAGGTGCTGTAACCCACGTCCTCTCCGCCTCTACTAAAGTGAACTTTGGACCAGTTCTTCTCTTTCCACACAACATGCTCCTCAGCAAAGTTTTTTGATTCTTTCTGCTAATGAGAGGCTTGCTCACTGCAGAGTGCACTTTCAGTCTCTTCAACATGCCCGAGACAAATCTTTACAATGTTCAGCACTGAACTGGCAATCAGTTCCAGCAGCAGTGTTGAACGGATTACCTGTTGAGTCTCCACATTATCCTATCCTCTCAAGCATTTGTCTTGCGTGGATGGCCAGCCTTTTTTGGTGACTTGAAATAGTGTCATTGTAAAGCTGCAATATTTAAGAAATCAATTTCTGCAAATTGCAATGTCTGAAAGTGTCATATAGTGGGTCAGTTTATATGCTCAGTGTACAATTTTTCACATGTAATTTACTCTTTGCACAGCTGAAAAAACAACAACCTAAACAATGGTAATAAAATGACTTTAATGATAAAAATAAAATAATTTTTTAATGCTTTTGTTTCATTAATTTACGTTTTGTTATGTCATTTATGTCAGCTGCTCCATATTAGCCTCCAACAGTGTACTCTTGGATCCATGTGTCGGCACTTTCAAGAACCTGCACATCTCATACTCCTGCGTGTCTAAGTGTTACTGTACAGAACAATGATACTGCATATATGTGCTAATTTTCTAATGTGTTGATAAGTTCTGGTTTGGTTTTACTCATGAATTCATTTATTAGGCTAGACTGACAAGAGCTCATTACTGTTAATGAAGAATTCTACTGTTATCCCGTTACCCAAAATACCTCATGCAAAATTATTAAATGACTTTCGGCCAATTGTGCTTACATCAGTTCTCTGCAAATGTATGGAATGTATAGTGTGTAAGGAATTGTCATCACAAATTGAGAGGTTTATCGATCCCCTGCAGTTTGCTTATCGGGCCAATTGGAGCACTGTGGATGCCTCTCTTACTCTTTTGAATAAAGCTCAGCATCATTTAGATAAGTCAAATACGTATGTTAGAATACTTTTCATGGATTTCTCGTCTGCTTTCAATACTGTCTTTTAAATCTTCTTCACAATTTAGGTGTTAGTAGTTGGTTGATTTCATGGATCAAGGAATTTTTTTAAAAAACCGACCACAGCGTGTTTGTGTTATTAATGTCATGTCTGACTGCAGAGGTGGGACCTTCAAGTCAAAAGCAAGTCACCCAAGTCATAAATCCCAAGTCATCAAAGAGTTAAATTTCATGAGATAATTGATTAATTATATGATGATTGCACATTAATGATGAACACCTGTTGTTAACAATCAACATCACTGAAGAAAAGAGAAACACAAGAACTACAGCTAATTTCAGCCACAGCTGTAGAAGGAATTAACAGAAAAAAAAACAAAAAAAAAACACAATGCCACCATAAGTGTGGTCAATGTTTGCTTTAGTTGGTCTCTTGACCCTTCTACTAGCTCAAATTAATTTGCTCTTAAGCAATTGCAGTATTGTTGTGCTGCTATAAAATGTCCTATTAAACGAATAGCACTATAATGAGTCAAGTTAAAAAAAAAAAAAAACCTTTGCTCAGGCATTTTAGACATAAACACTTGTCATACTATCCTCAACAGTGGTGACAATAATTATTCATACTGCAGTTCATGATGGGAGTTTTTATTATGAGGTTTCCCAGCGTGCATTGCAGCATGAAATATTTTGTTGATTGTCACCATTGTTGAGATTCATATGCTGGTTCTTGATGTCTGTGTGTGTTTAAATACATTTGAAGTTGTTTTTTTTTGCTTTTGTTTGTTTGTTTATTTATTATTAAAAAAATGCCGTGTGTTGTTTCAAAGTGTGCTTGCTCTAACTTTCAGAGAAATATGTGTAATATCTCCAATATTATTCTCTGTATATATCAATGAAATGAAGTGTAATAACAATAAGTTATCCCTTATAAAGTACACTGATGACATGGCACTGGTTTCCTGTCCTTAACAGATACAGCTTAAATTTAAAAAGAGTGTGTTAGTAAATGTTTAAATTTACAAACTAACAATGAACTTCCAATGATGTTTCTACAGCATTTATTAACCTTAATGTTGCAAAAAACATTCCAGTTCATATGAATTCAAATAGTCATGCTTAAAGATGGGTCAGACTTGTGTGTATTTTTGTCATTGTTTCTATCACCTAATAGCATTTCAGATTGACAAACATACTGCGGTTCTCCACTAATGCAGCATCTAGTCAACTAATCAATTACTTCATAATTATTGAAAACATACAGTGTACTGTATACATGCCATTTTGTTGTCTGTTTTTTAAATCAGTATTTGAAGTGTTCTGCTCAGTGCAAAAAGTAGCCTGCACTGCAAAAAATTATTTTCTTACTTAGATTTTTTGTCTTGTTTTCAGCCAAAATATCTAAAAAATCTTAAATCAAGAAGGATTTTATAGACAAGCAAAAATGATTGTCTTGTTTTCAGAAAAAAAGTCAGAATTAAGTGAGTTTTTGCTTAAAACAAGCAAAATAATCTGCCAGTGGGGTAAGCAAAATAATCTTATTTCAAGCAGAAAACTAGATTATCTTGCTTACCCCATTGGCAGATTATTTTGCTTGTTTTAAGCAAAACCTCTCTTAATTTTAACTTCTTTTTTCTGAAAACAAGGCAATAATTTTTAGCCATTTTGGCTGGAAACACGACAAAAAATCTAAGAAAGAAAAGCATTTTTTGCAGTGTGGACACTACGATTTTTGCCTTGATTTTCCACTAATTTCTGGAGAAGTCAACGTTAGTCAACTAAAGTCTGAACCAGCCTACATATTAGAACTGACAGACTTCATAGAAAATCGCATGGACACAGACTCAACTTAAAATTTTTAGCTTCAAACTTTTTATCCTGATCATTTCAATCAAACTAATGGGTAGAAAAATAAACAAAAAGACACTGGAAGTTGGAGTTGAATAAATAAGCACATCTAATCCATGCTATTAAAAAATACATTGCTTTGCTTATTAATTCAGCTTAAAACAAACACATTTTATTTTGGTACAATTCATAACGGCATTTTTACTGAATTATTAAAAAACGAATTAAATTTGAATCAGATGGTTAATGTGCAGTACTGTAACAAGTAAACTAGTTGCACATTTCACAAACAAATGTGATTAAACCAATCATCATTCTTTATGAATTTGGAAGAATCATAAACAACAATGCAACACAGATCTGTTCATATTTACATTACAGCTTCCGGTGTGGTGGTGACAAACTTGAGTCATTGTTTCTTTTATTTTTCATTCAATGCATATTGTCATATATAAGTAATGTAACTAAGTTTCTCCATATGGAATGAAAAGAGTTTGAATATATGTATGATATAACGCAAAATTTGCGAGTATTTAACCATACTCATGAGAGGGGTATGCTGGGAACATTTAATTGGTCGCTCTTTAACCCTTTACTAGACAAAGACATCAAAAAGCCTGTACATGGAGCTCATTAAAAATAAACTGTACTACATGTTGTTGAATCCCATTTCTAATACACTTTTTTTTTGTGTGTAACTTATGTGTCATTTAACTTTTTAACAATGCTACATACCACATAAATATCACACAATTCACAAAATAAATACCTAAAATCATAAATATACTTTATTACTAAAATAAATGAAAGAGAAATGGTTACACAGATCACTTCCTATTCAAGTTCACACTTTCTTTTAACATTCAGTGCATATCGTCATATATAAGTCATGTAAAAACGTATATGTGCAATATAACAAAGTTTAATCATATTCATGGAAGAGCTATGCTGGGAACTTGTAATTTGGAAACACAACTGACTGCAGTCACAGCCTTAGAGTAAATTAGCTGAAGACATAATACATTACACAACTCCACAAACAGCATTACCAGCTTCACCTATTACTGACCAGATTGTCATTATTTTTATTACCGATCTACAGAAGTTCTTTATTGAAAATTAACAGTGGTACAAATTAGTAGCTTTTTTAATATTTGAAGTCAGCATGACAGTGATTAAAGCTTCCATTAAGCATGTTGTGACAAAAAGTTGCACAGAATGAAACTACTGATCTATAACATTTCAGAACCGATTTATATACATATATACCAAAAAAAAAAAAAAAAACTCCACTAATACACAAATCAACACATGAACCTGAGAACAATGAGAAATGTGTAATGTTGCAATGCATGCTGGGTACTATAGTACAAAAGTCCCAGCATGCATCACAGCATGAATTACTTATGCAGCCTTTTGTGATGTCCAGAATTGATCAGATTATCTGAATATTTTGTCACCATTGTTGAGATTCATATGCTGATTGCTGATATCTGTGTGTGCCAGCTTTGACTGACTATTTTTTTTTAAAACAATATTCAGACTGACATTGCAACTCATGTAGCAATAGCAGCACGTTTTCAATGTGAGCTAGCTCATTTAGCTAGACATCTACTAGATTCAAAAGTTTTCAGTGAATCGGTTACACAGTAGTTGTGAAACCACTAATAAGAGAAAAGTCTCTACATCGTTCACTATAGTCAAATAAAATACATGCTTAACTAAGAGTTAAGAGGCCATTTAATGGAAACACTAATTACTATCATGGAGTCATCAAATGAAACATTTTAATCTCTGCTAATTCTCAGTAAAGAACTTCTGTAGACCTCTAAAAGAAATAAAGTATATCTGGTCAGTAATAATGCTGGTAATGCTGTTTGTGGAGTTGTTTAATCCTCCTCTGCTGAGATCTTCAGAGATGCAATGTCTTTTATCTTCAACTGAGTTAATCTAAGGCAGTGGCTGCGGTCAGTTGCGTTTCTGTTTGTCTCTTGTTTACTGTTCTCTTCTCTCCTTCAGTGATTCTGCTTGTTAATGTGCTTATTAAGGGTGAGATTACTTCATATTTAATATACACAGATTTTGTGACTCGGATCAGGTCCAGTTGTGTGTTTTTATTTGTTCTTGGCTAAAATATGGCATTTGCCAAGATCTGGCAAACATGAGCGTTTTATTTGAACATTTACATGAACATTTATTTCAGTTGTAGCAGAATTAAACTGCCATCAAATAATCTGTTCGTCCAGGGAACATTCAGGGTAATTTCATATGTACTCTAAGAAAGGAAATTTTCTAGGCCACAGAAAATAACTTTCTATCAGCCTGGAAAATCACAATTTTTCATTTTCTGTCGGTCTTGGTGCACGATATGACTACAGAAGAGTCAAGTTTAGAATAAGAAAAATATTGAAAATATTTGGTCATTTTTGAACAAGATGCTAACGGTCTAATCCAGGCATGGGCAAACTCGGTCCTGGAGGGCCGGTGTCCTGCAGAGTTTAGCTCCAACCCTGATAAAACTCAATTGCCTGTAGCCTTCTAGTAATCCAGAAGACACTGATTAGCAGACGTGGAAAATCCAGGTTCCATAAGTAAAAGTCTTCTCCAGTATTTTGTTCCAATCATCTGGATTTGCTAATTAGAAACCACCTTGTCAACCAGGAGGTCAGAGATGGGACCAAGTAATTTCTTTCAAATCACTAGCAAGTCTTGAGTCAAATACCAAGTCCTCAAAGAGTAAAGTTAATGAGATAATTAAGTGACTAAATGATTATTGTGCTTTAGTGATGAACACCTGCTTGAGAATTACGGAGGATCATATGTTGTTTTATTGGTTAAAATGATGACACCATCGTGGAGATCCGTATTTGCTTTAGTTGGGCTCTTGACCCTTAACTACTGTGTAAGTTTCTCTCTGTGTTAATGCATGTCTAATAATGCTGTTTAATATGGTGAGAGAGTTGTCATGAGTTTACCTGACAACATCCAAAATAACCATTAACACTAGTTTGAGTATTTCTTTAACAGTTACTGTGAAATAATTTAAATCTTGCATAATACTTGAACATCTGGAGCTACTCAGACAAACACAGACATCAAGAACCAGCATATGAATCTCAACAATGGTGACAATCAACAAATTGCTTTATGCTGCAATGCATGCTGGGTAACAACATAGTAAAAACTCCCCTCATGCACTACAGTATGAATAATTATTGTCACCACTGTTGAGGATCATATGAAGAGTGTTCATATCTAAAAGCCTGACCAAAAAAAAAAAAAAAACCCTTTCAATATTAAGGCATTGTACCAACCTTTTAAGATATTTTTCTTTTTTTTTTGAACAGTCTGCAATAGTTGAAGATCAAAACAACAGATCACTTTATCATGCTTTTCCAAATTAGTTACAAACAGAGCGTGCAAGCTAACCTGCTGCTGTTATGTTTTGATTCAGCAATACAAACATTTGCCTTAAGACAATATGACAATTGCTTTAAAACGAATTAGCTTAAATTATTCCAAGGGTCAAGAGACAAACTAAAGCAAACCTTGACCACAATTATGGTGGCATTGTTTGTTTCTTTTTCTTTCTTTCTTTCTTTCTTTCTTTCTTTCTTTCTTTCTTTCTTTCTTTTCTTGACCAATAAAACATTAACATCTAAACCTCTGTTAATTCTGAATAAGTGTTTTTTTCGGACAAAATAAAGTCAATCTGGTTATTAATCTGGTTATCACTAATGCACAATCATCATTTAATTATCTCAGTAACTTGAACTCTTTGAGGACTTGGTATTTGACTCAAGACTTACTAGTGATTTGAAAGAAATTACTTGGTCCCATCTCTGACCTCCTGGTTGAAAAGCTGTGCTAATTAGCAAATCCAGGTGATTGGAACAAAAACTGGAGAAGACTTTTACTCACGGAACCTGGATTTTCCACGTCTGCTAATCAGTGTCTTCGGGATTACTAGAAGGCTACAGGCAATTGAGTTTTATCAGGGTTGGAGCTAAACTCTGCAGGACACGGGCCCTCCAGGACCGAGTTTGCCCATGCCTGGTCTAATCAGATTCAATGATTTATGCCAGGGGTGTCAAACTCAGTTCCTGGAGGGCTGCAGCCCTGCAGAGTTTTGTTCCAACCTTGCTCCAACACCAGAGGTGGGAAATCCATGTGCCATGAGTAAAAGTCCTCCCCAGTATTTTGTTCCAATCACCTGGATTTGCGAATTAGCACCATTTTTCAGCAGGAGGTCAGAGATGGGGCCAAGTCATTCTGTTCGAGTCAAATCCAAAGTCCCAAAAGAGTTAATGAGATAATTAAATGATGATTGTGCATTAGTGATGAACACCTGCTGTTATTGAGAATTACAGAGGATCAGATGTGTGTTTTATTAGTTAAAATGATGCCACCGTCATTGAGATCAGTGTGTTTGCTTTAGTTGGGCTCTTCACCCTTAACTTTTTGTGTTAGATCTTTCTGAAGCAACACACGTGGTGTTGTAAAGTAGTGAGATCAGTGATGAGTAGGTATTAGCTGCTTTTATATGAGATGGTCATCGTGAGCTGGTTGGAAAACGAAGTAAGTTTACACATGCATATTTATATGAACTACAGTATGCAGACGACGTTTTGTTCTAATAGATGTGGTTATTAAAAAAAAAAACCTACATAGTGCATATTAAGAAACTGATCTCCAGTGCCGTTTGGACACACACAGACATCAAGAACCAGCATATAATCTCAACAGTGGTGACAATTATTTATACTGCAGTGCATGATGGGAATTTTTGCTATGGTGTTATCCAGCATGAAACATTTTGTTGATTGTCACCATTGTTGAGATTCATGTGCTGGTTTTTGATGTCTGTGTGTGTCTCAATAACACTGGAGACCTCCCACTGAGCAAAGTTACGTCTTTTTATGTATTTACAGACGTTGAAAAGACGTCCACTGAGGAGCCAGAATGAAAGTTTTTAAGACGTCTTTTTCTGACGTGTTCTGGACGTCTGAAATAGACGTTCATGGAATCTCTGTACAAGGTTAAAAACTAGTTCAAATGAGGTTAGTAGACATATTTCAACATCAGTTAAGATTCATTTTGACATCATTTATACTGTTTCTGGAACAAATAAACACTCTCAGGATACATTAGATTTAAAAATTATGAAAATAAAGGAATCTTCACTGAAACAGTGTTTATGAGATAATTAAATGATTACAGCATGAGCTTCACTCATTACTGACTTTAATTCTGTCAGACATCTATAGCTTTTATTACTAATTACCAGAGGTTTAGATGTTGGTATTTTTATTTGATGTCACCATTGTTGTGGACAGTGGTTGCTTTAGCTGGGATCTTGATCCTTGTACTTCTTATGTTAGCTTTTTCTTTTGACTGTTGTAACAGTGTTTGTGAAGCACAAGCGTTATGACAGAGAAAGCTGAAATCAAGTGTTAACATCTTTCAGTTAATGATGGTGAACATGTAATAAAATGAGCGTCTGATATTCAATTTTGCTGGTTGCACTTATTTATGGACGAAAAAGCATATACACTAAATATTTTTTAGAAAATCTGTCATGAAGTCACACACTGACATCAAGCATTTTGCACAGGACTCACAACAACGGTGACAATCAGAACAAAAAAAGCTTGAGAATTAAGAATGAGTTTGTACTATGAAGCTTTTTTGTTTGTCACCATTGTTGTGAGTCCTGTGCAAAATCTTGATGTCTGTGTGTCTACATGCTGCGTTTTCTTAAATATCCATAAAAATATGCATTTTGTCCATTTTCAGATCAAGTGATTATTTCACTACTCTCGGCACCTGTACTGCAGACTCACAATGTTTAATGGTTTTAAACGCAATACTAAAATCATTACATCAGATACTCATTTCCTGATGATTTTATTTATCACCAGCATGAAGCTGAGATCAGTTGTGTTTTTTCAAACACAGTTACCATTGCTGAACAACAAGCTAATGCAAGATCCTAGCTAAAGCAAACACTATCCATAACAATGGTAACTTCAAATGAAACAAATACCAACATCTAAACCTCTGGTGATTATTAATAAAAGCTATAGATGTCTGACAGAAATCAAGTCAGTAATGAGTGAAGCTCATGCTGTGATCATTTAATTATCTCATAAACACTGTTTCAGTGAAGATTCCTTTATTTTCATCATTTTTGGACAGTGTCTGTGAGTTGCTTTTCATGTATAAATGGAAATGACATTGCAGTAACATTTTAAATCTAATGTATCCTGAGAGTGTTTATTTGTTCCAGAAACAGTATAAATGATGTCAAAATGAATCTTAAATTAACTACTAACCTTATTTGAACTAGTTTTTAACCTTGTACAGAGGTTCCATGAACGTCTATTTCAGACGTCCAGAACACGTCAGAAAAAGACGTCTTAAAAACTTTCATTCTGGCTCCTCAGTGGACGTCTTTTCAACGTCTGTAAATACATAAAAAGACGTAACTTTGCTCAGTGGGCTTTTTTTAAATTACAAATATTAGAACAATGTATTGTTTGCATACTGTAGTTTTGTAGGGCTATAAAAGCAGCTAATATCTTCTCACTATTACTCCAGGAAAAGTACTCCTTTTTCAATTTTACTCAAGTGAAAGTACAAAAGTACAATTTTTTTTGTGTAATTAAGTAAAAAAGTACAGATAGATTTATATGAGCTATTTAATTTAATTTTATGTTAGCACATATTTT
This sequence comes from Cirrhinus molitorella, assembly GCA_033026305.1. Taxonomy (NCBI): domain Eukaryota; kingdom Metazoa; phylum Chordata; class Actinopteri; order Cypriniformes; family Cyprinidae; genus Cirrhinus; species Cirrhinus molitorella. Next base: position 26,068,162 of record CM065125.1, read on the forward strand.
TTAATAGCCCTACTGCTCAAAATACCTGGGATTTTCCCAAAATAACCACTATATGGAGTCAAGATATATCCTAAGCTATGCTAAAAGTGCTACCGGCAGACCCGGAGATCGGCTGAATGGATTCAAAAACGGTAAAACCCATCTGTTTAACTCTAGGGGAGTTAGAAAATGAGTCTATTTTCAAAAAAAGTGGAGTGTTCCTTTAACAAAAGCATCTACTATTGATGAACACATTTCTAAACTCTTCTTATTAACCTAATGAGTAAATGCATATAACAATTCTTCATTAATCAGGTGGCAAAAATGTTGAAACAAACAAAAAATACACACATTTCATAAACATGATTAAACCACCATTATTTCCCCCAAATGTAACAGATCACAAAGCATTATGTTACACAGATCAATTCCTATTCAAGCTAGAGCTTTCTGCATGCTGGTCAGCATATTGGCAAATTTCTGTAAATTCTGCAAATTCATCTGACAGTGGAAGTCAGGATTACATCAGCGACTTACATTCTTAATTCATCAGGAAAATAAATGTGTTGCATTCCAGAGATGTTTTATATTTAAATCTCATGCAAAACCTTTTCCCAGACTTTCACCAGGATTTCGAAACTTTGGTCTGCTTGTAATAGTTTTTACACTGAACATATTGTGGGGTTTTATGGAACAAGTTTGAGGTGTTGAAACTTCTTGTTTTGCTTTCTTTTACAGTGTCAGATACAACAGGAAGAGAATAATGAAGTTCAAAAAGAGGTACAACCACGAAGTTATGACATAGACATGGTGGGAACAGGTAGTGAAAGAAATTGGTAAATAGACACATGGCTGCATGTAAATGGTTTTGTGTAAATAATGCAGCTGACGTGTGCTTGTGTGGATTCAGATGGAACAAAATTCCTTTTATTCGTCCTGTTCAGTTGTGTAAATATGGATGGATTTCAGAAGCAACATTTTCACCTGATCTCCTCAGTGTCATCTTATACCTATAAGTTTTTACTTTTAAAATTGAATTCCTATTTTAGATTTTGAATTAAACTTAAATAAACTATTTAAAAATGCACATGCAGACCATGTGAAGTCTCAACCTGACACAACCTGTATTATTTGTGCATAGCAGTGGTGGTTGAAGTACACAAATCAAGTACTTGGGTAAAAGTGCAGATATGTATAACAAAATATTACTCCAGGAAAAGTACTCCTTTTTCAATTTTACTCGAGTGAAAGTACGAAAGTACTAAATTTTTTGTGTAATTAACTAAAAATGTACAGATAGATTTATATGGGCTGTTTAATTTAATTTTATGTTAACACATATTTTTTAATAGTCCTACTGCTCAAAATACCTGGGATTTTCCCAAAATAACCACTATATGGAGTCAAGATATATTTTTGTTGTTGATATGGACTACATTGACGAGAGTGATGTACTAATGCTCACTGTGAAGCTTACGCTGCTGCCTGAGAGAAAACAGATTTGACCATCCAATTTTCAACGGAAAGAATGTTTTAAAGCTAGCTGTTTTGCAGAACGTCACAGTTATGGTATACATGAACTGTGCACCAGCAAACTTGTTAGCTAGATAGTTAGCATCAGCTCACAATATTTACTTATTTTCAGTATGGTTATTATGAATAAACATCTGTCTACTTAGCCAGACAATATAAAAATGTATGTTCCACTGTTGATAAACAATATAAAAACAGACGTCACTCAGGGCTGAAATGCACATTACCTTGCTTTCTGTCTATTCATAAGATTCTATATTTGAATCAGTTTCAGGTGTATTTGGAAATTTTGTTCATTTGAACAGTTTCTGAAGCTACCAAGAGTCATACATAAAGTACTGCTAAAAGTAATATTTGGCAGAATCACTGATAGTACTTCAAACTCTTAACGTCTCTCACACTTGCAATAATGGGAAATTCTGAACCCTAGGAAAATGGAATACTGGGTAATCTTATTTTACATTTCACACTTCATACTTCAGTTAACAATTAATTTTTAAGTTACAGGCATTTTGGTAAAAAGAATATTTATGAGACTCAAACAGGTATGTTCTATGCACATGTTTTGACAGAGCCCAGATAGCAAAACTGATGTGGCCCAGATCTGGCTTACATCTGACACATCATCAGGGCCACATTTTGGAATGATGGCACTTGAGCGGTCCACTCCTGTTTGCCAGACCTCAACCACAAGAAAGCCATAACAATGCCACACATCAGCCAAACACAAACACAACACAAATAAAACAGATCTGGGCCAAAATTAATATTACTGGTGCCCAGATTTGAGCCAGATCTGCTTTATTTGTTACTCAAAAAAAGAATTCAGTCTAAACATAAACTTTATGTATTTAAATTACATGCAAAATTTACATCCATTTACATTACATAGCATTAATATAAACAAATCAATAAACTTATTGTGATTCATATGCATCAGTCGTATGAATCAGTAACCCCTGATCACTATGATGGTTAGGTCAAATGAAATGTTTTAAATAAATCATCTAAACGTTTCTTAATTCTCAATAGAGCTTCTCTAGATGTTTGACAGAAAAAATGTTTAATCAGATGTGTTTTATTTCAATTGATTTCATCTTGTCTGTGGCTGAAGTCATAGTTCTTGTGTTTTTCTCTCCATCAGTGATTGTGCTTGTAAACAGCAGGTGTTCATCATTAATGGTCAATCATCACATAATTAACTCCAACACTGTGTCAATGCTACTTGAACACTCTGTAGTGTGAAAACACTGGGAATTTTTTCCATAAATCTTACCCATTTCATTCACATACGACTGATGCATATGAATCACAATAAGTTTATTGATTTGTTTATATTAATGCTATGTAATCTAAATGGATGTAAATTTTGCATGTAATTTAAATACATAAAGTTTATGTTTAGACTGAATTCTTTTTTTGAGTAACAAATAAAGCAGATCTGGCTCAAATCTGGGCACCAGTAATATTAATTTTGGCCCAGATCTGTTTTATTTGTTTTGTGTTTGGCTGATGTGTGGCATTGTTATGGCTTTCTTGTGGTTGAGGTCTGGCAAACAGGAGTGGACCGCTCAAGTGCCATCATTCCATGCCAAATGTGGCCCTGATGATGTGTCAGATGTAAGCCAGATCTGGGCCACATCAGTTTTGCTATCTGGGAGGGAAACAAGGTACATATCTAATTTCAACATAATTTTTTTCTCCAGAAATTGTTCTTTAAATAAAATAAGTATCAACTGTATACATAGTGACCAACATCTGGACATGGAGCCTCATTGAGATATTGCAATACCTTTAATACTTCTTGAGTTATAGGCACGCAAACTTTGGTAAAAGAATGTTTATGGTACTCAGACTTGTATGTTCAATGCAATTGCCTTGACAGAGAGAAACGAGATACATCTCTAGTTTTAACATTATTTGTTCTTCAGGCATTCCTCTTTAAAAGAAAGAAGTATCATATTTTTGCAAACTGACCACATTTGGTTTTTGACCACTGAAAATGTGCACATTTCAACGATTTTCTCCTGGAGCCATATTGAAATTCTAATATCTCTGGAACTGAATCTCACAGGACATTACAAATAAAGATGACAAAAGAAAATTAGTTAAGACCCAATATCTAAAATGGCATTGAAATATCTTTAATACTTCTTGAGTTACAGGCATGCAAACTTTGGAGAAATCTTGAAAAATGCTGTTTTCCCATTTTTGAATAGTCACCATTTACACATAATGCAACAAAGATTGCTAAAATCCACAGACTTTAATAATAGAACTATCAATCTCTGTGTACAAATAAGATAATGATGCTGCCATCTTTCTGAAGCAATTTTTTTTTACATTTTACCCCCCTGTAACATGACCCTAAATCTAAGGTAAAAATGGCCATTTTTACCATGGCTCTACAAAATAGTGGATTACTCAGTAAATACTGATCCACGACATTTAATATTTTGGCTTTCATCACTATACATATCTTTCTTCAGAATGTGATGTGTTGTCTGCTGTCAGTTGATGTGTTGTCTGCATTCAGTTATTTCAGTGGGCTTAAATAGATCACCATTTACAGCTGATTTAGCTCACAAACAACTGACAGTTTTGACCTAAAGATTTTCATTTACAATAATCCTAAAATTCAACATTAGTAACTTACTTTTTGCTGCATCAGTCACGTGCACGCTCTCAAGATCTCCCGGTTCAGTTCACTGGAGACTTGCTCTAAATGGATCATTTGAATCAGTGAGTTGTTGACTCTTATGCTTTGGAATGTAGTAAAGTGAAAGTAAAAGTTACTTAAATACTTTATATAAACTTAATTCTTAATACTGTGTTGTTACCTGAATAATCCACAACTGTGTTTATTTGAAGAGTTCAGATGCAAAACCAGCTAAAAGCCATCTTGGTCAAAATTGAGACGATAGTGAGTGAATGCTCTCAACACATATTATACATCCATCAAATACTTTTACTTCAAAATCACTGAAATACCAGCCTCAGCCCAATCAGAAGTACCAGTACTTACATAGAAACCTACACATCAGAGCTTGATAAAAATGCATTTTTTAAAGAAAGACATCAGATTTAGAGGCTTTTGCATATGAACTCTTCATTTATTTTTGTTTCTTTAGTGACAGTTGTTCATGAGTCCCTTTTGTCATTTACAGTTTGCATTTATTTATTTATTTTTACATTTTTGTGTATTTGAACCCTTGACTGTACAATGAACAATGACTGTATGATTTTGAGATCCATCTTTTCACACTAAGGACAACTGAGGGACTCATATGCAACTATTACAGAAGGTTCAAATGCGCACTGATGATTCAGAAGGAAAAACAATGCAAGAAGGGAGTGTAAACTTTTGAACAGAATGAAGATGTTGTGTCTGATTTTTTTCAAAATTATAATTTAATGGACAAAATATGCACTGTGAAATATAAGACGTGAAAATATTTTTACTAACTCTTAAGAAATTGCCCAGGAAGTTTGCTCAACATCACATTTGTTACACACAAGTCTGTACTTTCAAAATAATTTTAAGGGAACTTTGCAGGTTGATTCTTATCTGATTGAGTAATCAGAAAACAGACTGTATAAATATGGATCAGTTCATCAGAGGCAAAATCTACACCTTTGACGGAGACAACAGAACCATGTTTTCTCTCATGGTCCTTCTGCTTACCTGTAAGTTTCTTTCGTCTGATTAAATTGCAAAATCAGATGCACAGAAAACACTAATGTATAGTTGCACTTTTAGATATGTAACCAGCTCTGTTCTGGATAAAGTTTAGGGTTTAGAATAGTGTGAATGACTTTAAGACTAGCATTGCACAGGGATTTGAATAATTTATCTTCTGTTGTTGTTTTACAGTGGTGCTTCAGAACTCCAGATTGCTGATATCTGCAGGTATTTAATTTGTCCATGTCAATTAGCAGTTAAGCAAAGATTGAATTGTCCAGTTTTAAATTTCACAGTTGTTTGTTTGGGTGGGGTGTGATGTGAATATGTCACTACTATATGTTTTTATTGTTCTTATTCTTATCAACATTGTTAAGCTAGTTCAGGTTATATGTGTATTTTGGTGTATTTGAACCCTTTCCAACAATGACTATGATTTTGAGATCCATCTTTTCAAACTGAGGACAACTGAGGGGACTCATGCAACTAATACAGAAGGTTCAAATGCTCACTGATGCTTAAGAAGGAAAAAACATGCAAGCGAGTGAAGATTAGGGTAAATTGAACTTATTTGCCTTTTGGGAAACGTGTAAGTATCTTTTTTTGCTTCTGAAGGGCAATACTAAATGAAAAAAAAACATGATATTTTGGCGAAATAAGAAACATTTAGACATCTTCATTCTGTTCAAAAGTTTTGACCCCACAGCTCAACTCAAAATGATACAGTCACTGTTGGAATGTTTCAAATACACAAAAATACAAATACACAATTTGTGGGATTTTTGAATGGGGTAATTTTTTATAAATTCAACTTTATTTGCTCTTGTGGACTATGTCAATAGTCTTATTTAAGTACTAAATAAAAAATAACATGCATTTTGTATGATCCCTCTTATTTTGGTAAAATAACATTTAGCAGATTCTGCAAGGTGTATGTAACTATAAGAATTAATAATTCAGGATATTTGTAATAAACGAGTACATTAAAGCAACATAAACACAGAAAGCACATTTTTAAGAACTTAAGTGTTTTTTTTTTTTTTTTCCTTTTCTCAGTATTGGACTGTCTTATATGTAATTGTCCCATTTACTTTCAGTTGAGTTTAATTTACCTTACATCAAAATCTGTCAGATTTAGTATTTTCCTTATGTAGTATCTTGGGTTTATTGTTCTTATCCTTATAATTTGTCAATCTCACTGTAATGATGAGTCAGTCGAGTAGAGATACAAACTTTGTTAAACACAGTTCGTGGTACAACAGGCAGGGTCGAGAATCAACAAACAGGAACAACGTAGACAAGAATGGTCAGTGTCACTCACCTTGTTACAAATGATAAGCAATATCTTGAAGCTGCACTCTTTAACTTTTCAGAGACTGCAGTTACATGTTATGGCCCATTTGTCCACCATCTCCGTTGTGGTAAGATGTTGCGTTTAATAACTAAAATAATTTATTTATATATACTATTGTTATTTTTGTTGTTAATTAACCCATTGTGAAACTATATTTTTCTTCTGTTCAGATACTGGTGTGATCAGTGTACAGTCAGCGACATTTGGCCGCACAAGCAGCCAGATTTGCAGCATTGGACGACCACCATCTGAAACATCTAATACTCACTGTTCAATGGATGTCCCTGTGATCTATAAACGGTATTTTTTCAAGAAGAAAGAGGAAATATAGGCAAAATTATGAGTATGTTGCTTACTCAGTGCATGGTTCACTTACTAATATTTAATATGTCTTTATCTTTAAACAGGTGTAATGGACTGAGAGAGTGCGGGATAAACACTCTAGAACTCTTCACAACAGATCCATGTTTTGGCACCTACAAGTACTACACTACCAATTATATTTGCATCCCAGCAGGTTTAGACCTTTTCTCTCTTCCTCCAATCATGGTTCTTTATAATTTCCTGCGTAAATGTCTTATTTTGTTTTTCCAGAAACAAGTGTGACTTGTCATGGTGGATACGGTTATTTGAAATGTGGTGAGCGATTTTTCCACATGTCTTACTTTGTTTCAAGAGTCCAGATCCTAGGGTTTCTTTTTAAAAATAAATATATATATTTTTTATCTCCATGTAGAAAATGGTAAGATTCAGATAAATACTGCAAACTATGGACGGACAAATAAAATCACCTGCTCTGAAGGACGTCCATCTGAACAGGTCCAAAACACCAACTGCTATTCACCCAATGCTCTGGCTTTTGTGTCAAATAGGTAGATAAATTAATTGTTTTCAAATTCAGTCTGCAGCTAACAGGGAATTTTCTGCAAGGTTCTCTGAAAGTTAATGGCCGTTAAAAAATAGTTTGAAGTCTTTTATTTAAAAAAAAATATATATATATTATTAAATGTTTATCAAAAGTCTAACCTTTTCTTTTGTTTTTTACAAAATAAAACAACTTATTACTTGTTTAGAGAACATTCAAAAGTAACATTTCCATGATAAAATGGAACGCATAATGTTTTCTTTAACTGTCGCATAACTCGCATAAATGTTTTTACAAAATTTAGAGAGCATTCAGAAATAATGCTTGGGTATATTCTTAGAGCATATTTTTGTTCGTTGGCATAAATATTCAATGATTGATGTAAATCTCTCTTTTTTTGACATTGGAAGATGCAATGGCCTGCAAAGTTGTGAGGTGTTTGCGACAGAAACACTCTTTACTGATCCCTGCTTTGGCACATACAAGTACCTCGCAATCTCCTATTTCTGCATTCCACATAGAATTCGTGAGTATTTATCATACATTTTGTTACTAAATTCATTCAGTTATTTTCAGGTTGTGTGTTCAGAATATTGTGATTTAAGAGACTTTTGAAACAAGTGCCTTATTTAGCAAAAATTGTGTTGTTTTCAGAAAAAAAAAGTTAAAATTTGAAGCAAAATAATCTGCCAATGGGGTAAACAAAAATAATCTAGTTTCTGCTTGAAATAAGATTATTTTGCTTACCCCATTGGCAGATTATTTTGCTTGTTTTAAGCAAAAACTCACTTAATTATTACTTATTTTTTCTGGAAACAAGACAATTTTTGCTTGTCTAGAAAATCCTTCTTGAATTAAGAATTGTTAGATATTTTGGCTAGAAACAAGACAAAAAAATCTAAGTAAGAAAAGTATTTTTTGCAGTGTAGGCAGAGCAAGGCCCCGATCACACTAAACGCGCTTTTTATGCCTGAAAATGCGAGGCGCACAGCACTGCCTTTTTTTGGTGACTTTTAAAAAAAGAGCAGTGCACAGCGTTTTTTTTTGTTGCTACCCACTGAGCAAAGTTACGTCCAGCAGACGTTGAAAAGACGTCCACTGAGGAGCCAGAATTAAAGTTTTTAAGACGTCTTTTTCTGACGTGTTCTGGACGTCCGATATAGACGTTCATAGAACCTCTGTACAAGGTTAAAAACTAGTTCAAATGAGGTTAATAGACATATTTCAACATCAGTTAAGATTCATTTTGACATCATTTATACTGTTTCTGGAACAAATAAACACTCTCAGGATACATTAGATTTAAAAATTATGAAAATAAAGGAATCTTCACTGAAACAGTGTTTATGAGATAATTATAAGCATTTATGATGATAAGCATTTTGTCCATCTTCAGATCAAGTGATTATTTCACTACTCTCGGCACCTGTACTGCAGACTCACAATGTTTAATGGTTTTAAACACAGTACTATAATCACAACATCAGATGCTTGTTTCCTGATGATTTTATTTATCACCAGCATGAAGCTGAAATCAGTTGTGCTTTTATCAAACACAGTTATAACTGCCAAACAACAAGCTAATGCAAGATCCTAGCTAAAGCAAACACTATCCACAACAATGGTGACTTCAAATGACAAATACCAACATTTCAACCTTTGGTGATTATTAATAAAAGCTATAGATGTCTGACAGAAATCAAGTCAGTAATGAGTGAAGCTCATGCTGTGATCATTCAATTATTTTATAAACACTGTTTCAGTGAAGATTCCTTTATTTTCATCATTTTTGGACAGTGTCTGTGAGTTGCTTTTCATGTATAAATGGAAATGACATTGCAGTAACATTTTAAATCTATTGTATCCTGAGAGTGTTTATTTGTTCCAGAAACAGTATAAATGATGTAAAAATGAATCTTAACTTAACTACTAACCTCATTTGAACTAGTTTTTAACCTTGTACAGAGGTTCCATGAACGTCTATATCGGACGTCCAGAACACGTCAGAAAAAGACGTCTTAAAAACTTTCGTTCTGGCTCCTCAGTGGACGTCTTTTCAACGTCTGTAAATACATAAAAAGACGTGCGCTGGACGTAACTTTGCTCAGTGGGTAAGAAACCGTCAAACCATCAAAACATTCCACTGGACAATGGAAAAAACGCAATGACGTCGAGCACTTTTCTGTACAGAGTTGCTTTTTTTTTAACTTCAGGCACTTAGAGCACTCTGGCAAAAACACAAGGTGCAGCAGGCGGTTAAAACACGAGGCGCCCGGGGTGCATAAACAGTGCGCAGAACCCTCACTGCCAACCGAAAACAATTTTAAAAAGGCGAGTTGCACTGTACAACACGCGTTCTGTCTAATCGGGGCCCAAGAGAATGGTCAGAGTCCATGCAAAGAGTCGAGGCAGGCAGCGATCAAACAATAGAGTAATCCAATAAACAAGCAGGGTATAACAGATCAATCAGAAGGTAATAAACAGTCCAGGTCAGCAACAGAATGTCAAACACAGAATAAAGGCTCAGAAATATTAGCCACAGCAAAACTTCACATGGGACTGAGCGTGAGCGTGGCTTTTATAGCCAGTCCAAAATGGCCGACACCAGTGATGGTGATCAGCCCAGGTACGGGGTTATGGGTAGTGGAGTTCGGGATGGCGATCAGTACTCAGGAGATGGTTCCCTCTGGTGGCTATCGAAGGGAGCCACGGAGACTGGATTCGTGACAGGATCATTCAGGTAAAATCAAGGGGATGTAAACTTTTGAATCTTTTTGGAACTTTTTTATCAATTTTGCTATTATTTTTTCTTGTGGACTATATGTAATTGTTTCAGGTCAGTACTAAATAAACATAAAAAAACATTTGCATTTTGTATGATCCCCTCTATTTTGGCAAAATAATTAACATTTTGCAAATTCTGCGAGGTGTATGTAGACATTGGACCTCAACTGTATAAATATAGTTTAATTGAATTGTTCAATTGTTCACCAGAAAGACCGAACATGCAGGGAAACTTCATTCATTGGGTCTATTGGGTGGACCTTCCAAAATGTCCTTTTTTTTTAAAAAGATTACATTCCAAAGTGCAGATTTTAAAAAATGTACTTGTGTATACTAGACTAGTACTAGCATACATGCATAACATCTCTGTTTACTGTAGGTTCAAGTTTGGTCTGTGAACATGAGACGAGTACCCTGACCTGTGGTGTGTATTCTGTTCTTTATTGATTGTTGTTTATTTTTAAATGCATTACAAAATTATAATATTATTATTATTATTATTATTATTATTTTTATTTGCATCCAAGAGCTTGTAAAAAGTTGAATTGATGTTTTCAGAGTTTGGGACTGTTATACACATTCACAGCGCTAACTACGGTCGAACTGACCGCAGCACATGCTCTACAGGACAACCTACTTCTCTGCTTGCCAAAACTGACTGCTATGCCTCAAATTCAAAGAAAGTAGTTGCTAATAGGTACGTTTACATGCTGTACAATTTTCCACATGTAATTTAGTCTTTCCCTGTTGAAAAAAATGACCCAAACCATGCTGGGCAGGCTGGGAGACCAGCTTAGGCTATAAGTGTTTTCTCCTGGATAATGAAATTGCTTTAATAACAATAGAATCATTTTTGTTGCATTAATTTGTTTTATTATGATGTAGATGTGAAGGGAAAAACAGCTGCTCCATATTAGCCTCCAACAGTGTCTTCTCAGATCCATGTTTTGGCATATTCAAGTACCTGCACATCTCATACTCCTGTGTGTCTAAGTGTAAGTGTTACTGTACAGAGCAATGATACTGTAAACATGTGCTAGTTTTCTAATGTGTTGATTAGTTTTGGTTTGGTTTTACTCATGAACTCACTCATCAGGCTAGACTGATAATAACTTATCACCACTGATGTTTATGTTTGCAGAGAACAACTGCTGACCTTGTGGTTTGGGGCCTCTTCGGTTCATCAGCATTTTAAATGGGCTTAAACTAAATCTATTTCTTAATTGGTAACGCATCTTATATTAAATGGTATTTGCTGATTTTCTTCTTGTAAAAATATGGCAAAAAGGGTAATGGTAGAATACTGGTATGCTGATCCAAACTCACTCTTTTGTGTGTGGATGAAATCAGTGGCTTTGATTTGATTACTTTTGGATTTATTTGGAATTTTCCTTACAATAAACGCTTTGCACATGAATGTGTGTCTGTTGTTGTTAAAGCATGTAGTAAAGCAGAGTGCTGTAGACTGCCGAAAGTTATAACAAATCAAGGAGAAGAGTGCAAAAACTGTCTAAAGGACAAAATGCGTATGTGGTTGGCCAAACAGAAACAAGAATATCTGTACCACCTTAACTTTAGTTTGACAAAATATTGCTTACCAAGTCCTCCTCTATTTGATTTAGAAGTTTACAGATGCAGGCATGTGATCAGCTAGAGACAAAAAAGAAGGAAATATGACCACGCCCCCAAACCACACCCACAAGCCACACCCCCCATACCATATTATGGCATTAATAATATAATTACTACAATAATCTATAATTATCACGATAACAAGGTAATGGAATACATTATAATAAAGTACTACATATATTTTAGTAAAGTATATAGAATTGTTATTATTATTAAAGTACTTCCTAAAAGGGAAATTAATTATCAATGATTTTAAAATTAATACCTTCTATATCTATAAATATCTGCTCATCAAGGCTGAATTTATTTAATCAAAGTAAAACAAAAAAAATGCAATATTGTTAAATATTACAAATAAAATATATATATATATATATATATTTATATTAGGGCTGTCAAACGATTAATCGTGAGTAATCACATCCAAAATAAAGGTTTATGTATACATACTATATGTGTTTACTTTGTATATTTATTATGTACATATAAATATGCACACATACATGTATATATTAAAACAAAATATTTATATGTATATATATTTATACCTGTATACAATTTAGATTATAAATAAATATAAATATTTTAGATGTAAATCTAAAATATTTTTCCTTAATATATACATGAATGTGTTTGTATTTATATATACATAATAAATATACACAGTGCACAAATATATAGTATGTAAACATAAACTTTTATTTTGGATGCGATTAATCGCGATTAATCGTTTGACAGCCCTAATTTATATATATTATAAAATGTAATGTTATTTCTGTAATGCAAAGTAGAAATTTCTTCCTCATTACTCCAGTTTTCAGTGTCACATGATCATTTAGAAATCATTACAATTTATTTGACTCTCAAGAAACATTTTTGATTATTATCAATGTTGAAAACAATTTTGCTGCATCATATTTTGTGTGGAAATGATGATACACTTTATTTTTCATTTTTGATTAACCCTATAAAACCGACGGGAGCGTCGGCGCTCCCATTTGCGTGTCTCTGTTTAAAAGCCTATAGAAAATGAACCCAAATAGGTAGCACAATAATTCTTTTTGCATACAAAATTAGAGATGTTGCACATTCAAGCCTACAATATGCTTCTGTTGCGTTGCTTTCACCTTCTAATGAGTCTGCACGGATCGCGTAATTTTTGTTTACAACAAAATAAATAGTACAACGCTTTGTGCGTCTCTGCACACATGTTCTATAGATTTGCGGTTGCGATCTACCTTTTCCTATGACTCATAGACCTATTTACGTTCTGTGCACTATGACCCCAAGGTTTGTCACGTGTGGTGATGTCACATGGCACGACATTTGAATTGAATGCAGTGCATGCTATGCTAGGCTACTGTGTTCTACTACTACTCGTCTCGTTTTGTCATTACAATCTGTTGCTTCATTTTTTCTTTCACACACACACACACACACACACACACACACACGCACGAACATTTATAAACGTGAATTATAATGCGTATCTCGTCAGTAATGCCGGTTCTGTGATTAGTCCTAAATCTCATTCACCTGTTCACTCATGCAGCCACGTTTACTACACAGAGCTGTAGTTCGCTGACAAGCTACGCAGTTTCACATGCTTTATCGATATGTATTGCCTGCGATACTGAAGGTGATATTTGAGTAGCTTGTCAGTGAACTACAGCTCTGTGTAGCAAACACGGCTGCATGAATGAAAACGTGAATAAGATTTAGGACTAATCAGAGAACCGGCATTACTGACGAGATACGCATGATAGCGCGTCTGAATATCGGCACAGCCCTAACGTAGGGGTGCCTTTCAGTGTGTTTATGTCTGATAATATACAGGTTATTTTTTTTTTATAACATAAGAATATCAGACATGGTCGCTATTTATTTTGATTTACCAATGAATTGTTCCATCTCAAAAGAATTGCTCTCAAAAACAAAATAAAAAATAATCAAAAAAAATAATAATTACCAGTTTGACTTCATGACGCACTGTTTATAAAAATGAGTGTATCTCACAAACTAATTGATGTACATGATCCAAATCAATTTTGTGTAGTTTTAAAGTCTTACATTTGTCATATTTCTGTATTTAATAAAATATGTATAAAAAAAAAACTATTTTTTTGAGCCATTTACTTAGTTACTATTGATTTCTTACATACATAGCCTTCAAATGGGAGGTGTAAGGATTGTATTGATATATGGCATATGAAAATACTCAAAAAACTGACAGCACAGCATGTAAAAACACAAAGATATACTCTGGCGGAATTGTTCTATGGCAGGTCTTAATGCCAAAGTGTTAATATAAAGTTAATGAACAACATTTATTTGCATACATCAAATATATTAATTAAATGTGTTAATGCATTCATGGCCATTTGCACGATTTCAATTCCTCTGGACTCATTGCTGGCCACTTCAGAACTCTCCAGCGTTGTTTGTAACTATTTCTAACTACTTTTTGAAGTGCATTTAGGGTCATTGTCCTGCTGGAAGACCCATGACTTCTAGTGGAGACATAACTTTCTGACACTGGCCACTACGTTGCACCCCAAAATGCCGTTCACACAGTCAAAGCATCCAGTGTCAGAAGCAGCAAAGCAACCTCAAAACATCTTTGAACCTCCACCATGTTTGACTGTAGGGACTGTGTTCTTTTCTTTGAAGGCCTCATTTCTTTTTCTGTAAATGGTGCCATGATGTCCTTTACCAAAAAGCTCTACTTTTGTCCCATCTGTCTCTAGAATCCGAAGTGGGGACAGGGAACGATTCACACAGTGTAAATATGCTTTCCACTGGGGCAAAAGGAGTCTGGTTTTGTGCTGTTTCACACCAGTAGGCACAGACCAAAAAAAAAACATATCAAACCCATTTGAATTCTACACAAAATGGATGAAATTAGGAGGAGAACCGGTCAGACAAATAGTGCTTAAAAGAAAAGGGATAATCTATTAGATGTGGCTTTACCAAGCTCAAGGGCTCTGGCCCAAGCTGTAATATAAACAAAACGCTATTGGCTATTTTAAAAAGGGGGCGGGACTGCTTGATATGTCCCGCCCTATCTTCCTGTTTCAGTTGAAATTACGTCAAGTCAGTGTAAAGCGATATTAAATGTTCTGAGTTTGTCACACCACATAAAAATGTTACTAACCACATTGCAAACTTTGAATGATTAAAAAAAAATTTAAATAGAGTAAGTTATAAAAATGTCTCAAAAACTCTCAAATGCTGAGGGTGTGTCCGCTGATAGCACTGAAGCCACGCCCACTCGCGGGAAAGCTGCCGCCTCTTTCAACTGTCAAATACCACTACAAACTGAATGGATGCACCTTCTAGCAGCTTAAAGTAGTTGTTCACTTCCAGAACAAAAAATTACAGATAATGTACTCACCCCCTTGTCATCCAAGATACCCACGTCTTTCTTTCTTCAGTCATAAAGAAATTCTGTTTGTTGGGGAAAACTTTTCAGGATTTTTGTCCATATAATGGATATATATATATATATATATATATATATATATGGTGCCTCCAAGTTTGAACTTCCAAAATGCAGCTTCAGAGGGCTCTAAACAATCCCAGCTGGGGACGAAGGGTCTTATCCATGAAAATGTTGAAATTCTGTTTAACAGTCAAACTCCACAATCCAGTACTACAGAGTCTTTTAACATGTTTTCAGCAATACATTAACAATGTGTTTTGAAACAATTCTCTGAATTGCCTTTACAGGGACTAATTGCACAAACCAACTTATCTTTCATTCTTATGTTTGAAGTTAGTCAATTTAAAATAACTTCTTATTTTTTTAATGTATTTTAAAATGCATTTTATGCCTGTAATGTAAAGCTACATTTTCAGTATGATCCTTCATAAATCATTCTAATATGCTGATTTGCTGCTCAAGCAACATTTTTTGTTAATCAGTGTTGAAAACAGTTGTGCAATACTGTTTGAAAAATGCTTTTTTTTTTATTTGATGAACAAAGTTCAAAAGAACGGCATTTATTTGAAATAGAAATCTTTTGTAACACGTGTCTTTAGTAAGGAATAATTGACGACCGGCCGTTGAATTCCTAGAAAATAATGCACACTCCAGGTGGTGATGCGGCCGTCACACCTCGGGTGTGCATTATTTTCTAGGATTTCAGCGGACCGAAGTCAATTATTCCGCTTATACTACGGTTACCACACCTCAAGACATCGATCAGATGATATATTTCAAGGCATTCTGAGCTGCAGCGAAGCTTGACTTAGGAGGCGGAGCAGCTGCGGCGACGGGGCTTGACTCAGAGGGAGGAGCTGCAGCGAAGCTTGACTTAGGAGGCTGTGCAGCTGCGGCGACGGGGCTTGACTCAGAGGGAGGAGCTGCAGCGAAGCTTGACTTAGGAGGCGGAGCAGCTGCGGCGACGGGGCTTGACTTAGGAGGCTGTGCAGCTGCGGCGACGGGGCTTGACTCAGAGGGAGGAGCTGCAGCGAAGCTTGACTTAGGAGGCGGAGCAGCTGCGGCGACGGGGCTTGACTCAGAGGGAGGAGCTGCAGCGAAGCTTGACTTAGGAGGCGGAGCAGCTGCGGCGACGGGGCTTGACTCAGAGGGAGGAGCTGCAGCGAAGCTTGACTTAGGAGGCGGAGCAGCTGCGGCGACGGGGCTTGGCTCAGGAGGCTGTGCAGCTGCGGCAACGGGGCTTGACTCAGAGGGAGGAGCTGCAGCGAAGCTTGACTTAGGAGGCTGTGCAGCTGCGGCGACGGGGCTTGACTCAGAGGGAGGAGCTGCAGCGAAGCTTGACTTAGGAGGCGGAGCAGCTGCGGCGACGGGGCTTGACTCAGAGGGAGGAGCTGCAGCGAAGCTTGACTTAGGAGGCGGAGCAGCTGCGGCGACAGTGCTTGACTCAGAGGGAGGAGCTGCAGCGAAGCTTGACTTAGGAGGCGGAGCAGCTGCGGCGACGGGGCTTGACTCAGAGGGAGGAGCTGCAGCGAAGCTTGACTTAGGAGGCGGAGCAGCTGCGGCGACGGGGCTTGGCTCAAGAGGCAGAGCAGCTGCGGCGACGTTTGACTTGATGTTTGAAGGACACTGGACTCTGGAAGGGCGGCCATGACAGGTGCTGACTCTGGAAGGGCGGCCATGACAGGTGCTGACTCTGGAAGGGCGGCCATGACAGGTGCTGACTCTGGAAGGGCGGCCATGACAGGTGCTGACTCTGGAAGGGCGGCCCCCTTGTCTGGTGCAAACTCGAGTGTCATGGGCAGACTCTGGAGCGGCGGCCATCTTGTCAAGGATGTGGCTCTAGCAGGTTCTGGCTTGACTGGCTTGACCTGAACCGACACTGGCTTGATGTGAGCAGTCCTTGGTGTGGGGGGTACTGTGGGATTGTGGATCTCCTCATCCGCTACTCCCACAGTAAAATGAGAACCAGCCAGCAAAAGAGCATAGTCTATATATTGTGCTAGGGTCCAATAAATCTTTCCACTAGGTGGCCAGGAACGAACAGGGTCATTCAATCCCCCTCTAAAAATGTCCTTAAGGGCAACATCGTTAAACCCTACCTGGAAGCACAATTCACAGAATTCAGCCACATAATCCTCAATAGTACGATCCCCCTGTCGTAGATCAAAAATCGCAACTGCTGGGTTCATGGTTGCGGTCGAGTATTCTGTCACGGTAAGTCTACTGGAGGCGAGATGATGTGAACCCAAATGCAGTATTATTGACTAACGTGAATATCCAAGGTGAAAACCAAACATAAATCCAGAACAAGCAAACGATAATCCAAAAGGGTGAAAACAGAAACAGACGAAACGAACTTGACTTAACTGGTTTGGCATGGAACAGACTAGACGTATGAACAGAGACACAGCAGCTAGATACAACATTAATACTCAACAAGGAACAATGAAACATGAGGGCAACTTATACTGAAAAGACAGGGTCACATGACACAAACCAACCAATAAGAAACACAGAGCTACACATGGCAACCAATCAGAACAAGAACACATAGCAGAACATGAACCAATAAGAACATGACACATCGACAAGCAGGAGAACAAGAGGAAGCAAGGAAGCTGGACAGGACAACAACCAAGACTAGACTTCAAAATAAAAGGCATGAAAACAAGAACATGGAACAAAACCCCAAACACCCATGTGACATGTGTGTGGTTTTTGTTTTTGTTCCTGTTTTTGTATAATTCGAAATGTGCAGTGTTGCCTATACTTGCCTTGTGCTTTTGTTTTTTTTATGATGGAACTGAATAAAAATAAATAAATAAATAACTCCGCCCCTCACTTCCGGTTCTGTGGCTATGGTTCTGAAACTGCGGTTCTCAAACTGCTGGTGCTGCGGGTCTGCAGTTGGATATTATTGGATAACCACAGGTGTTCATCACTAATGCACAAACATCATTTAATTAGTCAATTATCTCATTAAATTTAACTCTTTGATGACTTGGGATTTATGACTTGAGAGACTTGCTTTTGACTTGAAGGTCCCACCTCTGATAAAAAGACAGAAAGAAAAGAGAACAAACCATCATAACTATGTCAAAGTACATTTCTAAGAACTTTGCACAATGTTAAACTAGTGTGTTTTTTTTCCTTTTCTTAACAATGGACCTGTGTATTTTCAGATGAGTTTAATGAAGCATTTGGTGAAAACAAAGGGTGCTCTGTAAAGCCTGTTTTAATGAGACTGTATAAATATTGATCAACTTTAACATCTAGCATGTGACTGCAAATGTACTGATCAAACATGCAAAACACAGTGTAAACTGGATGCATATTGGTTCCCTGAATGTACAGTGATGTGGCAGTGATGTTTTAGTCATTTTGGGAGGTGTTTTGGTGACTGTATATTTTATTTATAGTTCCTAAATGTACAGGTGCATCTCAATAAATTAGAATGTTGTGGAAAAGTTCATTTATTTCAGTAATTCAACTCAAATTCAATGCACTCAGACTGAAGTAGTTTAAGTCTTTGGTTCTTTTAATTGTGATGATTTTGGCTCACATTTAACAAAAACCCACCAAATTAGAATATGGTGACATGCCAATCAGCTAATCAACTCAAAACACCTACAAAGGTTTCCTGAGTCTTCAAAATGGTCTCTCAGTTTGGTTCATTAGACTACACAATCATGCTAGCTGTTCACAGAGTGCTGTATCCAAGCATGGTAACAAAAAGTTGAGTGGAAGGAAAAAGTGTGGAAGAAAAAGATGCACAACCAACCAAGAGAACCACAGTCTTGAGAGGCTTGTCAAGCAAAAGCAATTCAAGAATTTGGATGAACTTCACAAGGAATGGACTGAGGCTGGGGTCAAGGCATCAAGAGCCACCACACACAGACATGTCAAGAAGTTTGGCTACAGTTGTTCTATTCTTCTTGCTAAGCCACTCCTGAACCACAGACAATGTCAGAGGCTAAGAAGAAGAAGAACTGGACTGTTGCCCAGTGGTCCAAAGTCTTCTTTTCAGATGAGAGCAAGTTTTTTATTTCATTTGAAAACAAAGGTCCTAGAGTCTGAAGGAAGGGTGGAGAAGCTCATAGCCCAGGTTGCTTGAAGTCCAGTGTTAAGTTTCCACAGTCTGTGATGATGTCATCTGCTGGTGTTGGTCCACTGTTTTTTTTTTTTTTTTTTTTTTTTTGAAAACCAAAGTCACTGCACCCATTTACCAAGGAATTTTAGAGCACTTTATGCTTCCTTCTGCTGACTAGCTTTTTAAAAATGCTGATTTCATTTTCCAGCAGGATTTGGCACCTGCCCACGCTGCCAAAAGCACCAAAAGTTTTTAAATGACCATGGTGCTGGTGTGCTTGACTGGCCAGCAAACTCACCAGACCTGAATCTATGGGTTATTGTCAAGAGGAAAATGAGAAACAAGAGACCAAAAAATGGACATGAGCTGAAGGCCACTCTCAAAGAAACCTGGGCTTCCATACTACCTCAGCAGTGTCACAGACTGATCACCACCATGCCACATAGATTTGAGGCAGTAATTACAGCAAAAGGAGCCCCTACCAAGTATTGAGTACACTGAAAAAAATGCTCATAACAGGTCTTTGAAATTACAAAAATGAATCATGTTTATTCAACACAATTCATTTATGTTTCTGTTGTGAACATACACTCAAAAAAAATGTTGTTGAACGAATGTACACTCCAAAAAAAAAAGTTGTTGAACGAACGTAACTAAATTATGTTAAACTTTTCCATCTAACTGAATTGTGTTTTTCCAACAAAATCTAACCAGTTTGAAATGATTTGTTGTAATCTTGTTATATGAACATAAATTAATTTAATCTAAACAGCTAAAAAAAAAAAATTGGTCATTCCAACTAGATTTCAATTGTTCATTTTGAGTGGGGCACTCCAGAACAGATGGTGGCGCTATTTACACATAGCCGTCTTGTTCAAAAGATCAAACAGAATCACGAAAGAAGACAATTAAATTTTTTATATATTAGCTTCCAACAGTGTCTTCTCGGATCCATGTGTCGGCACATTCAAGTACCTGTACATCCCATACTTCTGTGTGAATAAGTGTAAGTGTTACTGCACAAAGCAATGACACTGCATACGTGTAGTATTTGGTTTTATTAATGAACTCGCTCATCAGGCTGCTATTACTGTTCATGTTTGTGTTTGCAGAGAATGACAGCTGATCTTGTGGATTTGGCCTCTTTGGTTCTCTATCAGCATCTCCTCTATTTTCAATGCACTGAAACTAAATATATTTCTTAATTGTTAACACATATTATATGGTATTTGCCATCTTTCCTACTGTAAAAATATGGGGAAAAGAGTAATGGTAGAATACTAGTGTGCTAATCTAAATTCAGTCTTTGTGTGCGGAGGAAACCATTGGTTGAGACTTTTGCATAAAGCTTTGATCCGCATTCAATAAATATTTCAATGGACCTTGCTTTTACACTATATGATTTGGGACACTATGGGACAATAAATGCTTTGCAACTGGGAATGAGGTGTGTGTGCATCTTCTTAAAGCATGTTTATTGTAAACACCAGCTTTACCTTATCATCATCATTTACCAAGTGTTAGGAAAGCAACATTTACATATATGACACTGTAACAATACAAAGCTGGTTATCCTTACCGTTTAAAACATGAAGTGCAAATAATTGCCCAAACCAACTTACCTTTCACTGTTACTTGGGCACTTTTCATTGAGAGTAGGCAACAAATTTCTATCTGGATACTTTAGATCGGTCGTGGGCCCTGTGTTGCTCGTTGACGGAAATATTGCCCAAAGTAGCTCAGCAACATTGCTCAAAAATCATTATCATCAGCCTAAGAAGAAACTGATGCTAAGTTAACCTTACAAAACTTTTAATACAAAATTTGCCAACTATAATTCTTTTTTTGCCAACCTATACTACTGAAAATATTTTAAATTGTAATTTATACTTGTGAAACAAATCTGAATTTACCAATAACTGCACTGGCTAATAACTGATAGTTTTAAAAATGGAAGTGGATATAAAACACAGACATTGTGACATTGAAAATTAGAGTTGAACTGACAAGTCTAAACAACATCTTTTTTTGTCACATCCATCTGGCATGTCATTAAGAAAAACATTTACAACTAAAAATAAAACAATATTTATTAATCTTAACACACCATGCACTATAATAATGAAATCTATCTTTAATCCCTCTACAATTTAAAACAGATGGTCAATGTGTTAAATCTTAACCAAAAAAAAAAAAAAAAAAAAATCGACCACACATCTAAACAGTCGCAATCAGACCAATCAAAAGGATCATTAAATACATGATTACACAGATCAGTTCATATTTAAGCTACAGCTTGCGGTGACAAACTTGAGCCTTTGCTATTTCAATTTTTTAACATGCAATGCATATTGTCATATAAGTGAAGTGAGTTTTTCCTTAGGAAATGAAAAGATCATATATATATATATATATATATATATATATGAATGATAAAACGCACCTCTATGTTATTCAAATCTATAACAACCCATAGTCAGGATCAGATAGATCATAATCAAAAACGCAATGTATTAAATCTAAAATAAGTGAAAGAGAAATCAGTTTCTATTTAAGCTTGTTTTAACATGCAATGCATATTGTCATGTATAAGTGATGTAAGTTAGGCCCTGTCTCAAATTGCACCCTAAACTCTTGCGATCTTCCTCTGAGTCCACACTTTCGTGACATAATGCCACTTTGACTGTTGGCTAGAAGTCTGACCCGGGGCTCGCCCCAGTGCGGGCTCGGCAGAAGTGCGGATCGAGGGCGCATAACACCCTACAGTCTTGTGGACTTAATAGACACACGCACGTGACGACCATTGTAAGTACGTAAGACCACAAATGAAGTCTTCCAATTGGGATAGGGCGTTAGTTTCTCAACTAGTGACGGTCGTTTTTGAAGCTGCAAAACCTTTACGAGCATGTATCAAACTGGGCAAGTCACGTGATTTCAGCAAACGAGCCTTCGTTACATCATTATGCTTCGAAACGCTGATGGTTGCCACTAGGGGGTGTTGATCTCACAGAGAACCCATGAAATGTCTCAGTTACGTATGTAACCCTTGTTCCCTGAAGGTTCCTTACCAAAGAGCCATCGCTGCTGCCCCTTCCAGTTTCCTGAGCGAGCCTCCTGCACCCCCTTTCTGGCTGGGGCAGGGCTAGCAACAAGAATATCATAGCACTACCCACTTCAGTGAGGCTGGAGCACTGGGACATGCAGGGCCCCAACCTTCTTGTAGGAGGTTTTAGAGCAGTTACACACACATCTCATTTTTCAGGAACATATGGAAAATTGGAGGTGATTGAACCCTCTTGAAAGGCAAGTTTGCCATGGAAACACAGGTTCTTGAGACTAAACCAGTTAGGTCTCTCATATGGACCCCAGCCTTCTATCAGTTCTCAAGGATTCATCGAGTGAAGGCCTGGCGCCAGACTCAGAGCAAATCTAATCTCAGAGCTAATCTCAGAGCAAAGCTATGTCTGGCTGCTGAGGGGACAGTGGAGCTCGACAGGATCTGCTGTATGGACACTCTGGAGTGGTTTAACAAGCCAACCAGAGGGAGATGCCACGAGCCAACATCCAGGAGGACGCAACACTTCTAATTGTGCTCGGACCCTGAGCGGGCAGGGCACACCCTGTGCCTGATAAGGGTGTTGGCATTCACTATTCAGTGAGCCATTCTCTGCTTGGAGACGGCATTCCCCTTCTGCCAGCCTCTTGACAGAAAAAGAGCCCGTCTGACGTCCAGAAGCTTTGCCTCTGGTCTATGTACCATCTTAGGGCTCGTACAGGACAGAGCAAAGCTAGGGCAGGCTCACCACCTGGTCCCTGAAGGGAGTATTGGGAACCTTGGGCACATAGCCAGGCTGGGGCTTTAGGGTTACCTGGGAATCTGCTGGCCCGAACTCTACACATGCATGATTCGTTGACCGAAAATGCTTGCAGGTCCCCTACCCTCTTGATGGAGGACAATGCAAGCTGGAGCAGAGTTTTCATCAAAAGAAACTTAAGCTCGACTGACTTAAAAGGCTTTGTAAGCACTAGAGACAGGTCCCAAGAGGGTACGGAGGGGGGCCTAGGAGGATTTAACCTTCTCGCCCCCCTGAGGAACCTGGTGACCAGGTCATGCTTCCACACTGACTTTCCCTGCAGCAATAGCAGCCACTTGACCCCCCTTATTGAAACAGGCCCCAGATGTTGTGTTATTGAGTTGGTGGAGAGTAGACAATTTAACATTGGAAATACAGTGGAAAATTAGTGGAACAAAGAGACCAAGGTCTTATATATTGAAATACATAACAAAAATTATAGCTATTTAGCAAACAATATAGTGAGGTGTATGGTTTGTGACCAGCACTTGACATATCACAATAACACCTCATCAATGTTGCGACACTTGCGCTCCAAACACCCCCAAGTAGCAGATGGGCATACACCAAAATTTCATATCAAATCTTATGGGCCTTTAGGTCCCAAAAGTGGTGGCATAATATTTGAGAGTGCCCAAAGCTTCAAAACTTTGTATATTATATATGACAATCACACAATACAGAAAAGTCACAGAAAAGAAAAAAAGTCACTTTTATTTCTTTTTACAATTTCAGCAAAGCAAAAGGACATTGATGAAGCTCTAGTGGACATGATATTCATGGAGTCAAAGCCATTTTCAATGGTGGAGAATGAGAGCTTCAGGGCATCTGTAAAGAAGCTTGACTCCACATATGTGCTTCCCCACAAGGCATGCACTGAAGAACATGGTTGCTGCAAGGTACAAAAAGACAAAAGGTGATGAAGGAAGTGAAAAAAGCGAACACTGCGGGTCTAACATCGGACATGTGGACATCAATGAACATGAATGCTTACCTTGTTGTAACTTGCTATTACATCAATGAATCCAAGTTGTCCACTGTTGTCCTGGGAGTTTTGAAGTTCCCTGAAACCCACGCAGCTGAGCACATTAAAGAGGCAAAGACTGTTTTGCTGGAGTCATGAGGAATAAAGACAGAAAGTCATACGCCTCGTCACAGACCACGCCTCAAACATGGTTTAGTTTAGTTTAGTTTAGTTTAAACATTGATTTGATATATTACTCCAAGCCTCCTGAAGGATTGCCCAAAGATGATTCACACTAGCTGGACTCTTCTTACGGACATCAGGGTCCAGTTCCTCTCATAGTAGCTCAATTAGATTAAGGTCGGGTGATTGGGGAGGCCATTCCATGACAGACATGATGGTCTTCAATGACAGTGTCAAGTTACTTTAATGTATTTGCACCAAAAATGATAAGGATTTATGCTGATATCGTCCAAACCACACTTTGTTTTTTCACATGGGTGTTTCCAAATTTTTGGAGGGCAGTGTACATTCTTCAGATCTAGCACCAATGCCATTGAGAAACTGTCCACAATCCAGCAGCAGATGGGCAGACCAAAAAATAAGATGTTTGAGGAGGTGGAAACTAGGTGGAACAGCACATTTTTCAAAATGCAGTTTAACATAAGGCAGCAATATAAAAAGTGAAAAAAAAAATTAAGGGTTATGAATACTTTCGCAAGGCATTGTATTTGTGATATGATATAATGCAAAGTTGGTATTTACTTATAAACTTGAGAGGGGCATGCTGAGAATTTTTCATTGGTTGCTCCTTAATCCTACTGCACAAATCACAAAGCAGACTAAATAAAAAAAGACTAAATAGGCTCATTTTAACTCCCCTAGAGTTAAACAGATGAGTTTTACCGTTTTTGAATCCATTCAGCCAATCTCCGGGTCTGCCGTTAGCACTTTTATCATAGCTTAGCATAAATCACTGAATCAGATTAGACAAAAGTTTTTCAATATTTTTTCTGTTTAAAACTTGACTCTTCTGTAGTTACATTGTATACTCTCATTCCGGTGTAATAATCAAGGAACTTTGCTGCCGTATATTGGGTGCAGCAGGTGCAATGATTTTACGCAGTGCCTGAATATAGCTATTTTACTATTACCTTAGTGGCTTAGTGCTGGTCACATTGGAAGTTACCGAGCTAGGAACTATTTTCAGGCACTGCGTAATATCATTGTGCCTGCTGCACCCATGGTACGGCAGCAAAGATCCCTGATTATTACACCAGAGAAAGAGTATAGCTCCTATCCATATCAGCCTGGAAAATCACAGTTTTTAATTTTCTGTCGGTCTTGGTGAACAATGTAACTACAGAAGAGTCAAGTTTTGAATAGGAAAAATATCAAAAATATTGGGTCATTTTTTAACAAGATGCTAACGGTCTAATCAGATTCAATGATTTATGCTAAGCTATGCTAAAAGTGTTACACGCAGACCCGGAGATCAGCTAAACAGATTCAAAAACGGTAAATCTCATCTGTTTAACTGGGAGCTGGAAAATTAGCCTATTTTCAAAAAAAAAGTGGAGTGTTCCTTTAACAAAAGCATCTACTATTGATGAACACATTTTCTAAACTCTTCTCATTAACCTAATGAGTAAAAACAGTTCTTAAAGTCACTTTAATAAGATGAAAGTCTTAATTCAGTAACTTCACAACTTTAATCAGATGGCAAACATGTTGAACCAAACAAACAAACAAAAAATACACACATTTCATAAACATGATTAAACTACTATTATTTCTTCCAAATGTAACAGATCACAAAGCAAGATCAATTCCTATTCAAGCTAGAGCTTTCTGCATGGTGGTGACAAACTTGAGTCTTGCGTTTCCTTTTAACATTCAATACATATTGGCATATCAGCATATTGGCAAATTTCTGTAAATTCTGCAAATTCATCTGACAGTGGAAGTCAGGATTACATCAGCGACTTACATTCTTCATTCATCAGGAAAATAAATGTGTTGCATTCCAGAGATGTTTTATATTTAAATCTCATGCAAAACCTTTTCCCAGACTCTCACCAGGATTTCTCAACTTTGGTCTGCTTGTAATAGTTTTTACACTGAACATATTGTGGTGTTTTATGGAACAAGTTTGAGGTGTTGAAACTTCTTGTTTTGCTTTCTTTTACAGTGTCAGATACAACAGGAAGAGAATAATGAAGTTCAAAAAGAGGTACAACCACAAAGTTATGACATAGACATGGTGGGAACAGGTAGTGAAAGAAATTGGTAAATAGACACACGCAGCATTTCATGTAAATGGTTTTGTGTAAATAATGCAGCTGACGTGTGCTTGTGTGGATTCAGATGGAACAAATTCCTTTTATTCGTCCTGTTCAGTTGTGTAAATATGGATGGATTTCAGAAGCAACATTTTCACCTGATCTCCTCAGTGTCATCTTATACCTATAAGTTTTTACTTTTAAAATTGAATTCCTATTTTAGATTTTGAATTAAACTTAAATAAACTATTTAAAAATGCACATGCAGACCATGTGAAGTCTCAACCTGACACAACCTGTATTATTTGTGCATAGCAGTGGTGGTTGAAGTACACAAATCAAGTACTTGGGTAAAAGTGCAGATATGTATAACAAAATATTACTCCAGGAAAGTACTCCTTTTTCAATTTTACTCGAGTTAAAATATAAAAGTAGTAAATTTTTTGTGTAAAAAAGTACAGATAGATTTATATGGGCTGTTTAATTTAATTTTATTTTAACACATATTTTTTAATAGTCCTACTGCTCAAAATACCTGGGATTTTCCCAAAATAACCACTATATTGAGTCAAGATATATTTTTGTTGTTGATATGGACTACATTGATGAGAGTCATGTACTAATGCTCACTGTGAAGCTTACGCTGCTGCCTGAGAGAAAATAGATTTGACCTTCCAATTTTCACCAGAAAGAATGTTTTAAAGCTAGCTGTTTTGCAGAACGTCACAGTTATGGTATACATGAACCAGAGGTGGGACCTTCAAGTCAAAACAAGTCTTTTCAAGTCATTAATCCAAAGTCATCAAAGAGTTAAATTTCATGAGATAATTGACTAATTATATGACGATTGAGCATTAATGATGAACACCTGTTGTTAACAATCAACATCACTAAAGAAAAGAAACACAAGAACTACAACTAACTTCAGCCACAGCTGTAGAAGGAATTAACAGAAAAAAAAAACACAATGCCACCATAATTGTGGTCAAGGTTTGCTTTAGTTGGTCTCTTGACCCTTTTACTGATTCAAAGTAATTTGCTTTTAAGCAACTGCAGTATTGTTTCACAGTAAACATTGATGCATGGCTGAATCAAACTGCTAAGTTTATGCTTCCTAATTGTAAGTTATAAATAAAGAAACGTCATGGTGTTCTCTCTTTGGCTTATTGGCTGATGTTTAGTTTTTATTAGACTGCTATAAAAATCCTTTTAAACAAATAGCACTATAATGCTTCAATAACAACAACAAAAAAAGACACTTGTCATAGGATCCTCAACAGTGGTGACAATAATTAGTCATACTGCAGTGCATGATGGGAGTTTTTACTATGGTGTTACCCAGCATGTATTGCAGCTTGAAACATTTTGTTGATTGTCACCATTGTTGAGATTCATATGCTGGTTCTTGATGTCTCTGTGTGTTAAAGAAAACCTGGAGTTTGTATGTATATGATTTTTAAATGCATTTATTATAATTGTTAGAGCAATAGTATTTCGCTTTCTATAGTGTCACTGGAATAATTACAAAAAACCAGAACATTTAAACAAGGACAATCAATTGTAACTTTCATTGTAATCCAACCAGCTCACACTGACCTCTATGATGATATTTACAAATATCATCTCATTGCTTTACAGCACCACATACACTGCTACAGTAAGAATTATAACAGAAAACATTAAAGTTCAAGAGCCCAACTAAAGCAAACGCTGATCTTCATGATGGTGGCATCCTTTTAACCAATAAAACATCAACATCTGATCCTCTGTAATTCTCAATAACAGCAGGTGTTCATCATTAATGCTCAATCATCATATAATTAGTCAGTTATCGCATGAAATTTAACTCTTTGATGACTTGGGATTAATGACTTGAAAAGACTTGTTTTGACTTGAAGGTCCCACCTCTGACATGAACTGTGCACCAGCAAACTTGTTAGCTAGATAGTTAGCATCAGCTCACAATATTTACTTATTTTCAGTATGGTTATTATGAATAAACATCTGTCTACTTAGCCAGACAACATAAAAATGCAACATGTCTATTCATAAGATTCTATATTTGAATCAGTTTCAGGTGTATTTGGAAATTTTGTTCATTTGAACAGTTTCTGAAGCTACCAAGAGTCATACATCAAGTACTGCTAAAAGTAATATTTGGCAGAATCACTGATAGTACTTCAAACTCTTAACGTCTCTCACACTTGCAATAATGGGAAATTCTGAACCCTAGGAAAATGGAATACTGGGTAATCTTATTTTACATTTCACACTTCATACTTCAGTTAACAATTAATTCTGGTCATTCATAATTTGAGGTGTCACACTGTACAATATCCTTTCCCTAGGTTACTGTTATTATTTGCATATTTGCATTGTACACAGGAATGACTAGGTAAACACAAAAATAACCAAGTTCTGGCATGAAACTCTATAGATGCAGTCCGATGGTCTAATTCAATCTGACAACATGACATCATAATCACATGGCAAGTGCAGCAGTTTGCAGCATGCTTCAGAAGCCCTCCACCTTCCCCAGCTCCACCTGTATAGATCTGCTATGAAGTGATTCATGTATGCTATGGGGGTTAATTATATATGTTATATGTGCAGCAGTAGTGTTTCTTATATGCTTACAGCAGCATGTAAGTCTCGGCACTTGCTCTGTCGCAGCAGCAGCAGCGTAGCAGATCTATTCCGCCAAGACCAAATACATTAACATTGTCATGTACATTACCATGCCAATCCCTCCAAGCGTTGTCTTGACAGAACTACATTTGTTTTTAGACCATTGAAAATGGGTAGCATACTAAATTTGGAGCTGCAAGAACCAGACTCTAAAGTCATATGAAGATAACTTTAATACTACTCAAGTTACAGGCATTTTGGAAAAAGAACATTTATGAGACTAAAAAACAAGTATGTTCTATGCACATGTTTTGACAGAGGGAAACAAGGTACATATCTAATTTCAACATAATTTTTTCTCCAGAAATTGTTCTTTAAATAAAATAAGTATCAACTGTATACAACATCTGGACATGGAGCCTCATTGAGAATATCTTTAATACTTCTTGAGTTATAGGCACGCAAACTTTGGTAAAAACATGTTTACGGTACTCAGACTTGTATGTTCAATGCAATTGCCTTGACAGAGAGAAACAAGATACATCTCTAGTTTTAACATTATTTGTTCTTCAGGCATTCCGCTTTAAAAGAAAGAAGTATCATATTTTTGCAAACTGACCACATTTGGTTTTTGACCACTGAAAATGTGCACATTTCAATGATTTTCTCCTGGAGCCATATTGAAATTCTAATATCTCACAGGACATTACAAATAAAGATGACAAAAGGAAATTTGTTAAGACCCAATATCTAAAATGGCATTAAAATATCTTTAATACTTCTTGAGTTACAGGCATGCAAACTTTGGAGAAATCTTGAAAAATGCTGTTTTCCCATTTTTTAATAGTCATCATTTACACATAATGCAACAAAGATTGCTAAAATCTACAGACTTTAATAATAGAACTATTAATCTCTGTGTAAAAATAAGATAATGATACTGCCATCTTTCTGAAGCATTTTTTTTAACATTTTACCCCCCGTAACATGACTCTAAATCTAAAGTAAAAATGGCTATTTTTACCATGGCTCTACAAAATAATGGATTACTCAGTAAATACTGATCCACGACATTTAATATTTTGGCTTTCATCACTATACATATCTTTCTTCAGAATGTGATGTGTTGTCTACTGTCAGTTGATGTGTTGTCTGCATTCAATTATTTCAGTGGGCTTAAATAGATCACCATTTACAGCTGATTTAGCTCACAAACAACTGACAGTTTTGACCTAAAGATTTTCATTTACAATAATCCTAAAATTCAACATTAGTAACTTACTTTTTGCTGCATCAGTCACGTGCACGCTCTCAAGATCTCCCGGTTCAGTTCACTGGAGACTTGCTCTAAATGGATCATTTGAATCAGTGAGTTGTTGACTCTTATGCTTTGGAATGTAGTAAAGTGAAAGTAAAAGTTACTTAAATACTTTATATAAACTTGATTCTTATTCAGGTGTTGTTACCTGAATAATCCACAACTGTGTTTATTTGAAGAGTTCAGATGCAAAACCAGCTAAAAGCCATCTTGGTCAAAAATGAGATGATAGTAAGTGAATGCTCTCAACACATATTATACATCCATCAAATACTTTTACTTCAAAATCACTGAAATACCAGCCTCAGCCCAATCAGAAGTACCACTACTTACATAGAAACCTACACATCAGAGCTTGATAAAAATGCATTTTTTAAAGAAAGACATCAGATGGATTTAGAGGCTTTTGCATATGAACTCTTCATTTCTTTAGTGATAGTTATTCATGATTCCCTTTTGTCATTTACAGTTTGCATTTATTTATTTATTTTTACATTTTTGTGTATTTGAACCCTTGACTGTACAATGAACAATGCTGTATGATTTTGAGATCCATCTTTTCACACTAAGGACAACTGAGGGACTCATATGCAACTATTACAGAAGGTTCAAATGCGCACTGATGATTCAGAAGGAAAAACAATGCAAGAAGGGAGTGTAAACTTTTGAACAGAATGAAGATGTGTCTGTTTTTTTTTTTCAAAATTATAATTTAATGGACAAAATATGCACTGTGAAATATAAGATGTGAAAATATTTTTACTAACTCTTAAGAAATTGCCCAGGAAGTTTGCTCAACATCACATTTGTTACACACAAGTCTGTACTTTCAAAATAATTTTAAGGGAACTTTGCAGGCTGATTCTTATCTGATTGAGTACAGAAAACACTAATGTATAGTTGCACTTTTAGATATGTAACCAGCTCTGTTCTAGATAAAGTTTAGGGTTTAGAATAGTGTGAATGACTTTAAGACTAGCATTGCACAGGAATTTGAATAATTTATCTTCTGTTGTTGTTTTACAGTGGTGCTTCAGAACTCCAGATTGCTGATATCTGCAGGTATTTAATTTGTCCATGTCAATTAGCAGTTAAGCAAAGATTGAATTGTCCAGTTTTAAATTTCACAGTTGTTTGTTTGGGTGGGGTGTGATGTGAATATGTCACTACTATATGTTTTTATTGTTCTTATTCTTATCAACATTGTTAAGCTAGTTCAGGTTATATGTGTATTTTGGTGTATTTGAACCCTTTCCAACAATGTTATACACATTCACAGCGCTAACTACGGTCGAACTGACCGCAGCACATGCTCTACAGGACAACTTACTTCTCTGCTTGCCAAAACTGACTGCTATGCCTCAAATTCAAAGAAAGTAGTCGCTAATAGGTAAGTTTACATGCTGTACAATTTTCCACATGTAATTTAGTCTTTCCCTGTTGAAAAAAACGACCCAAACCATGCTGGGCAGGCTGGGAGACCAGCTTAGGTTATAAGTGTTTTCTCCTGGATAATGAAATTGCTTTAATAACAATAGAATCATTTTTGTTGCATTAATTTGTTTTATTATGATGTAGATGTGAAGGGAAAAACAGCTGCTCCATATTAGCCTCCAACAGTGTCTTCTCAGATCCATGTGTTGGCATATTCAAGTACCTGCACATCTCATACTCCTGTGTGTCTAAGTGTAAGTGTTACTGCACAGAGCAATGATACTGTAAACATGTGCTAGTTTTCTAATGTGTTGATTAGTTTTGGTTTGGTTTTACTCATGAACTCACTCATCAGGCTAGACTGATAATAACTTATCACCACTGATGTTTATGTTTGCAGAGAACAACTGCTGACCTTGTGGTTTGGGGCCTCTTCGGTTCATCAGCATTTTAAATGGGCTTAAACGAAATCTATTTCTTAATTGGTAACGCATCTTATATTAAATGGTATTTGCTGATTTTCTTCCTGTAAAAATATGGCAAAAAGGGTAATGGTAGAATACTAGTATGGTGATCCAAACTCACTCTTTTGTGTGTGGATGAAATCAGTGGCTTTGATTTGATTACTTTTGGATTTATTTGGAATTTTCCTTACAATAAACGCTTTGCACATGAATGTGTGTCTGTTGTTGTTAAAGCATGTAGTAAAGCAGAGTGCTGTAGACTGCCGAAAGTTATAACAAATCAAGGAGAAGAGTGCAAAAACTGTCTAAAGGACAAAATGCGTATGTGGTTGGCCAAACAGAAACAAGAATATCTGTACCACCTTAACTTTAGTTTGACAAAATATTGCTTACCAAGTCCTCCTCTATTTGATTTAGAAGTTTACAGATGCAGGCATGTGATCAGCTAGAGACAAAAAAGAAGGAAAATATGACCACGCCCCCAAACCACACCCACAAGCCACACCCCCCATACCATATTATGGCATTAATAATATAATTACTACAATAATCTATAATTATCATGATAACAAGGTAATGGAATACATTATAATAAAGTACTACATATATTTTAGTAAAGTATATAGAATTGTTATTATTATTAAAGTACTTCCTAAAAGGGAAATTAATTATCAATGATTTTAAAATTAATACCTTCTATATCTATAAATATCAAGGCTGAATTTATTTAATCAAAGAAAAAAAAAAAAAAAAAAAAAATGCAATATTGTTAAATATTACAAATAAAAAATATATATATATTTATATTAGGGCTGTCAAACGATTAATCGTGATTAATCACATCCAAAATAAAAGTTTATGTATACATACTATATGTGTTTACTTTGTATATTTATTATGTACATATAAATATGCACACATACATGTATATATTAAAACAAAATATTTATATGTATATATATTTATACCTGTATACAATTTAGATTATAAATAAATATAAATATTTTAGATGTAAATCTAAAATATTTTTCCTTAATATATACATGAATGTGTTTGTATTTATATATACATAATAAATATACACATGCAGTGCACAAATATATAGTATGTAAACATAAACTTTTATTTTGGATGCGATTAATCGTGATTAATCGTTTGACAGCCCTAATTTATATATATTATAAAATGTAATGTTATTTCTGTAATGCAAAGTAGAAATTTCTTCCTCATTACTCCAGTTTTCAGTGTCACATGATCATTTAGAAATCATTACAATTTATTTGACTCTCAAGAAACATTTTTGATTATTATCAATGTTGAAAACAATTTTGCTGCATCATATTTTGTGTGGAAATGATGATACACTTTATTTTTCATTTTTGATTAATATAAAGTTAATGAACAACATTTATTTGCATACATCAAATATATTAATTAAATGTGTTAATGCATTCATGGCCATTTGCACGATTTCAATTCCTCTGGACGCATTGCTGGCCACTTCAGAACTCTCCAGCGTTGTTTGTAACTATTTCTAACTACTTTTTGAAGTGCATTTAGGGTCATTGTCCTGCTGGAAGACCCATGACTTCTAGTGGAGACATAACTTTCTGACACTGGCCACTACGTTGCACCCCAAAATGCCGTTCACACAGTCAAAGCATCCAGTGTCAGAAGCAGCAAAGCAACCTCAAAACATCTTTGAACCTCCACCATGTTTGACTGTAGGGACTGTGTTCTTTTCTTTGAAGGCCTCATTTCTTTTTCTGTAAATGGTGCCATGATGTCCTTTACCAAAAAGCTCTACTTTTGTCCCATCTGTCTCTAGAATCCGAAGTGGGGACAGGGAACGATTCACACAGTGTAAATATGCTTTCCACTGGGGCAAAAGGAGTCTGGTTTTGTGCTGTTTCACACCAGTAGGCACAGACCAAAAAAAAACATATCAAACCCATTTGAATTCTACACAAAATGGATGAAATTAGGAGGAGAACCGGTCAGACAAATAGTGCTTAAAAGAAAAGGGATAATCTATTAGACTGTGGCTGTTAAATGTGGCTTTACCAAGCTCAAGGGCTCTGGCCCAAGCTGTAATATAAACAAAACGCTATTGGCTATTTTAAAAAGGGCGCGGGACTGCTTGATATGTCCCGCCCTATCTTCCTGTTTCAGTTGAAATTACGTCAAGTCAGTGTAAAGCGATATTAAATGTTCTGAGTTTGTCACACCACATAAAAATGTTACTAACCACATTGCAAACTTTGAATGATTAAAAAAAATTTAAATAGAGTAAGTTATAAAAATGTCTCAAAAACTCTCAAACAGAGGGTGTGTCCGCTGATAGCACTGAAGCCACGCCCACTCGCGGGAAAGCTGCCGCCTCTTTCAACTGTCAAATACCACTACAAACTGAATGGATGCACCTTCTAGCAGCTTAAAGTAGTTGTTCACTTCCAGAACAAAAAATTACAGATAATGTACTCACCCCCTTGTCATCCAAGATACCCACGTCTTTCTTTCTTCAGTCATAAAGAAATTCTGTTTGTTGAGGAAAACTTTTCAGGATTTTTGTCCATATAATGGATATATATATATATATATATATATGGTGCCTCCAAGTTTGAACTTCCAAAATGCAGCTTCAAAGGGCTCTAAACGATCCCAGCTGGGGACGAAGGGTCTTATCCATGAAAATGTTGAAATTCTGTTTAACAGTCAAACTCCACAATCCAGTACTACAGAGTTCACAGTCTTTTAACATGTTTTCAGCAATACATTAACAATGTGTTTTGAAACAATTCTCTGAATTGCCTTTACAGGGACTAATTGCACAAACCAACTTATCTTTCATTCTTATGTTTGAAGTTAGTCAATTTAAAATAACTTCTCATTTTTTTTAATGTATGTATTTTATGCCTGTAATGTAAAGCTACATTTTCAGTATGATCCTTCATAAATCATTCTAATATGCTGATTTGCTGCTCAAGCAACATTTTTTGTTAATCAGTGTTGAAAACAGTTGTGCAATACTTTTTGAAAAATGCTTTTTTTTTATGTGATGAACAAAGTTCAAAAGAACGGCATTTAAATCTTTTGTAACACGTGTCTTTAGTAAGGAATAATTGACGACCGGCCGTTGAATTCCTAGAAAATAATGCACACTCCAGGTGGTGATGCGGCCGTCACACCTCGGGTGTGCATTATTTTCTAGGATTTCAGCGGACCGAAGTCAATTATTCCGCTTATACTACGGTTACCACACCTCAAGACATCGATCAGATGATATATTTCAAGGCATTCGTCCGGTTTTTGTAATTAAACGGCTATTGTGAGCAGGATTAATTTCTTACGCAGCTCATCCAAAGTCTTCGTTGTTCCAAAACGTCACTTTAGAACTAGTAATGACACTTGAGCCGTTGATAGCAGAATAATGCAGTTAATAATGTCATTTAGACAGACAGACTGGCAGCCAAACAGACGGAAAGAGAGAGACAGAAAGAGATTAAGCTCGTAAATTACCTCTGTGAGTCTGTGCTTCTCTCGAACGTGATCAGCAGCAGCATCTCTACTTATAGTGAAACTTTGTTCATTTTCTTCAGGAACAGCGTCGTTACCTCGCTTGTGAGAAATGTCTTATAGTTGTTAATTGTCACAGCAGTGCTAACAACATTATCGCGTATGTCTATGCTGGCTGTTATGTGTGTGCGTCTGAGAGAGTGTGGAGAAATAGTGCGTGCTTTCCGTAAATAATAAAACTTAATTTTGCGGCAAAAACATGGAAGAAATCTGTCGTTTTTATCCTGTTGTTTACTGAATTAATTTGTTTGGCCAGTGTCGTTGTGGGTTTTGATTGTTTTGCTGTTTTAGGCTGTAAGGACCTTTGAAATAACTGAAATAATGTGGCAAAGTGATATGTAATTCGGTTAGAAGCTGCCTTCAATCTTACTGAACCCCAACCTTTTGGACATTAGTATTCTGCTCACCTAGTTGTAATGAATGTTTACAAATGCTCACGTTTAAGAATATAACATTCACGAAAATACAGCTTAAGCAGCATATAATTGAACACAAGAAAGCACAGAATTCAGACTTACTCTGTATTTGGTGAAAATAAACTGCCAGTTTAATAACCATACAATAAAACCTGTAAATACCGATGAATTATACTAAAAAAAAATATGATCGTAACAAAAAAAAAAAAAATGAAAAATGCACAACCAGCTAAAGTGGAACAAAGGGAATTATCAGGAAGGACGATTAGAGTTCACAACCCCAGATCCCCAATACACTCACTCTCACTTTCAAACACACACAAAAACTCAGTTACTCTCCGTTAGCAGCACGCACACTCTTACAGTCACTCAGACACGCACAAAGGACAGGGTTTGATAATCAGTACACGTTAAATTCACAAACAAAATGACTGGACCTGCTATAATGTCAGCATGTCACCCTGTGAGCCACCCCCACCCCCCTCCCAGCCACGGGGGCTTCGCTGAGCATCTTCCTCTGGGTGCTGATCATCATTCAGAAGGTAATGGGGAGCGGGGCCGGGAACTGGATGGAGAGGGGTGGGTGCTGTAGGGTGGAATGAGGTGGGAGGGTTGGTGGAAGCCATTTGTGTATTTAAGGTGGATGTGTGTGGGTGTTTGGAGATCAGTGCGGCTCCCCTAGTTCTCGTTGTCACCTGCTTCGTCGCCCTGATTTTCTGACGTCCAAAGCTGCACGTATGAGAATTATTATAATGTATGAGCCAATAAAGCAATGAAACAGATACAACTGGTGGAGAATATACAACGGTGCACTTACAGTGAGGTTGTCCCTTAGAAGCTGCATGATCAAGGTGCTGTCTTTGTAGGAGTCCTCATTTAAAGTGTCAAGCTCAGCAATGGCTTCATCAAAAGCCTGATCAAAAGACGAATATGCTTGAAATACACTGGTTCTTGTAACAATGCTCACTGTAGTCAAGATTTGCAAAAAAAAAATGAAATACACATTCATATGATGAAGTATAAGAGGCTGTCCACATAGGACACATTCTTATTTTTCTATGGTTTTATCTGTAAAGATGCATTTAGATCACCTTTGGCGACTATACTGTCTCTCACTACTTTGGTAAGTTAAAAAATTCAAATTGTGCTACATGCAAGAACTCGTCCTGTGTGAACGGCCCCTTGTGCTGCTAATGTTTAAACAGATACCAACCGTCTTAGCGAGGTGACAGGCATTCTCAGGAGAGTTGAGGATCTCGTAGTAAAAAACGGAAAAGTTGAGGGCAAGACCCAACCGTATAGGGTGTGTGGGCTGCATTTCCTTCTTACTTATCTCAAAAGCATCTTGGTAAGCCTTCTGAGAGCTCTCAACCGTGGCTGAAAGAACAAAACGTTGATCTTGTGTTAATTACGTTAAAAAAAGCCAAATATGTAATTTGTTTATAATTATGTCAAAGAGTCAGACAGACAGATAGTAGCGATGCACTGAAATGAACTGAAAGTTCTTATCTAATCAAAAACCAAAACTGAATATGAAGTTTTTTTTAATTCAATTTGGGTAACATGATGCTGAGTGTAGAGTTCTTCAGCAACAAGTCACTTCTGCAGAATACTTTTTGGTCATGTAGAAGTTCGCCCACACTGCTGATATGTTTACCTGTTGCAGCTTATCCACAGCATGTTCACAAAATGGATGCTAAAACAGTCAAAACACACCTTTGAAGAAGCGCTAATGAAACTTTAGTGTTTCAATCTAGGATTTCAGCTCTCTAAAAATATTATGTCAGAATTTTTTTTTTTTTTCATGTTTTTGACAAATATTTTCAGTTACCAAAATTTCAGCATATCATAGATGGATAGACAGGTGGATATACATAGTGAGATAAATGACAGACAAACAAACAGACAAAGAGATAGATGATAGGATAAGAGAATGATGGAACTATAGATAGAGCAATGAAGAGACAGAGAGATTGTTAGATAGACAGGCAGAACTGACAGATGGATAGAGATAGAGATAGACAGACAGATAGGTGGATATAGGATGATAGAATGATAGAATGGTAGACAGAATGATAGACAACAAAAGATAGGTAGATAGAGAGAGATAGACTGAAGATAGAATGATATATATATATATATATATATATATATATATATAGAGAGAGAGAGAGAGAGAGAGAGAGAGAGAGATAGAGAGACAGATGGTAGGATAAGAGAATGAGAACGATAGATAGAACAATAGATAGGTGGATGATAGGAAAGAGAATAGAAAGATAGAACAATAAAACGATAGAAAGATAGATAAATAGAACGATAGATAGCATTGCTCTAGATAGATAGACAGACAGATAGGTGGATATAGGATAGATAGAGAGAGATAATAAGATAAGAGAGAGATAAGTTTAATTTAATTTTTTTCCCATTCTATTATGATTTGTTATTATTATTATTTTTCACTTTTTTTGAAGGCTTTGGCAATATTGTATTTTTACAGTCATGCCAATAAAGCAGTTTTGAATTGACAGATAGACAGATAAAAAGATAGAATGATATATATATATATATATATATATATATATATATAGAGAGAGAGAGAGAGAGAGAGAGAGAGACAGATGATAGGATAAGAGAATGAGAACGATAGATAGAACAATAGATAGATAGGTGGATGATAGGATAAGAGAACAATAGAAAGATAGAACAATAAAACGATAGAAAGATAGATAGATACATAGAACGATAGATAGCATTGCTCTAGACAGATAGACAGATAGATAGAGCGTCCAATAGACAGAATAAGAGAATGATATCGATCGAACAAATAGAAAGGTAGAAAGATCGCTTGATAGAACGATTGCTAGATAGACAGGATAAAAGAATGATAGAACCATTAGTCAGACAATCTAACGATAAATAGACCATAAATAGCCATGTCCACACTAATATGTTTTCATTTGAAAACGCATTTTTTTTCTCTCCGTTTGGCCTTCCACCCACACTGAGACAACGTTCTGTGTTAAGGGAAACAAAGCTTTTTGAAAACGCTCTCCAAAGTGGATAAATTTGAAAACACTGTTTTCACGTTGTAGTGTGGACTGTGAAAACGGAGGCTTTTGAAAACGATGAAGGAAATTTAGTCATGTGATGCATATTGTACCAATAGATATCCATGTTTATACTGGTAATTGTGCTTGTTTATGTGCTATTCACTGTCACTGCTGCTGAGATTTACCATGAACTCTTCATATTACAGTACTAAAATGGTGACAATTTACTTACAGTTGCTGTCCTGACTCCTGCGGCAAAACATGACGGCAGCTGCTTTTTAGATCAAATACTAGTGAGCGCGACATGCGTGTCAGTGAATGATGAGATATTTCTGTAAATAAAATGATCCTGCCAGAAGAACTGCGTGAAAACTTATGTCTGTTCCGTCTGTATAATCTCAGAGTTTTTGGAGGCTTCACGCAGGAGAATTTAACATTTTCCTACGTTTCAATGTGGATGAGAAACTTTTGGAAAATGCTAGTGTGAACAGAGAGCATTTAACAATGAAAACTCTGTTTTTGAAGGAACACTCCACTTTTTTTGAAAATAGTTAAATAGTTAAGCTAATTTTCCAACTCCCCTAGAGTTAAAAAGATGAGTTTCACCGCTTTTGAATCCATTTAGCTGATCTCCGGGTCTGCCGTTAGCACTTTAACATATCTTAGCATAAATCATTGAATCAGATTAGACCGTTAGCATCTTGATCAAAAATGACCAAAGATTTTCAATATTTTTCCCATTTAAAACTTGACTCTTCTGTATTTACATCGTGTACAAAGACCGACAGAAAATGAAAAGTTAAAGATAGAAGATAAAGACAGATAAATAGATATACTTACTGGTCTTGGCTTCTCCAGACGCAACCTCAGATAAGTACCTATAGTAATCGCCTTTCATTTTCAGGTAAAACACCTTGCTCTCTGCCTGAGAAGCATTGGCAATGAGGTACTTCTCCAAAAGACCCTGTCAAGACATGTTGGGACCATCAGGACGGCTCATATTTGTGGTCTAACATAGTGTTGAAATGGAACATTTGATTCCTACACTTTCAATACTAAAACGAAGTGTTGTAAACTGAATATTATTGGTATTTAAGAAGGAATTTAATGTGACGAGGTCATTATACAAGTTGATCAGAAGATCAAGAGAAAGAAGTGCACATACCAGCACATCATTGCAGATGTCCTGCAGTTCGGTCTCGATCTTTTCACGATACTCGCGTGCCATCTGCTGCTTCTTCTCGTTCCCCTCGGTCTTCTGCTCGATGCTGGAGATCACACGCCAGGAGGAGCGACGGGCGCCCACCACGTTCTTGTACGCCACCGACAGCAGGTTGCGCTCCTCGTTGGAAAGCTCCACACCGCCCTCGGTAACAGACTTCATAGCGGCTGCCATGTCATCATAGCGCTCGGCCTGCTCGGCCAGCTTGGCTTTCTGCACCAGGTCACTCTTGTCCATTTTTAGACTGAAAACCAGATACGAGTAGGTATGAGGACAATAATTGACCAAAAAACACACCAAATGTAACATTTTTTAAAGCACCAGACAAGATTATGTAACACAATATTGGTATTAATGCTCAATAATTGATGATCAGCAGTAGTTTAAGGGCTGCAATGACTAAAGTATTTTTTGTGTTTTTAATTTATCTTCTTAAATCACAAGACTAATATTTTAGTCTCTGCTGTTTTCATTTGATGTGCAAAACTTCTTTAAACAATATATGTATCAGGCCTATTCAATAATCCTAATAAGCTTTGTGTTGTTACTTTTGATATGAAAAAACATCTCAGCTGTCAAATTTTGTAAATTAAAGCATGAAAATATTGGACATCAGAATGTGTTGAAAGACTTACTGAAGCATAAACACTCAATCTGTGTTTTAACTACAGAAATGTGTCAATAAAACAGCTTGTAAGCAATACACTACCAGTAAAACGTTTTTGAACAGTAAGTCTCTTCTGCTCATCAAGCCTGCATTTATTTGATCCAAAATACAGCAAACGCAATAATATTGTGAAATACTTCTACTCTTTAAAATAACTGCTTTATATTTGGATACGTCAGTTTTCAGTGTCATATGATCCTTCAGAAATCATTCTTATATGCTGATTTGCTGTTCAAGACACAGTTTTTATTGTTAATATCAATATTTAAAACAGCTGAGTACATTTTTGATCCAAAGATTAGCATTAATCTGAAATATAATTGTAAGATTATATACTATACCATTTAAAAGCTTGGAGTCAATAAAATATTTCTTTTTATAAATTTGGGAAATAAATGATCGAAATTTTTACTTTTATTTAAAAAGAACGCTTTAAATTGATCAAAATTGATTGTAAAAACCATTTATAATATTACAAAAGATTTCTATTTGAGATAAATGCTCTTCTGAACTTTCTATTCACCTACTCAGCTGTTTTAAACATAATAATAAACTTTTTTTGAGCAGCAAACCAGAATATTAGAATGATTTCTGAAGGATCATGTGACTGGAGTAATGCTAAAAATAGAAATGTTGATGCACATCCTGCTCCTCACAGCACAGACTGTAAAAGCAGACTGTAGTTTTTGCTATTCGTTATAGCAAACAAAGTGTAGAGACAATGTAAATAATTTCAGTGTACAGTGCAGAGAGCTTTATTCATTAAAATGCAAGTTTGTGAGATTGCAATGAACTAAGAACTTTTAGACAGCTTTTTAATGATTATAAAGGAAGTTTGCAAACATGAAATTTAATTTATACAACACTTTTATACATTTTTGATTTTATACAAAAGTTAATATTAAGTGACTTATATTTTAGGAAAACTGTTGTCTGATTGTGCTCTATATAATCAACAATAATAGTTCAAAACAAAGCCACAACTGAGTGAATGAAACTGCGCTTCTGAAGAATTGATTTAATGAATTATTCAGTCACAAAGATTTTTACTTAGTGCCACCTATTGGCAGTTTCAGTTGATATTTTTAAAAGTATAAATGGAGTCATTTAAATTATTACAATTTCTATATTCAAAACTTTATATTTAATAACATTGTTATTATGAAATGTATTAACTTCACCAGTCAGGTCAAAAATTCTGTAAATATTCCATAATGCCACATTTGAGCTCTTCTGTGCCATGAAAAGATGAATTGTTGATACTGATTTCATTTGATAATGTATTCAGCATGATTGTATCTTATTTTAATTAAAAATAAAAATATGTTTATAAATCTATTTTTTTAAAGTGACTTTTAATTAAGTTAGACAAATGGCATTACAAAAGGTAAAAAAAAAAACTCTTTATGGAGTCAAATATCACCTTATAATGGGAAGTTTTTTCTAGCGCTCCTCAAGCGTTTTGTTATTAAACACAGGGCGTCATTAATGATGCTCACATGCAAATTCACACACAACTTATCTTTAATTTGGCCAGAATTGCAGGTGCCTAAATTTAAGGTTTAAAAAATATGAAATAATAAATGTTATTATAGATTATAAAGAGTTATATAATTAAATGCATCTGAAAGGTCATCTAAAATGACAATTATTATCATAATATTTTACCGTTTTCACTGTTAAATATTAATGTATCAACTGTCAGGGTCCCTGTATATTGTAATGTATAACTTGAGAGATATTTTTCTCCCAAGAAAAACGGACATGTACCTGATATATCCAAATGAATCGAAATCGGATCGAATCAAGAGCTTGTGAATCGGAATCGAATAATGAAATATGCGTCAATACACAACCCTAATTGATCCTGTCAAAAATGTAACGCACCAATAACAGAAAAAAAAAAATACTTATGATATCATGTTTAACACTCACTTGTCACATTTACATTTTACAAGGCCTGTATGGAGGTAAAACAGCGTGCGGACAGTGACTAAATAGTAGATGAAAGCGTATTTTACTAAAACAAATTGAGCATTCAGAACATTGCTAAAATAATCAAACTGTGTAGCGGCTTTCATAAATCATAGTTCGTCCTTTTCTCGGTCATAACGTTCAGCCAATCGATTCAATTGAACTCTGTCAGGCTTCGCCGACGTGAGCTAGCACGCTAACCACACGTCCTTACACTGACAGAACGAAATTCTCCGAA
Organism: Cirrhinus molitorella; assembly: GCA_033026305.1. Classification (NCBI taxonomy): domain Eukaryota; kingdom Metazoa; phylum Chordata; class Actinopteri; order Cypriniformes; family Cyprinidae; genus Cirrhinus; species Cirrhinus molitorella. The sequence goes on from CM065125.1 coordinate 26,111,610, forward strand.
AATACGTAACGATTTTTGACCTTCTAAACAATACTGCTAACCTTATACTATTATCTAACACAAAATGATGGAAGGGGGTTCGGATATTTCATTGTAACGATTCAGCGCGTCTGACAGACAGTAGGCCCGAAGCGCTTAGCAACCTGCTAAATCCCTCCGCTCGCCGCAGGAACGGAACACAAGATCATTTACGCAATCGAAACAATGAAAGCATGTTATGTAAGACACGTAGAGAGTGGTAAAACATAAAAGGGAAACACACTCACGTTCCGAACGGCGTTTGCTCTGACTTTAATCGTTAAAAAGACACAAATTGGGTCCCGTCCTCCGCCTCGCTCTTCGGTTGTTCTGGGCAGTACCTCTTCCGCTTAGAGTGACACTTCCGCTTCCTGCAAACCGTGCCCACTGTCTGAAAGTTTTTTCTTATGTAACATGTATTTAATATAACGAATAACTCTTTTAGTTCATGTTGGAAATACTGGGGTCGACAAATACTGTTATAATGAATAAGCACAGAATTTAAGCGATTAAGAAATTAAGCACATACATGATTTATATTATATTTAATTATATTTATATTTATATTTGTGTTCTTAGCTAAGGTTTCTGAACTTGATTAGTATTATTTTATTTGTAAATGCCACTGTCTGGAGGTATAAGTTACACATTTTCTGTTATAAATACAGTTTAGATCAGAAGTTGTCAGCTGTAAGGGTTGAGAGTCCAGCTGAAATGAGTAAACCACATTTATGAGGGTGAGGTAAGGTGTGGCAGCTTTACTCTGGATAAGGAAAAGATAGACCAATACACCTAAGTCTATTTTAAGACTTCTCCAATCTTTTGAAATTAGAACAAAATATCTTTGACTTAAGAAAGGCCACAGAAGTACAACAGCTAAAAGCAAAGTAGTAAGTAAATAAAAGCAAATACAAGCAATTTTTGTTTGTTTGTTTGTTTGTTTTATACAATTACTTATTAGACAAAAGAAGGTACATCAGTCTCACAAACTGAAAGAACTACACTACCAGTCAAAAGTTTTTGAACAGTAACATTTTTAATGTTTTCTGCTCACCAAGCATGTATTCATTTGGTCTGAAGTACAGCAAAAACAGTAACATTTGAAATATTTTTACTATTTAAAATATTTTTTTATTTGAATATATTTTAAAATGTAATTTATTTCTGTGATCAAAGCTGATTTTTTTGCATCATTACTCCAGTCACATGATCCTTCAGAAATCATTCTAATATTCTGATTTGCTGCTCAAAAACATTATTATTATGCTGAAAACACTGTCCGCATTTATCTGTAATATAATTTTTTGTTACATTATGAATGTCTTTAGCATCCTTGCTAAATAAAAATAATAATTTTCATAATTTCTTTCTGCAGTAGGATTTGTTTGTTTTTAAAAGAATAAAGACATCTTATGCTAATCAAAGAAACATTACAATAAAAAAAACATTTACAATTTAAATGTAATTTATTCCTGTGATGTCAACACTGAAATTTCAGCATATTTCTCCAGTCTTAAGTGTCCCATAATCCTTAAGAAATCATTCTAATATGCTGATTTCCTGTTTAAAGTATAATTATTATTACAAATGTTGAAAAAAGTTGAGCTGCTTAATATTTTTGTGGAAACTGTTTTTTTCAGGAATCTTTGATGAACAGGAAGTTCAAAAGAACAGCATTTATTTGAAATAGAAATCATTTGTGACATTATAAATGTTTTTATCTATTTAATGTGCCCTTGCTGCTAATACAAATCTTATAAACCCAAACATTTTCATGCATCAATAAGCAAGAAACTGCACAAAAAGACAACTTTCATAATTTTTATTTAAAAAAAAAATCTAATTTCAAATATGCCAACAAAAAGCGTTCATTTCTAAGCACTGCAAACATTCCCAAACATCTGCCGCCCAATGTTCTACTAAAGAAAACAGCACAATCTGTATTTGTCTATGTCATTAAATAAGAACGGTGTTCTCGTTTTCAGAAGTTCAGAGGAGATTTAAAGTCACACTTTTGCTAGACGTATGAATCACAAAACAATCGTTTGCATTCTTGTGCATTGACTGCGCATTGGAGATTCAGTTTTTCTTTGATAAAACAAAGTCCGATATAAAAGGCTGTGGTTCATTTTCCAAAAGCAAGGAACGCGTTTACCTACTTCTGGTTTCCATCCAATAATATCCTGGTCTTTTTCTCTGAAAAACAAATACTGCTCTGAGAGTAAAAATTCACCAAACAGACAGAAATGTGTTCTGGTTATCAGATATGCTAACTGCAGAAAAACAATGATATTTCTGGAGGAAAGAGGTAAAGTAAAACAAGCAAATCAGAGGCAGCCTGTTCACAACCCCTCTAGCCTCAGAGTCAGATTTATTAATCGAGATTACACTCAAAACCCTCCACAGTTCACTCCAAGCCTTAGGTCACTGCACTTCAGAAGAGAGCAGCGAGTATATTCGTCAGCCAAAGGGGCAGAGCATCAGTCTGGGGAAGAAGCCAGAACAGGGTGTTTGTATTAGTTGGCTTTGGCTCGAAGCTGGGCTCTTTTGCCGGTGACGGCCTGGAATCCAGTCTTGATGCTGGCTACAGAGCAACGTGAGTGACAGGTTTCACACTGTAGAAAGTAGAGACGTGTGTCTTTCTGCAGAATTGTATCCGGTGAACGGCAGGTGTGACATGTCACATATTCCTCTGTGAAACACAAAGAGAAAATGCATTGTCAGAAATGAGGAAACTAAACAGTAGATGCTGTGTTTTCATCTTGTGCTCTGTAAGCCAAAAAAGCAGACTGACCTAAACACTACCATATTGCACATACTAGACTTGAAAGGAGGTCACCATGTTTTTTTTTTTTTACATGAAACTAGGGCTGCACAATTATTAGTACTAGTCGACCAATGTATCAGTTTTGCTCAGTTTAATCAGCACCGATAGTCGATTGGCAGAACAATCGGTTATCGGCAAAAATCCATGCCGACAGCTTTTTCGGGTTGCATCCTTAATGAAGTGGCTGAGAAGGCTCCACTGTCATTATACAGTGTGAGAGCCATAGATATGCATGATGAGAGCGGCCTCTAGAGGCGGAAATCACTGACAACACGTGCTGTTTGTTAAAACATAAGATACTGCATGCTGAACACAGCGGGACACTTCAGATGCAGAAACACTGACAACAAACTATAGTGCGTGTTCATATCATTACATCGAAAGTACTTTGTTGACTAGATGCTGCATTAGTAGAGAAAGCACAGCAGTATATTTGCTATTAAGGCTGAGGAAGCGAACATTAGCTTCACATCAAGAGGTTAAAACAATGTGACCAAAACAGTAAGTCCAACCCAAATGTCACGATTGTTACAATCTATTTGCATTAGTTTATATCCAACTGATCACATTAATGCATCTGTTAGCCAGCAAGTTGCATATTTAAAGCTAGTGATGTGAGACAGCAACTGTATTCATTCAGCTTACAGAAATCCTGCCGCATCACAGAGCGCTATCAGAGTTTTACATTAAATACATCATATCTGTCCCAAATCGATGTAAATGTACATAAAGACTTCACCATGGGCTGAAAGACTGTGTGCATTTTTAGCAAAACGTTTTTCTTTCTGTGGCTCTAATAAAGTCTGTATGCTTCATATAGAGAGCTATAATATAAAGAAGTTTAATATAGATTGCGCTTTCTCTTTCCATTTGCTCTGTTGTTTTAAACACCAGACTTCAAACACATATATGCTGTTTTTGATAATTCTTGAAGTAAACTTATGTCTGTTTGGTGATTAAATACACAGTTTTAGACTGCTGTTTGAAATAAAATTGCGACGTGTCCGGTGTGTGAGATAACTGATACGAGATCTCCGGATACGGTGCTGGCCTTTTGCTCAGTTTGTGACTAAAATATTTTGTTATTTTGATTAGATATTCATCAAGTGCTCTAGAATAGAAGCAGTTAAACTGTGAGACTACACATACAATATCCATATGATGTCATTTCAATACTATGGCTTTTGTGTAGATGTTTAAAGACTGTTGACATGAAATGGTAACACTTCACAATAAGAGTCCATTTGTAGCATCAACTAAGCTGTAGAATGCAAGTATTGTTCCTTGTTAGTGTGTTAATTTCAACATTTACTCATATTTTTAAATATACAATTAATATCAATACATTTATTCTTTTACAAAGTATGGTTCAGTCCCTTTTTTAAATAGTGGACCACTCTTTTAGTTTCCTTTCAGTATCCATTTTAAAATCTATCGGTTGATTAATGGGTATTGCCTAGTGTGGTCCAACCAAGTACAGTTTTTCCATTTAAAACCAAAAGGCATAAAAATAAAGTGATGCCTACAGTAAGTATATCGGGGTATTTGTTGGGAGGTACAAATATCTGCAAATAGTATTGGTACACCAACTACAAATTCATGTGTGCAAACATTTGACTTACTTATATATCTTCGCAAGACGTTTTCTATTTGTTTCTGTTGAAAGCGTCCCTTGATTACAAGCTGGTTATTTCCATCTATGGATCCACTAGAAGACATTGCTTACGTTAGAGGAGAAATCACCTTTTTACATCACAACAGAATTTTGGAAATGCAATTATAAAAGTTCACCTGGTTCCTAACTCAGCTAACAGAAATGCCAAAAGATGTTTGGGCTGTCGATGCAACCTGATAAGAGTAAAAGAGTAGACAAGAATTTATTTAAAAAATTTCACCAATAAACTAGAATTACTGGTTTGGTTACATTCACATATGGGTCAATGACAAGTAAAAATGTCCATGTTAAAAAAAAAAGAAAAATGTTTTTATTTATTTTCTCCTCACACTCATATGCGAGTATATACATTCTAATCATTATTTTCTTAAAAGGCATTAAATATATTTATCATAAATGCAAAAAGTCTACATACATACATACATATACATATTTACAGATATCATGAGTTACTTTTTTATTATTATTATTATTATTATTATTCAATATTTAAATTTTTGTATTTATTATTAATAAAAAAAATATATTAAAAAAATTAAGACTTTATATTCATAAACATGATGAGAGTCTTACTGTTTTTATTCCTTTTTGTATTTTGTTGCACTTTATGTTGATTTGGCATACATGTATTCATCAAAAGTTAATTTATCCTTTTAAAAAGGATTTAATTTATTATGATGTTATTTGATGTTATTATGACAGTTATGTCACTCTGATATACACTGTTGTTCAAAAGTTTGGGATCAGAAGACTTGTAATGTAAAGAAGTCTCTTAGGCTCATCAGGGCTGAATTTATTTGATCAAAAATACAATAATAAATAAGAAAAATAATAAATAAATAAGAAAAATAATATTTTTCTATTTTAATATACTTTAATATATAATTTATTCCTGTGATGCAAAGCTGAATTTTTATCAGCCATTACTCCAGTCTTAACGTTATGAAAACCTGGACTACATTTTCTGAGATTTTTGCAGAGGTGTTTGTGTTGCACATCATAGATGACAATGTAAGCATCCATTAATTTTAATTGTTGGAGAAAACTGGTTAATTTTGAGCTTTTTTGCGCTATTTTCATCTTCCGAGTTTAAAATCTACATTGTGTTGGATGGACTATAGTACATCGATGATGCGTTGGTGTCTCATAATTATTAATGAGGCTGCATGTTCTTATCCTATGAGAAGACGCTTAGCCTAATTATTCACAACAGTGTGTGCTGATTGGCCATGACAGATGCTTCAAACTGTGAGATTGCATACATTAAACGAGAACGAGAGAAACGAGAACTAACCAGTGCTGAAACAGGGGGTTTCATAACCCTTTAAGTGTCACAAGATCCTTCAGAAGTCATTCTTAATATGCCGATTTATTATTAGAATTACCCATGTTCGCAACAGTTGCTGCCAAAATTTTTTTGTTGGAACTTGTGATACTTTGATTCTTTGATGAATGAAAAGTGAAAAAGAACAGCCATTTATTCAAAATAGAAATCCTTTCTAACAATATAAGTTTTGCAGTCAATTTAACACAAAGTATTAATTTCTTTCAAAAAAAAAAAAAAAAGAAAGAATAAAAATACTGAACCCAAACTTTTGAACGATAGTGTATATCGTCTATTTTAAATAAAAGCTGTTCTTTTTAACTTCTTATTCATCAAAGAATCCAAAAAAAGTATCACAGGTTCAAAAAAAACAAACAACAATAAAAACAACATAAAATATAAAATTAAAATTAAACAACTGTTTCCAGCACCGATAATATATCAGCATATTAGAGCGATTTCTGAACGATCATGTAACACTAAATTACTGGAGTAATAATGCTGAAAATTCAGCTTTGATCACAGGAATAAATTAGATTTTAATGTAATTAGATTTATTTATTTAGCATTTTAATGCTTTAACCCTTTAACTGTCACTCCCATATTTGAACAAATATGTGTAAATGCAGTATTTAAACTTATTTTTTTATAATTCATGAACAAAAACATTATGTAATACGATTTTGATGTACATTTTCCATCATAGTGCAATGTCCGATTTTAAAATGGGCTTCAAAGGATAAATTTTGAGATTTTAAATTTTCAAGTGATCTATAATTTCTTATGATTTCTAAAGCATGATACGGAAAAGGGCAACAAAGAAAGCCTTTTTGTGACAAAGGTCAGAACTCCTGTTGATTTTTGTAGATTTTTGAGGTGCACTCTTGTCATAAATTTATCTATTACTTTTCCTACATCATTTGTAACACACACACAAAAAAAAAAGTAAAATATCTATTTAGGAGTCTTAGACCTTTCCAACGATATATAGTTTGTCATGATTAAATTAAAATTTGTAAAATGATGAAGAAACTTAGGCATCCCACAGGTGGGACGGGTGACAATTAGGGGATTAATGTATTTTTAAAAAACCGGTAGGACCAAAAAATCTTTGTGATTGACCCATGTATGAGCAGTACAGCAGACATAGATCTTAAATGTTTATACTCACAGTTTGCAGATATCAGTGAAGTTGACAAAAGAGGTTTTCTTGGTCCCAACCCGGACCACCTGAGGCGGCTTCATCACAAACTTCCTCTTCTCCCCTGCCACCATATCAGGGTTCTTCTCCCTCATGATGTTAAACACCCGGCTCAACAACTGTAAACATACAGAAATGTAAATAATGACACTCCAAATAAAAAAAACTGTCATTAGCATGGGGTAGAAGTATATGAGATGTGTGTATGAATAATCATAGTACCTCATCGTAGGTGTAATCCCTCTCCGAACCAGCCCACGCTGGGCCAGACTGTGAACTGAATGTGATGCCATCTGCGCTTTTATCATCCTCGATGACTGTAGTAAAACATAGGTTATAATATTTAGACAATCAAACATTTAATCACCAATAAATTTAAAACAGTGCATAATTGTGGTGCATTAAAAACCCCTAAAATAAAAAGCCAAATTATTATTTTCATAACATTATATACTTTATTTTTTACAGACATCACTTGCTGCATAATAAAAAAAATTAAAAAAAATTAAGACTGATGTGAGTTCAGAGTAAAAATTATTTGTAGATGGCAGCTCTTGCTAATTAAAAACTTATTAACGTTTTCCCTTCCTTTGATAACTTCTAACTATTGTTCTATAAATAAATAAATAAAATAAATAAATAAATAAATGCAATTATGCAGCACACTAATTAAATGACGTGCATCTTCATACCATCATCCTTTTCCACAGTGTCACTTTCCTCGACAAATTCCACCTTTTTTTGTTTCTTTTTTTTAGCTGGAAGCATCAGATCCAAATCATCTTCCTCCATCACTTCCTGCTGCTCTCCCTCAATTTTCAGCTCCTGGTCACCAATAAAATGGAAAGAGTCAACAGCCTTTAGAAAAACTATCCAATACAAGAAAATAAGCTCAATTGATGTCACATTATACCAGACACCTAAAAAGATAAAATAACTGAAATGTATTGGTCCCGTTTTATATTAGGTGTGTAACTATGTACTTATGACAAAAAAAAGTTAATTATCACTGAAAACACATCTAAAGAGGGACAGGATTAAAGTTAAGAGACAGGTTTGGCGGTATGGTTAGGTTTACGTGTGTGTTAATGAGTAGGTGTAGCAGTGTAATTATATATAAACTACAAAAATTAATTACAGATGTAATTACAGGTTAAATTAGTAGCCAAACAATATAAACTGAGTCTGATTTCTTTTTCTTGAACAAAGAAAAGATGTTTTTGGAAATTACAAGGGCACATTAATTAAAAAAAATTCATGTGCATTATTAAATCATTAGTGGTTCAAGATATTTCATATGAATAGGGTCAAATGTAATTACACAGATATGGTCACATACAGTGCTGTACGGTGTCCAATAATTCAGTGAGATTCTTGTTTGCACAATGAGTCTGCACACAGAGATCTGATCTCATCATCATCATCATCCAGTCTGTTTGGAATGACATGAAGAAACAGACAGAATAAATCCAAAAGAACTGTTGCAACATCTCCAAGATGCTTCAAGAAACCTACCTGCAAAGCTACAGTACTGTTAAAAGTTTTAGCCACTTGTGTAAAAATTCTGTAAAATGAGGATGCTGTCATTTTAATAATGTCATAAATAGATTTTCTTTATCAGTTAACCTCTATTAACTAAATTAAGTCATTTGGTGAGATCATACTTTAAGTTTCAAGCAGCTTTTGCCCTAGGTGCACTTGCGTTTGGTTTTAGGGATGCGTGCGCAGCATGGTTGCAGAAAACCTGGAGAAGAATTACACAGATACAGTACAAAATACTTTGATTTAAAAAGATTATAGATTATATTGTTAAGATGTAATTTTCAAAATGTTCTCCGCATATTACAAGAGCTTGTCACCCAGCGATAAGCACTGTTATTCAATGAAGTTAGATAGTGGGATAGTCTTACAGATCCGAAACAGGGATGACTTTTTGACTTTTTGTGGGCGGTTCAAGTGGCACTCTATGGAGCCATGGAATAAAAGAAAAAAAAATAGATTCTCCTGGATTTATTCTGTCTCAGTTTGTTCTGTTTCTTCATGTCATTCCAGACAGACTGGATGATGAAGAGATCAAATCTCTGTGTGGAGCACTCGCTGTTATTCAGGCTTCTTGTGCAAACAATAATTTCACTGGATTATTACAATTAATGGCAAAAAGAATGTTTGGGAATACAAATTTATATTATCCACTGACACACTACAGCAAAAGATAGAAATAACTGACTTAAAACCATTTTTTTATCTGGTGAAAATACTATCGTTCTAATATTTTTGGCCACCGCTCTATGCCTGGTCACAGGAATTTCCGATAAGTGGTGAGAAGTATTTCATGTGCATTGCATTATTTTCAAGCTATTTCCTCACGAACAACCTACCTTCATGCCTTCCTCAATGTCATTTTCAAACACCTTCTTCGGTTTCTTTTTCTTTTTTTTCTGGTTAAAGAAGTTCAGATCATCTAAATCATCTGAAGGCTCTGTGAAGATATTTGAGGACCAATGAGTGTCATAAACAGCCAAAAGTTCAATCTGCACTGTACACAAACTTAAAACATGCCAACTGGTTTTTTTTTTTTTTTATTTATTTATTTGTAAGGACAACACACATTAATCAACATTTCTGTAAATGTGCCAGTGTTAGCCAGCCGGCTAATTTTCAACTGTAGTCCTTTGGCTAGATGTTATAAAGAACCTTATTAAAGTATCGTAAACAAACCAAACAAACAATACATAAATTACTAGTAAAATAATCAAAACATACCCAACACATACATTTAACCACCTAATTGCAAACAGCGGACATGGAATGTGTTAACAGCAGATGAATTAATGTCAACATTATTACTAAAATAAACAGCACAATGTTCAACTGTTCAAGGTTGTGGTTTAAATACAATTGTTGAGAAGAGCGAAACACTTAACTGATGATCATACTTAGATCCTCTCACCTTTTTTCTTGACTTCATCATCTTCAAAATCCAATTCTCGCTCCTCTGCTGCTTCAGGCTCAGATTCTTTCTGCTCAGTCTGCGGAGTCTCCTCTCCATCTCCATCTTCGTCCAGCATGAAAGGCTTCTTCTTCTTCTTTTTCTTCTTTGACGTGGTGGGGTCGAATAAAATCTGAGGACACAAAGATGCATTTTGCTCAAATATGCCTCAATGTGCTAAAAAAAGCTCTTTTGTCTCTCAATCAATGTTGAGTGTTACTTATCAGTTTATGCATTTTATACAAGCAGAAATAATACGTAATAACGTCATGTGAAACACAGTTGTAAATGCAGCCCACAGCACGTTATAGGCGATAACTGCTCTATGCCAAAAAGTCACAACTTGATTATTTCCACTCCGTTATGATTAATAACAAAACATACAAATAGAACACCACTGTACCTCGTCTTCTGACATGATGACTAAATCAAATATCGATGTTTCTCGTCCTGTTATATATCGTTGACTATTCTCATCCACTGTCTTGCATCAGCACAGGCGAGCTTAACGCGCAAGCGTACTTCCGATGACCAATGATTACATCATAATGACGACAACATTACGCGACTCTCCGTTAGTGTTGTTGTATTTCAGTCGATTACAAAGATTTGTGTTTTGATTTAGATATATGAATAATTATTTGTAGCTTCTTCCAGACAAATAAAGAGAACAGAACGACTCAGGACAACAAACAAATGAGCAAGGTTTTCCTTAGAAGCAAACAGCCATGTGCTTTATTGAAAATCATGAATCGACCCCAAAACCCTTACACATATGCCACATACACCTCAACCTGAATAGATACATAATTTTTGCATATCAAAAAAAGTATATGCTCCCATTGGAGGAAAAAAATGTGGTATAGTTTTATAATTGCAACCATACTGTCAGATAAACCCTCAGTACATCAATGAATCAGGCCTGAAAGCACAACAGGAAATATCTGTTATTAAATAGGTAATTTCTGCAACTATCTGGATGAATGTAAAATAAAAACAACAACAACAAAAGGGACATGGCAAAGAATACACAGGCTAAAAGAAAAGAGTAAAATGAACAACTAGATGCAGTACAAACACCATGCCTAGCTCTTCCTTCTCAAATTTCATCAGTAAGCCATGAGGCATTTCACAGTCATTTAAAGACATGTCACTCAAATTGCATCAGCATGCTATTCATTAAGGCACATAACACAGCAGGCACTCTTTATATGCATTTGAGTGCAAGAACAGGACAGACGTTATTGTTTTGTATATAAATTTAACTACGGTGGATGCTACAGAAAGACTAACACCAGAGAAAAGGAATCCAAAAGTTTAATGATCTCTCAAATAAAAGCCATTTGAATTTTTGTTTAAACATACAAATGTACACATATGCCACATACGCCTCAACCTGAATAGATACAGCATTTTTGCATCTCAAAAAAGTATATGCTCCCACATGAGGAAAAAAAATATGGTATAGTTTTATAATTACAACTATCTACTGCCAGATAAACCCTTAGCACATCAATGAATCAGGCCTGAAAAAAGCACAACAGGAAAGATCTGTTTTTAAATAGGTCATTTTCTGCAACTATTTGGATGCAGCACCAAACAAAACATGATGGGCAGTCAGGATTTGTTTTATATATATGTAATAGAGCTAACGTCAGTTATTTGAATTTTTATTTTTTACCAAACCATATGTCACTGTTAACAAACTGTAAAAACGCTTATTCCATTGGAAGTGCTTGAATAACATTAATCTAACAGAACACATTGAGATCAAAGATCGAAGCAAACAACAGTACCAAATATATTTAATATATCAGATGAGATGACAGCGTGTTGACCATGTATATGGAACTTGTGTATTGGCAAACATGCTAATCTCCATGACAAAACAAAACCAGTTTCAGAAGAAAAACAAAAAACAGAAAAACACTTCTATCAAAAGAGGGAAAATTAGAAACACCAATGCATTATCTAAATAACCATGGCCAAACATTTAAGGGTCACTTCATATATTATGTAATCAGATTTTATTGTCCGATTAACCTGCTTCACATCCATTCTTGTTTGTAACTCTTGTTTTTCAGGTCTTGTTTTAGCCACGCCGCAAGAGCTATGGGAACATTTGTTTTGTAGTGTTAACCCTCTGAAGGTTCTCAGGTTTGCCTGCCCAGGCCAACCACGATGAGCAACGAGAGTCTGTCAGATTGGCTATATTCACATGGCCCATGCCTTGAGTTCTTCCATGTCATCCTCATCCTCTTCTTCTCTCTTTTTTTGGGCTGGAGAAACACAAAGACAAATGATTATAAGGGTTTCCAAAGGGGAAACTCTCAAGATGTCTTTCTACTAGTGTTAAAGGTCCATTGAAGTGCTTTGAAACACACAGCATTATTCTATGTGTTGATGTAATTTAAACTAAAACAGGAAGACCCCTGGGGAAGTGGTCCCCTTTTTTAAATAGCCAACAGAGTTTTGTTTACATAACAGAGCTGTTGAGCTCAGTAAACCCGCATTTGAAAGTGTATGACAGTCACATCTCCTCTCATCCATATCGCTATAAAATACACCATTCTGTGTTGAATTCAAATGGGTCTGATACATTGTGTAGTCTGCGCTGACGCAGTTTGTGCGAAATTAGACTGGTTTTGCCCCAGCTGAAAGCATATTTACACTGTCTGAATCGTTCCCCAACCTATAGTGTAGAGGGCGGGATGCTTCAGATTCTAGAGAGCATTTGATTAGACAAAGTTTGATGAGAAGCTGAAGTGCAGGGTGATGTCATCAAAATCGTTGGTCCCTATTGGTGAAAGTTAGAAACTGTGTTATACGCATTTTTGAATGCGTATATCTTGTAAATGCAAATCTTGTAATGGTTTTGAAACACGCTAGCTTATAGATAATCGTATGGCTACATATGCATACTAAAAGCCTAAAAACTTCCATTTTTATTTCATGTAGAGTAAGAGTAAAGACCATTAAAGTGGTAATCCACTTTTCTTTAACCTACCGAAGTCCACATGTATTATCTAATTATGTAAACTTTTGAAAGTAAGTGAGATTTAAGTTTTTTTTTTTTTTTATCTACATTGGTACTATGTTTATATGTACTGAACGGCATGAAACGAACCAACAGGTTTCTTGGGTAATGGGATTGAAGGCACACTGGGCAGAGGGACATCCTCTGTGACACCGATTTCCAGCAGGCCCTTGTCCAGCTCCTCCTGTTCCAACTCCTCCAATTCAGCCAAAAGCTCATCCTAGAAAGGACAAGAATTGTATTGTTGAGTCAACATCTGTACAAACTGCATCTGAAGAGAATGTGGCAGCAAACAGCAATGTTGGATACACCTATGTAAGATGTATTAACAAGCATTTCACCTTAATCAATTATTTTTTTTTTTAAACCTTGAACGAAAAAATGAACAATAATGTCTGATTTCCTAAGTATTTGGTTCATCTTCATTTTATTTTAATATTCAACAAGATTTAAGATGATCAAAATTTGGCTAGAACATCTGAGTGTCACATGATCAATCTCACAAATTTTCTTAAAATAATGCAGAATATTAAATATTTTTTTATTTTAAGTCATAATGTTTCTGTTTAATATTTTTAAATTCCTAACAAGTTATTGTTGAAAATTTTAAAATGTTGGATTTTTTTCAAATGTGATTTAAATTCAAAGTCCTCAGTGTGTATCCAACATCTTATAAGTTTGCTCCCTTTGTCTCAACTCACCTCATCATATTCTTCTCCAAAACCTACTGGCCTTGAAATGGCATCGGAAATCTCTTGTGCCAACTCCTGCTGTTCTGTGATGTCCTGCATGAGGTCGTCGACTTTGTCTATATCCCTGAAAACATCAGATCAATGTATTTTTAAGCACATCGCTATCTGTATTCTGAGTTTCCGATTCAACAGGAAGTTTTGCTCGGGCATCTTACATATTTTCATGCGCTGTCTTCATGGCCTTGGCTGCAAAGCCCATGTTTTTAAGCACTTCTGTGTTCGTATTAGCGTTCTCTAATGCTTCCCGCTGGAACTCAATAGTGGAGAGAGTGCCATCGATCTGAGCCAGTTGCTTCTCATATCTCTTCTTTCTTTTCAGAGCCTGTAAAGCAGCTTGAAAAATGGACAGACACACAATTATTTAACATTAACATGCAAAACATTTTTCTACGCTATCAACGATGTAAAGATTCAAGATTAATATCCAAATAGACAAAAACAATAGATTCCCAGCACATTGGATGTTTAGTTATGGTAAACAAACCACTCGATGAAGTTCCCTGTCATTGTGTTGCTGTTATTTCACAACACGCCACATGACACTAATCAGACGTAACTAGTATAAAATTCAATCCTTTATTAAGCCCAAATAGTTTCTTGACATAAAGGATTAAAATTTTGAGTTTCCATGCTATTCTACCTGACATAAGTCTTACATTAATAAACTGACTTCATAGTTTCGATTATCACTTAGTTTAGGGCAAGTGACGCATGGGTGTAGCTCCCCAACCACCACTACTGAAATCGACGACAGGTAGGGCGAGAGAAGAGAGAAGCTTTCTTTTAAAAGTTATTTAACACACATATGGTCCCTATCACATGAAGGTTCGGTTTTAAATACATACCTCGTTTGTTTTTCGTGCCATTTTTCTTTGCTATTATTAGTTCCGCGTCAATCTTTTGCTCTAAGTACTCTTGTTTCTTGGTCAACATCTGTTCTGTCTCACGGAGTTTCTGGATCGCTTCTTGTGGGCTCGGGCCTTTACCTCCTTTCCCCCCACCGCCAAACAATTTGCCGAACACGGACATATTGTTTTATATTTTGCGAAACGAAAGAATCCCTGTGAGTCGGTTTGTTTCTAGACACTACTGATAACGTCAATCGCTGTTCCGCGTTCGGTTGTTGATTGTCTTACTTCCGCCTTCAGGCCCGCTGACGTCATGGAACTCGTCATGGTCATGCCACCTATCAACGCCGCAGCTGAACTGCTGAGCAGTAAAACTACAACTCGTGACCAAACAAATGATTTTCCCCTTTTGTTTAATTATTTAGGCTCCAAATCTAGTTCGTGTTTTCTTTAGTGCCGTAGAAAATGTTTTAGGTCAACTTAGTCTATTGGATTTATGAGTAGGCTATTTACTGAAACGTTTGGTTTTGCAAGAGGCCTTGGCCAAATTTAGGTCATGATCTAGTTAATGAAGAATGAAGATATTCATGTTTAAGCAAAACTATTTTGTTGAAAACATAATTAAATATTGAAATAAACAAATCTCTCACAAAAAATGGCAAACAAGGATATTCAGTTAACCACAGTTCCACTTATAATTTCTGTTATTTATGGCATTAACTTTTTGTTATATATTAATCATCCACTGTGTATACATTTGTTATACTGAATTTATCTATAGACGTCTTTTTAATAACTTACACTACCAGTCAAATTTTTTAAACAGTAAGATTTGTAATGTTTTTTTTAAAGATGTATCTTCTGCTCACCAAGCCTGCATTTTTTGATCCAAAGTACAGCAAAACAGTAACATTTTGAAATATTTTAATTATTTAAAATAACTGCTTTCTATTTGAATATATTTTAAAATGTAATTTATTCCTGTAATCAAAGCTAAATTTTCAGCATCCTAATATGCTGCATTGCTGTTCAAGACACATTTATTATTACTGTGTTATTATTATTATTATTATCAATATTTAAAACAGTTAAGTACATTTTTTCAGGATTCAGGAAGAGAACTTTCTATTCATCAAAGAAACCTGAAAAAATATACTTAGCTGGTTTCAACATAATAAATATTATTAGAATGTTTTTTGAATGATCATGTGACTGGAGTAAAGATGCTAAAAATTCAGCTTTGAAACCACAGGAATAAATTACATTTCAAAAAAATATATTTAAATAGAATAGTTATTTTAAATAGTAAAAATTTTTTAATGTTACTGTTTCTGCTGTACTTTGGATCAAATAAATGCAGGCTTAGTGAGCAGAAGAGACTTAAAAAAAAACATAAAAAATCTTACTGTTCAAAAACTTTTGACTGGTAGTGTATGTGTTATAATGTTATTTGCCAGAGTGTATCATATGGACCCTTGTAAGATTATTCAGTGCCACTGTGTCTGAATGGTTATGCAGGAGGGATGATCTCTGACTTTTTATGTGGGTACAGTGTGTGGGTACAAGAATGTGTTTAGAGAACTGGATGTGGAAAAAAAAAACTCTGAAAACCTGTGCACTCCATATTTCATGTTTTTTTTCTTTTATACTTTTAATATCATTGTTGTAATTCAGTAAATAAATAAGAAAACCATTTAATTTGTCTTATTCTTGACTTTTTGGTGAAATAAATAAGCGAGAAATACAGAAATTTGACAGTATGTTGCCTACTTCGCACAGTTCATTAGTACATTGTTCACTAATACCCTGTTTGCACTTTCTATAAGCTGTATTATGTATTTTATGTGTCTAGTATATTTGCTTGGAATACTTGTCAATATACTGCTGCACTAATGTCTGCATTTTCACCCAGCATTACACTTTTTTTTTCACCACTAGGCTTCAGACCACCTATGAAGGGAGTAATGAGCAGTTTACGAAGTATCCATGTAATGATAGCATGGAAAGATTGTGAGAAAGCCGAAAGACAGAGCTAATACGTCGATATTATATGTACTACAGCACAATAACAACATCCTTATTTGAACAATTGTTGACATACTAGCTAGATATTTAAATAATCACTGGAAAGTCTCCGCTCACGAGAACTATTTTCCTACGCGGAACAACACGAAAAAGTAGTTCTCACATATGGGTTTTTAATTGGTAGGCAATGTAGTGCGTTACAAATGACAGGTGTTCCTCGGTAATAATTAAACTGACACAAAAACAGTCCCAACGGGGTGGAGCCCGCTTGCAGCTACACTGGAGGATATGCTTATGTGCTCCACAATACACCAGGTAACTGTAATTAACGTTGTTTCCTCAGAGGAGTTCTGGTTTTAATAATGAACTTACAGCTGTGTTTAGTTTTTGCCCATCAGCCACAGTTGCTGGCGCGTGCCCAGTAACAATTCACAGATATGGTCTATTTAAATATATAAATAACGCATATCCGTGTGAAATTGAACACGGGGCATCAAATGTTATGTTTTTGTCGGTTTTAATGAATTTTGAATGAACTGAACTAAAAAGTAGCCTAATCCAAGCGAGTTCTGTGGGATTCATGTAGGCTTTAACAGCTGTTATGTTTATTAATTAGAAAAAACAAATAAATTCCTCCTGTTTAAAGTGTTACCAAGTTTATTAACTAAGAGGATAGTGAAAACTAAACAAAAAAACAACTCAACTCCAGTTTCTCGGATCATAAGGTGCTCTTTTGCACTTCTGAAGGATGAATAGCAGTGGACCAGCATACCCGTTAGCCTCTTTGTATGTCGGTGACCTTCATCCTGATGTCACTGAGGCCATGCTGTACCAGAAGTTTTCTCCTGCTGGTCAGATCATGTCCATCCGTGTGTGCCGTGATGTCATTACACGGAGATCCCTCGGATATGCTTATATCAATTTCCAACAGCCTGCAGATGGTAAGCACACATACTTTATATAAGTATGTACACCAAATACTTTATATAAGTTTATATAAAGTATTTGGGTGTTGCAAATTAAATTAGGAATGATTTTCTAATGCAGTTTGGAATTACTTTAAGTGATTTAAGCACTTCTCTAAATAGTGAATCATTTTTTTTTCTACATTAAAGCGGAATGTGCCCTGGACACAATGAACTATGAAGTCATCAAGGGTCGACCAATCAGGATCATGTGGTCACAGCGAGATCCAGGTCTGAGAAAGTCTGGTGTGGGAAACATCTTCATCAAGAACATGGATGAGTCTATTGACAACAAGGCTCTCTATGACACCTTTTCTGCCTTTGGTAACATCTTGTCATGTAAGGTACATCTGTTTTCAGTACTGTGCTTTGTAGTGATTATAAAAGGCCGCTTTATCCACAAGTTGATTACAATCATTTACAAGCTAATGCAATTTTCGTTGCAGGTGGTTTGTGATGAGAATGGCTCAAAGGGTTATGGGTTTGTGCACTTTGAGACTCAAGAAGCAGCCAACAGAGCTATTGACACCATGAACGGCATGCTTCTGAACGATCGCAAAGTGTAAGTATTGACACCAGTGGTTCTCAACTAGAGGCCTAAGCAAACTTCCCATGGGGCTACCCGGATGCGTGGCCATTCTGGAGATACTCTGATGTAAACAACAGTGATGATTGCACAGTTAATGTACTACTGAATACGTTGTTCTGCTAATTTATGCTGTCTAAACTATGGAAAAATGTGTGGAAGCTGTTAAATCATATAGAAGGAGGACCTATTAAGCAGGAAAGGGTGCAATATTTTGACTGAAGTTAACTGAAATGGGTGGCAAAGATGCGTACGAGCGGTATTAAGATATTAGTCTTATATTTCACTTACCTGACCAGAAATTATAAGAACAAACACGAATGGAAATCCTGGAAATCCTTGCTCAGTTTTAGTTTGGCCAACCACAAACGCCTTTTTTCCTCAGACAGTTTTTTTTTTTTTTTTTTTTTTTCTCTCTTTGATTTGTTATAACTTTTGGCAGTCTGTAGTGCTTCAATGTTTTTCTCAGTCCGACAGATGAGTACAGCCCAAAATTTGACAACAATTGAACATAATCAGCTAAATTTGTGAGTTGCAGTCGGTTCAATCGCATTTACTTTCTGTGCCGCCAATATGGCCGATTGTTGACCGTTAAAACTCTATAGTATGCATACATAATTTAATTCAAATCTAAATTAAAATGCTAGGGGAAAAAAAACACAATCAAGATGTAAATTGAATCATGTCTTTTTATTTTCCCTTAATAACTACTGTTATTGAACAACATACAGTTATAAAATATAAAGTAATTTCTGGAATTATGAAGTGAATCTTAATTATATAATTATGTAACCATGTTAATTTAATATAGGCCAGTCAATAAAAAGTTGCAAGCAGCTTTTTAATAATTACAGCAGCAATACAACAAATATCTTGGTGTATATGGGACATATGAAACATTTTAGTTTGATAATGGTGGGCCTTCAAGGGAAAAAAAAAGCTTTGAACTTTTTGAAAGCTGAAGATTTTATACACCTTTATTTCAACTGCAGAACTGGCTTGTGTACTGGTGTATATTTCTACAGTTTTGTAGGGCATTTTAAGTCTCGTAAGGAGCGTGAGGCAGAGTTGGGAGCTAAAGCCATGGAGTTCACCAATGTGTACATTAAGAACTTCGGTGAAGATATTGACAGTGAGAAACTGAAGAGCATCTTCTCTGAATTTGGTAAACAATTTCATATAGGATTTTTTTAAAGGTATCTTTATTGGGAATATACACTACCAATCAAACGTTTTTGAAGATTTTTAATGTTTAATCCAAAGATCAGCATTTATCTAAAAATAAAAAGCTTTCGTAACATTATACAATATAGTATTCAAAAGCTTAGAGTCTGTATATTTTTTTTGGGCTGGGGGGGGAAAAGAAATGATAGAAATTAATACTTTTATGTAGCAAAGATACATAGGATAACTTTCTATTCATCAAAGAAACAAAAAAAATTCTACTCCACTGTTGAATGATTTCTGAAGGATCATTTGACTGGATTAATGATGCTAAAAAATCAGCTTTGAAATCACTTGAATAAATTACATTTTATGTATTCAAATAGAGAAGTTATTTTAAATGGTAAAAATATGTATAAATTTTACTGTACTTTGGATCAAATGCAGGCTTGATGAGCAAAACATTAAAAATCTTACTGTTCAAAAACTTCTGACTGGTAGTGTAGAAGCACTTTCATTAGGAACATTGATTCTGGGTCTTCTAAAGCTGGCTCTGGTTCACAGGTAAGACCCTTAGTGTCTGTGTAATGACCGATGAAAGGGGACGCTCTCGTGGCTTTGGATTTGTCAACTTTGAAAACCACGGAGATGCCAGGAGGGTAAGAAAACATTGTACAGTACATGTCAGTAAATATGGAGACTGAAGTCATTCCTTCTCTCTGTGATAGGCAGTAGCTGAAATGAACGGCAAAGAGCTGAATGGAAGGGTCCTGTATGTGGGCAGAGCGCAGAAAAGGCTTGAGAGGCAGGGAGAACTCAAACGCAAGTTTGAGCAAATAAAGCAGGAACGCATACAACGCTACCAGGTACCAATCTGCAAACAGCCAAAATTCAGTATCCTCCAAATTATATAAGAATGATTTGCATATGATCAACTGTATGTTGCTTTTTCAGGTATATGTTTTGATGCATGCATTATTTTGTTTGATTTTAGGGGGTTAATCTCTATGTAAAAAATCTAGATGACAGCATTGATGATGAAAAGTTGAGGAAAGAGTTTGCACCTTATGGAACCATCACCAGTGCAAAGGTAATGCAAAGCACACCATAATACACATCTTACTAAAATGACATGGCAGACTACAAAATATAGTATAAATGATTTGTAAGTTTAATAGGAGTCTAGTATAAATTCTTAATCTAACATTAAGATAATTAGACCTAAATGTGTGATGCCTATAGCCGGGGACACACTGCACGATTTTCGTCTGTCCCAAACGAAAGATTGTCATCGTGAAACAATCGTGCCGATTTCGATGATCGTGGCTCCTAAACGGTGGTCTTGTGTCGTACAGTGAGAGAGGTTCAAAGACGGCCGTTCTCACGGTCTTGCGACCAAAGATAGCCTATGTTCATTTTCTGGCAGTGTCAGAAATTCAGCGTGATTGTCTCGCAATGTGTTCGCTGCTACGACCTACGTTTACTGACCAGCCAATGAAAATGCAGCATGAAATGACGTATCGATGAACGCGATATGTGACATATACAGCGTATGTTAACGGAAGTTATTTACCTCAAGCTCCCTGTGCAAAAGTGGCATCCCAAGTTGGTCTCTTTCCCTAGCTGTGACCGGGTCCATATTTCCCTTTTCAGCCACCACCTCTTCTTTTTTTCAGCACACATGAAAACAAAGCGCGATTCATCTTGCTGTATGACGTTGCGCTAACATGGGTCGCAGCCTACGACTCGGGTGTCATCATCGCACAGTCTACATACATGTCGTACCCATACCCAAGTTTATTAAAACCACATCGCACAGTGTAATGTGAAGTGATCTTATAAGATGGCTGAAATCGCACAGTGTGTAGCAGGCTTAAGGTAAAGTCCTGCTTCCTGCTTTAAGGTCATAAAGATAATGTTTGAAACAGATTTGCATAATTCACTTGGGTCTGGAAAATCTGGAGTTTTGTTTTAATGAGGAAAAAATTGCATCACTGCAAATGGCTATTTGGGCATTATTTTAGCAAACCTGCTTTTGTTAAAATGGCCACTTTTTACCATTAATCGAGTCATAATTCATTTCTAAACCCTCCTTTTTCCTCAGTGGATATCCTCTATCAACCAGGTTTAGCATTATTTAAAACTAACACCATTAACTTAAAGGATTAGTTCACTTTCAAAACAAAAATTTACAGATAATGTACTTGTCATCCAAGATGTTCATGTCTGTCTTTCTTCAGTCGTAAAGAAATTGTTTTTGAGGAAAATTTCAGGATTTCTCTCCATATAATCGATTTCTATGGTGCCCCTGAGTTCCAAAATGTAGTGTAAATGCAGCTTCAAAGCTTCTTATCTAGCAAAATGATCAGTTATTTTCTAAACAAATTGATAATTTATATGCTTTTTAACCCCAAATGCTCGTCTTGTTTAGTCTCCGAGATGCGCATGCATAGTCTGTGTGATCCGGGTCAATACAGTTTGGGTATGTCAAAAAATCCCATCTTGCTTTCTTCCCCTATTTCAAAAATTGTCCTACATCACTGCAGAAGTACCAACCCAGTGTTTACATGCAAAGTGAACATGCAAAGATCATCAAACGACCTTTACAAAAAAAAAGGTAAAACGGCGTTGTAGGATGATTTTGAAGTTGAAAACAAAAAGGAGATGGGAGTTTTTTGACATACCCTAACTGTATTGACCTGGATCACACAGACTATGCATGCGCATCAGAGACGAGACAAGACAAGCATTTGAGGTTAGAAGTATATAAATTGTCAATTTGTTTAGAAAATAACCGATCGTTTCACCAGATAAGACCCTTCTTCTTTGGCTGGGATCGTTTTGCATTTTGGAAGTTTGAACTTGGGGGGGCACCATAAAAGCCCATTATATGGAGAGAAATCCTGAAGTGTTTTCCTCAAAAAAACCATTTCTTTACGACTGAAGAAAGAAAGACATGAACATCTTTGATGACAAGGGGGTGAGTACATTATCTGTACATTTTCATTCTGAAAGTAAACTAATCCTTTAACTGAAATCAAATAAAATATAAAAAACTGGTGATTGCCAAGGCAATATTGTAATTTATTTTAACTATGTACTAATTTCAAAATGAAACTTAAAAAAAAAAAAATTAATTATGAAAATTATTCAAATTTAATGTTTAATTTTAATTAACCGTATTCATTTGTTAAAAATAGTTAGCAAGTGAATGCAATTTAAAAAAAAAACAAAAAAACAACAACACTATAATGGCATTTGAATTATACTAAAATAATACTAGTTTTACCAGGAAATATTTTACATGGAAATGGTAGTTCCTACTGACAACCAGGGAAATTCTCACATTTGTTTGTGCATTTTTATATAGAGAGAAATGCATTAAATGTAACAGCTTTTTTTTTTAATTCTCTTGTATTTTTTGGATAGGTGATGACAGATGGAGGGCACAGTAGGGGCTTTGGCTTTGTGTGTTTTTCCTCCCCTGAAGAGGCCACGAAGGCGGTGACTGAGATGAACGGCCGTATCGTTAGCACTAAACCACTATACGTGGCTCTTGCTCAGAGAAAAGAGGAGCGAAAGGCAATCCTCACCAATCAGTACATGCAGAGACTAGCCAGCATTCGAGCCATTCCCAGCCCTGCCATACCCCCTACCTACCAGCAGAGCTCCGGCTACTACATGACCTCTGTACCGCAAGTGGGTGGAAGGATTTATATGCATGTGTGGTTTTGTATGGTGATTTCATTATTTGCATTAGTTCTGCTGTGTGAACTTGTTTGCATATCTGTATTTCTAGCATCAGGTTCGCTCTTTTTACAACACCGTACCAAACCTGCGGCCTGCGCCACGCTGGACAGCTCAAGCTCCTAGGACTCAAGGTAAAGTCACTAATATTATCTCATTAATATCATTCAAATACTTGTCTTTCTCTCTCTTCTTTTTTTTTTTTTTTTTTTTAGTTAACCTCTCAATTTCCTTTTGGGTAAGTTAATTTCTTTTATTGGATGCACTAGCTCCATTCACAGGTCAGTTTGTGAGACAAGCGGTGCCACGCAGGCCCTCCACCAACATCAGCACAGTCCGCCAGGCCTCCACTCAGGTCCCTCACATTGTTAACAACACCCAGCGAATGGGTAAGCATTCTCTGTGTGTTAGTAAAACAAAAATCCACTAAACTGTTAGGACCAGGCAATTCTCACTGTTAACTGTTTGATAAACATGCTAAGTGTTTTATTAGCCATGTCTTGTCTCTCAGTTAGTTGACTATGGCCCGGTTTCATAGACCAGTAAGCCAGGATTAGGCCATAGTTCAATTAAGACATTTTAAGTAATTTTTAGAAATGTTCCTTAGAAAAAAAACATTACTAGTGTGCATCTTGATACAAAACAAAGGCACTGATATATTTTAAGACCAGTCAGTGCAAGTTTCTTTCAGTTGAAACAGCTCAGGCTTGCATTTTAATCTAGGACTAGGCTTAAACCATGTCTGAAACCGGGGGTATATGTTAAAATGCATGTAATTCTATGAGCTCAAGTTAATGGTTGTTGGTGTCATCCAGAATGTTTAGTTTCTGCTTGGAATGTGAATCTTTTCTTGTTGTACCTGTTTTTCTCTTGATTTAGCCAACATTGGCACACAGACCGCAGGTGGGAGAACTGCAGGAGCTGGAGCCGTAGTCAGAGGAGTCAGTCAATACAAGTACTCAGCAGGAGTCCGAAATGTGCAGCAGGTCATCAATGCTCCACCTCCTGTTGTTCACCAGGTAACACGCACACATGTATTCATTCCTTCTGTACGAGATTAAAGTGGTAATATTTTGAGAAATAAACCCTAAAAATTGTGAGAATAAAGTTGTAGCAATACAAAAAGTCGAAATTATGAGAATATTCTTGTAGTTTTGACTTTATTCTTGTATTGCTACAACTTTATTCTCAAGATATTTCAACTTTATTCTCGTAGTTTTTACTTTATTCTCAAGATATTTTGACTTTATTCCTGTAATTTTGACTTTCTCAATATATTTCAACTTTATTCTCGTAATTTCAACTTTATTCTGAAATAATTTTGACTTTATTCCTGTAATTTTGACTTTCTCAATATATTTTAACTTTATTCTCGTAATTTCAACTTTATTCTGAAATAATTTTGACCTTATTCTCACAATTTTGACTTCATTCTCAAATTATTTTTAGTTATTCTTGTAATTTCAACTTTATTCTCCAATTATTTCGACTTTATTCTTACAATTTCAACTTTATTCTCAAATATTTCGCTTCTATTCTCGTAATTTTCACTTTATTTTCAAGAAATTTAGACTTTATTCTTGTAATTTTGACTACTCAAATTATTTTGACTTAAATTATTTTGACTATTCTCATAATTTCGACCTTATTCTCGAAACAGACTTTATTCTCAAAATATTTTAACTTTATTCTCATAAAATTAAAGCCCAAATGTCCCATATTTGTTTGCTGTCATATTGTATCAATGACGTAATTTGCAGTCACAGTCTGCCAGTAGTCTGAGTTGGAGTCCCGCCCAAACTCCTAGAGACCCAATCACAAACTCATATTATGACATCATACCCCTTTTATAGCAGTCTGTGCATGCAAGTCATGACTCGTATAGGAAAAGTTGATGGCATGTGAATGCGTCACAAAGTCTTAAGTACAAGTGGGGAAACTCTGAAAGCTCAGTGTTTCCGAGTTGGGGGCGTGTCTGTGAGTGTCGTGTTTCAGTGGCTGATGAATAAAACGTTTCAGACGCTATACTTTCATTGGTTGCTGGACAAAATGTTTCTATAGAAGCACCAAACAGAGACTGATCATCAGAGCGCTTGAGAACTCTCCGCGTAAACCTGCTCTATTTTAATGCTGCTCTTTGGCTGGTGCTGTAGTGCGAGGCTTATAAATAATGTAGAATGATCAAATAAAACCACAAATAAGACTTTATTTGAGCTAGTACAAGAATAGACAATAGCAGAATAGAGAAAGTTTAAATTAAGGAATTAACCGAATTCGCTATTTATCTGCTGATGTAGTAAAAGTAAAACGGTAGAGACTCTTCTTGGTACACAAAGGCATATCTTATACTCGAGAGGCACCTAGCGGCAGAGAAAAACGTCATTTAGAATTAACAGACTTGAGAGCCTCTAGCGGTGAACTGAAACATTACAACTTAAACGAAAACAGCCAAATGCAAACCAAGTTTCGCATTGCTTCTTAGAACCTCAAATTACATTTCTGTAGATTTGTAGATGATATGTTGCCTGTCTCTGAATGTAATGGTGTTAAGTGAGTGAGGGAAGCTGCTGTAATGTACATGTGGGTTTTGTGGAGAATGTGAACCGTGACAAAAGGCTAGCTTACTTTCCTTTTGAAAAACTTTTAGTGCACTACTGTGTAATTTTCATAACATTAAAATAAAGTGGTATGTTAAGTAATTAGTAAATGACCTTGCTAACGCATACATTTGAGACACTTAAGTTAAGCTACTTGTTAAGCGACTTATTTTTCTTTAGTGAATAACACCGTAATTTTGGACTATTAAAAATGTTTTTTGAAGTTGAGGAGATCCCTCTTGTAGCAGATGAAGTCAGTGTAGCTTTATAACAGAAGTTCAATATAAAGCGAAGACCTTTTGGTGCTTCAGCTTCTCGTGTAATGTTCTCACACGAGTCAAGAGAGCAGTCCTAACGTTGGGGGTTGGGAACTGCAGTGTCGGGGGAGGAGAACAGATCACATGAGCTGAATGCGTCAGCACAGCGAGCCAATCGTATTGGCCTAGAGGGCCGCCTGATCTGCATACTTGTCTGTTTCTTGGCAGAAAAACATAAATTACACCAAATATATAGTTTAAAGGATCAGAAATCCATGTGAGTACTTACATCGGCATGTTGCAGCAACAGAAATGTGCTTGTATAGTCTTGGTAAATGACTAAATCATGGTTTAACCACTCACCACCTTCGTGAAGACTGTCCCGAAGCCGCCGGTACATATACCAGACGTCTAGACCACTTGTTCGTGCTTGCTTCGGCAGCACATATACTAAAATTGGAACGATACAGAGAAGATTAGCATGGCCCCTGCGCAAGGATGACACGCAAATTCGTGAAGCGTTCCTCATTTTTGTGCACTTTTTAATCGATTAATCAATTTATGATTAATTTGGATTAAAGAAAAGTCTTTGGGAAGTACATAGAAAGTGCCTGAAACATGCACGTATATCAAACTTTGTGAAATGTCAATGTGGTGGCATTTTATTCATTTATTTATGATGTAGAAAACCCCCAGGAAAAACTAGTTCATGAAGTAAAAGTTCAGTTTCAGACCACTGTAATGTGAAGATTAGACATTTAGGAGCATGTAATTAAAGATAAAATAACATCCATCCATTCTTTCTTTCTTTCTTTCTTTCTTTCTTTTCTTTTTTTAAAGGTGGTGCAGAATACAGAGCCGGCGGTTCACGTGAGAGGCCAGGAGCCCCTTACTGCCTCAATGCTGGCAGCTGCTCCCTTAAAAGAGCAAAAACAACTCCTGGGTACTGGACGTTCACTCACAGTCACTTAAAGGTTAAAGTTTAAAGATGCGGACGTGAGGAAAATAAGCTAACTTTTTGTATCCCATACAGGCGAGCGGCTATATCCACTTATCCAGGCCTTGCATCCTACTCTTGCGGGAAAGATCACAGGCATGCTGCTGGAGATTGACAACTCTGAACTACTGCACATGCTGGAGTCTCCAGAGTCCCTGCACTCCAAGGTTCACGTGCTTAAAACATTTACTCCCAAATTAGTCTCAAAGATCAGATTTGGTTTGATCATTGCACTTTCTTGCACTGGTTTAGGTTGAAGAGGCTGTAGCCGTGCTTCAGGCTCATCAAGCCAAGGAACTGTCGGCAAAGTGAGGGATCTCTGTAAGGCATGTAAGTTTATAATATTTGGCCTTGATGCGATGCCAGTTAGTAGCACATACGAGTGTCATACACAAATGTTGACTGATTTTATTTCATTTTTGCAGGCATGCACACTGAAGGTCTGTGAGGGTTGTTCCAGAAAACAGGGAAAAAGAAAATGGCACTTTAGAGTCATGCTATTTAATGCATGGTTCGCACACTGCAAATGTCCTTTTGCTCTCCACAGTGTTAAGTTTGTTCTGATTTTGTTTATAAAAAAAAAAAAGAAAAATAGAAAAAAAGGAAAAAGACAAAAAAGGCTAAAAAATATTTTTTGAAATTTCTGTGTGCAATAAAAATGATCCTGGCTTTATGGACACGCAAAAACCTTTTTTAAAGTGTCTTTTCTTATCACAAACTGATACAGAGTTTGCAGCAGGGACACATTTGCAACAGAGCTTTTTATTAAAATAAGGATTGATTAAGTTAATGAACGTGTGTACAAGGTTTAGCTCTGCAAAACTGGAAAATCTAAGTACAACCTGAGATGTAGGCCTACATTTCAACATACATAAGGTTAATATTTAAAAATGTTTGTGCTAAATGCTGAAAATAAAGGTTTTATAATGGCTTTGCATGAATACAATTTAACAGTTTTACTTTTGTGCATAGAAAATTTCTGCTGAATTAAATGTAGTGTTCTGGTTTGCTATTAACTTGAGATACTCCTAAGGCTACTAGTGTAGACATGTAAACATAAAGGCACTTTTATTGATTTTTAAAATTAATGTTAGTAGTTTGTGAGACATTTTTGTACGTTGATTTATCGTATGCTATTAGCTAACTTTAACTGAAACGCAAACATTACAATTCAACTACACACGTTTTGGTTAAAAACTATCACATTAAGTTGTTGCAGATGTTTCATGATTTTTTTTCACATTTCTTCGGATGATGGAGAAAATGTTTCAGACACTATCGTTTTATTGGCTGCTGGAGAAAATGTTTCGGAAGCTATCATTTCATTGGCTGTTGGATCAAAAATGTTTCAGACACGATCGTTTCATTGCCTGGTGAATAAAATGTTTCAGACGCTATCGTTTCATTGGCTGCTGGAGAAAATGTTTCAGGATCTGATATTTCATTGGTTGCTGGACAAAAGGTTTCCCGAAACTGCCATGGTTTCATTGGCTGACAACAGTGCTCATCATAAACGTCTCCTGGCTGTATGAAACGCGAAACTGAGACTGAACAACATCGGATTGCTTGAGAGAACTCACTCAGTAAGCCTGCTCTATTTCAACGTTTTGTGTTGTTTTTTTCCAAACGAGTACGTATCTGGAGTATTTATGCCATGTTTTTGCATTTGGTATTTTATTATCACTGTGTTAATACATTAAGTCACGTTAAGTGTTACAATGTCATGCCAACTGCCCCACGAATAATTCGCATCATTAAATTTTGATTATATTGTAGACTTAAAATGAAGTTCATATGATCAAATGTATGAAAACATATACGAGTGGTTACACTGCAGAATAGCAGAAAGTTTAAATTAAAGAATTAGATCCAAATTCGCTATTATTCTGCAGTAAACCGCAATTTAAGACGTTGAGACGCTTACGCTTCTGTTAATAAACAAGGCGTAAGCGCAACCTATTGGTAGAGAAATACAGGTCCTTCTCAAAAAATTAGCATATTGTGATAAAGTTCATTATTTTCTGTAATGTACTGATAAACATTAGACTTTCATATATTTTAGATTCATTACACACAACTCGAAGTAGTTCAAGCCTTTTATTGTTTTAATATTGATAATTTTGGCATACAGCTCATGAAAACTCAAAATTCCTATCTCAAAAAATTAGCATATTTCATCCGACCAATAAAAGAAAAGTGTTTTTAATACAAAAAAAGTCAACCTTCAAATAATTATGTTCAGTTATGCACTCAATACTTGGTCGGGAATCCTTTTGCAGAAATGACTGCTTCAATGCGGCGTGGCATGGAGGCAATCAGCCTGTGGCACTGCTGAGGTGTTATGGAGGCCCAGGATGCTTCGATAGCGGCCTTAAGCTCATCCAGAGTGTTGGGTCTTGCGTCTCTCAACTTTCTCTTCACAATATCCCACAGATTCTCTATGGGGTTCAGGTCAGGAGAGTTGGCAGGCCAATTGAGCACAGTAATACCATGGTCAGTAAACCATTTACCAGTGGTTTTGGCACTGTGAGCAGGTGCCAGGTCGTGCTGAAAAATGAAATCTTCATCTCCATAAAGCTTTTCAGCAGATGGAAGCTTGAAGTGCTCCAAAATCTCCTGATAGCTAGCTGCATTGACCCTGCCCTTGATAAAACACAGTGGACCAACACCAGCAGCTGACATGGCACCCCAGACCATCACTGACTGTGGGTACTTGACACTGGACTTCAGGCATTTTGGCATTTCCCTCTCCCCAGTCTTCCTCCAGACTCTGGCACCTTGATTTCCGAATGACATGCAAAATTTGCTTTCATCCGAAAAAAGTACTTTGGACCACTGAGCAACAGTCCAGTGCTGCTTCTCTGTAGCCCAGGTCAGGCGCTTCTGCCGCTGTTTCTGGTTCAAAAGTGGCTTGACCTGGGGAATGCGGCACCTGTAGCCCATTTCCTGCACACGCCTGTACACGGTGGCTCTGGATGTTTCTACTCCAGACTCAGTCCACTGCTTCCGCAGGTCCCCCAAGGTCTGGAATCGGTCCTTCTCCACAATCTTCCTCAGGGTCCGGTCACCTCTTCTCGTTGTGCAGCGTTTTCTGCCACACTTTTTCCTTCCCACAGACCTCTTGCTTGAGGGTGTCAATGATGGCCTTCTGGACAGCAGTCAGGTCGGCAGTCTTACCCATGATTGCGGTTTTGAGTAATGAACCAGGCTGGGAGTTTTTAAAAGCCTCAGGAATCTTTTGCAGGTGTTTAGAGTTAATTAGTTGATTCAGATGATTAGGTTAATAGCTCGTTTAGAGAACCTTTTCATGATATGCTAATTTTTTGAGATAGGAATTTTGGGTTTTCATGAGCTGTATGCCAAAATCATCAATATTAAAACAATAAAAGGCTTGAACTACTTCGAGTTGTGTGTAATGAATCTAAAATATATGAAAGTCTAATGTTTATCAGTACATTACAGAAAATAATGAACTTTATCACAATATGCTAATTTTTTGAGAAGGACCTGTACAGTTTAGAAGTAACAATTTCTAGCTGTGAAAAAAACACATAATTTATACTGGAGAGTCCCTAGCGGTAAACAGAGACATTACAGTTTAAACTAAAACAGCCCAAAACAATTACGTTTAGGACTGCTTCTTAGACAAACATATCATCTACAAAACTACAAAAATGTGATTTGAGGTTCTGTCTCTGTTTATAATGAAATGAGTGAGGGAAGCTGCTGTAATGTAGATGAGGGTTTTGTAGAGCTGAGGAACATATTAACTTGCATTCTTTTTGTCAACTTTTTTTAATTTTAATGTTTTGAAACATTGCAACAGTGGGAAGTAGTAGGATCATTTTAAAGTGTAAGTAAATTACATTTTAATGCATGTTTAGACACAAATTCAGACACACTATGTTTTGCTGTTTACTTTGTAGTGAATTGTGATACATCTTCCCCTGGTTTCACAGACAAGGCTTAAGCCTAGTCCTAGACTAAAATGTAAGTCTGGGCTGTTTCAACTGAAAGACTGCACTGACTGTACTTAAAAATTACCAGTGCTTAAATGTCTTAATTGAACTATGGCTTAATCCTGGCTTAGTCTAAGCCCTGTCTGTGAAACCGGGCCCATAAAGGCTATGAACATTTGTTTTTGCAGATAAAGAGATCCCTCTTGTGGCAGATGAAGGCACTGTATATAAAAAACATAAAACAAAGACCTTTGGGTGCTTCGGCTTCTTGTGTAATGTTCTCACAAGAGTCACCAGAGCAGTCCTAACGTTGGGGGTTGGGAACTGCAGTGTCGGGGGAGGAGAACAGATCACATGAGCTGAATGCGTCAGCACAGAGAGCCAATCGTATTGGCCTAGAGGGCCGCCTGATCTGCATACCTGTCTGTTCCTTGGTAGAAAAACATAAACTACACCAAATATATAGTTTAAAGGATCAGAAATGCATGCAAACACTTACATCTGCAGGTTGCAGTAACAGAAATGTGCTTGTATTGTATTGGTAAATGACTAAATCATGGTTTAACCACTCACCACCTTCGTGAAGACCTTCCTGGAGTCACCGGTACATATACCAGACGTCTAGACCACTTGTTCGTGCTTGCTTCGGCAGCACATATACTAAAATTGGAACGATACAGAGAAGATTAGCATGGCCCCTGCGCAAGGATGACACGCAAATTCGTGAAGCGTTCCTCATTTTTGAACGTTTTTTAATCGATAAATCAAATTACGATTAATTTGGATTAAAGAAAAGTCTTTGGGAAGTACATAGAAAGTGCCTGAAACATGCACGTATATCAAACTTTGTGAAATGTCAGTGTGGTGGCATTTTATTCACCATTTATTTATGATGTAGAAAAACCCTAGAAAAACTAGTTCATGAAGTAAAAGTTCAGTTTCAGAGCATGGTAATGTGACGATTTGACATTTAGGAGCATTTAAATAAAGAAATACAACATAATTTCTTTCTTTTTTTTTCTAAACATGGTGCGGAATACAGAGCCAGGAGCCCCTTACTGCCTCAATGCTGACAGCTGCACCCATAAAAGAGCAGAAACAACAACTGGGTACGGGACAAGCTTGTTTCAATAAAAAGTACAACCTAAAATGTGACAGAAGTGATTCTGCTATTAATAAAGTCATAACCTATACTTGAGAGCCACCTAGTGGCACAGAAATACATAACTTTAACAGCATCTTTGTTTTTTTACAGTCTATGGGAGAAACACAGAACTTGAGAGCCTCTAACGGTGAAGTGAGACATTACATCTTAAACTAAAACAGGCAAATACAGGTTCAGTTTCATAGACAAGGCTTAGCCTAAACCAGGATTAGTTCAATTTGTTTAGTTCAGTTTGGACATTTTAGTGCTTTTTTTTTAAACGTGCCTTAGAAAAAGCATAACTGGTGTGCATCTTGAGACAAAACAAAGGCACTGATATCTTTAAAGATCAGTCAGTGCGAGTTTCTTTCAGTTGAAACAGCTCAGACTTATATTTTAGTCTAGGACTAGGCTTAAGCCTTGTCTGTGACACTGGGGGGAAACTATTAAGTTTAGGACTGTTTTAGAACCTCAAATCATATTTTTGTAGATTTGTGGATGATCTTTTATCTGGCACTCTATGTAATGGTCTTAAGTGAGTGAGGGAAGCAGCTTTAAGATGGATGAGGGTTTTGTGGAGCTAGGGAACATGAATAGTGACAAAAGGCTAACATGTTAGCTCACTTAAGCGTAGTCCCAGACTAAAATGTAAGCCTGAGCTCTTTTGACTGAAAGAAACTTATTTATCTTAACACTGATTTATCTTAAAATATATCAGTGGCTTTATTTTGTCTCAAGATGCACATCAGTATTTTTTTTTCTAAGCCACATTTATATAAAAAAAATACTTTAATGTTCTAATTGAACCATTGCCTAATTCTAGCTTAGTCTAAGCCCTTTCTGTGAAACCAGGCCTTAAAGGGTTACTCCACCCCAAAATGAAAATTTTGTCATTAATCATTTACCCCCATGTCATTCCAAACCCGTAAAAGGTTTGATCATCTTCGGAACACAATTTAAGATATTTAGCATGAAAACCGGTAGCTTTTTGACTGTTCCATTGACTGCCAAGTAAATAACACTGTCAAGGCCCAGAAACGTATGAAAGACGTTGTCAAAATAGTCCATCTGCCATCAGTGGTTCAACCATAATTTTTGCGAAGCTACAAGAACACTTCAGAGCCTTCGTCTCTGAATCACATTTTTTTTTGAATGATTACAAATGTTAAATGATTACTTTACTGATAATACACCCAAACTCAAGTTCTCTGATTCTTTATCTTTTGCGGTATCTTTTGTAGTCAATTGTGCTATATCTTAAAGGCTATAAACATTTGTTTTTGCAGATGAGGACATCCCACTTGTTGCAGATGAAGACAGTGTAGTTTCTAACTTGATAAAATAATTAAATATAAAACAAAGACCTTTGGGTGCTCTCACAAGAGTCACAAGAGCAGTCCTGACATTGGGGGTTGGGAACTTCAGTGTCGGGGGAGGAAAACAGATCACATGAGCTGAATGTGTCAGAACAGAGAGACAAGCGTATTGGCCTAGAGGGCCGTCTGATCTGCATACGTGTCTGTTTCTTGGCAGAAAAACATAAACTACACCAAATATATAGTTTAAAGGATCAGAAATGCATGCAAACACTTACATCTGCAGGTTGCAGTAACAGAAATGTGCTTGTATTGTATTGGTAAATGACTAAATCATGGTTTAACCACTCACCACCTTCGTGAAGACCTTCCTGGAGTCACCGGTACATATACCAGACGTCTAGACCACTTGTTCGTGCTTGCTTCGGCAGCACATATACTAAAATTGGAACGATACAGAGAAGATTAGCATGGCCCCTGCGCAAGGATGACACGCAAATTCGTGAAGCGTTCCTCATTTTTGAACGTTTTTTAATCGATAAATCAAATTACGATTAATTTGGATTAAAGAAAAGTCTTTGGGAAGTACATAGAAAGTGCCTGAAACATGCACGTATATCAAACTTTGTGAAATGTCAGTGTGGTGGCATTTTATTCACCATTTATTTATGATGTAGAAAAACCCTAGAAAAACTAGTTCATGAAGTAAAAGTTCAGTTTCAGAGCATGGTAATGTGACGATTTGACATTTAGGAGCATTTAAATAAAGAAATACAACATAATTTCTTTCTTTTTTTTTCTAAACATGGTGCGGAATACAGAGCCAGGAGCCCCTTACTGCCTCAATGCTGACAGCTGCACCCATAAAAGAGCAGAAACAACTCCTGGGTACGGGACAAGCTTGTTTTAATAAAAAGTACAACCTAAAATGTGACAGAAGTGATTCTGCTATTAATAAAGTCATAACCTATACTTGAGAGCCACCTAGTGGCACAGAAATACATAACTTTAACAGCATCTTTGTTTTTTTACAGTCTATGGGAGAAACACAGAACTTGAGAGCCTCTAACGGTGAAGTGAGACATTACATCTTAAACTAAAACAGGCAAATACAGGTTCAGTTTCATAGACAAGGCTTAGCCTAAACCAGGATTAGTTCAATTTGTTTAGTTCAGTTTGGACATTTTAGTGCTTTTTTTAAACGTGTCTTAGAAAAAACATAACTGGTGTGCATCTTGAGACAAAACAAAGGCACTGATATATTTAAAGATCAGTCAGCACGAGTTTCTTGCAGTTGAAACAGCTCAGACTTATATTTTAGTCTAGGACTAGGCTTAAGCCTTGTCTGTGACACTGGGGGAAAAAACTATTAAGTTTAGGACTGTTTTTAGAACCTCAAATCATATTTCTGTAGATTTGTGGATGATCTTTTGTCTGGCACTCTATGTAATGGTGAGGGAAGCAGCTTTAAGATGGATGAGGGTTTTGTGGAGCTGGGGAACATGAATAGTGACAAAAGGCTAACATGTTAGCTCACTTAAGCGTAGTCCCAGACTAAAATGTAAGCCTGAGCTCTTTCAACTGAAAGAAACGTATTTATCTTAACACTGATTTATCTTAAAATATATCAGTGTTTTTTTTTTTTATCTCAAGATGCACATCAGTAATATATTTGTTTCTAAGCCACATGTATATATATAAAAAATACTTTAATGTTCTAATTGAACCATTGAACCATTAAAGGGTTACTCCACCCCAAAATGAAAATTTTGTCATTAATCATTTACCCCCATGTCGTTCCACACCCGTAAAAGGTTTGATTGTCTTCGGACCACAATTTAAGATATTTTGGATGAACACCTGTAGATTTTTGACTGTCGCATTGACTGCCAAGTAAATAACACTGTCAAGGCCCAGAAACGTATGAAAGATGTTGTCAAAATAGTCCATCTGCCATCAGTGGTTCAACCATAATTTTTACAAAGCTATAAGAATACTTTTTGTACGCAAAAAAAAAACCAAAATAACGACTTTATTCAACAATTAGCTTCGTAAAATTATGGTTTTATTTTATTTAAAATAAATACATTTTATTTAATTCTAGTGTGAACTATTTAATAAATCTTTGATTATCTTTAATTTTGTTATACTGTTTCTGCTGTTAATCTTTTTGTTTAACATAAATAATTTTGCTTACTTTTTTGTTCTTTGTTTGCAGTGTGAACTATTTAATAAATATTTTATTATTTTTTTGTTGTTTCTGGTGTTATTTTATTTTCTGATTTATTTATATATTTTTATTTAGTAATTTGTTCACACTTATATATTTCATACTTTTTTATGTTGTTTCTAGTGTAAGCTATTTATTAAACAAAAAACAGACTGTGTTTGATTGTGAGATGTACTTAGGGGTAGAATTGCTATTAAATAAATTCAACTTGGTTCATACCTTTATAATCAGTGTTGTGCAAGTTACTTCCAAACTGTAATACATTACATATTACTTGTTACTGTTATTTAAAAGTAATCCCTTACATTACAATATTACTGTCTTAGAATTGTAATACATTACATTACTCCTGTATTACTTTTGAGTTACTTTCACCAAAATAACTACAGAAGTAAAACTTAACATCCTAAAATGACAAAATGTACCTCAGATCATTTTACATCCAGTAGAAAGCGATATGATGTACACTAATGACTTTGGCCTATCCAAGCTACTAACAATATAGTTTATAATTGACAAAGTGAAAGTTCAAGACAATGCAAGAAAGGATGACAGCCAAAATCACGATCCAGTCTGTCTGTTGTATGGTAGAGGTAAAGTGATTATCTGGCAATATCTGTGAATACTGGGCATATTCATATTAGATACAACCAGTAGCGTGTTTACCCACCACGCAAAGCACGCAATTAGATTTTTGAATATGCAAGACAATGGAAAAGGAAAGAAAGAAAGTCTCTTGCTCAGGGTAAACCCAAGACCTTTCATTTCTCGTAGCTAAAAGGATTCTGTATCATTTTGAATAAGACAGTGCACCCTTTTTTGTTTTTGTTTTTTGGATACTTTTTTTGGACAATACTTTTGTGTCTTACATCAAACTGTAGACAATTTTGTGTGCTGTTATGCAGTTCAAAATAAAATAAATCCATTTTTTTATACAGTATGTCTCACTTCTCAGTTCAATGTACTCAATATTACTGTTGAAAATCTAGAGGGGGCCTCAGATCCCTTTTTGCTTAGGGCCCCCAAAATGGTAAACACGCCCCTGGATACAACAGGACTATGTAAACTCCAGTGCCATTTCATTCATTTTGAATTCAAATCGCTCACAACACAAAACTGTCATGCACAAAGTGAGCATGATGAACAGCTTATGCTTTCCAGGTATAAAGTGCAAACAGAAAACCAACCCCTCAGCCTCAGTCATTTTAGTCCATAGAAATTAACATAAAGGCTAAACATAACTGCTTAGAAAGAAAATAGATCAAACAGAGACCTGTGCATAATGTGCATACGTCCATCTCGCGAATATACTGTCGCCTGCCATTTCTATCCATTTGCCGCTGTTCCACTGGCCAGTGCGCGCTATAGGGCTTACAGCGAACCAGACGGGTCCAATAGCCGCGGACCTCGAGCTCAGAGCGTGAAATCATGCCGCGTTACAAAATACAACGCTCCACAAGCGAAAAGGAGATGAATGACATCACACGCGTCTATTCACGAACAGGAAATAGAACTTGTGGGAGTTTTGATTTGTTAATGTCTCGCAGGCGAAAAGTTAGTTGTAACGCAAGCGTTACTGAACATGTAACGAGTAAAATATTACTGAAAATTGATTAGTAATGCCTTACACTACATCGTTACAGCAAAAAGTAATACATTACTGTAATACATTACTTTTGTAACGCATTACTCCCAACACTGTTTATAATGCAGTTTAAAAAACATATATAACAATTTATTTTAAAAAGTATGAACATTATAATAATTTTAAAAATGCTGCACAAATAAAATAAACGGTAAAGACAATTAACATGACCTTTATGAGAGCAAATAAATGTTCTCAACTAAAGAAGTCATTTGGGACTATTAACATGGCTGTTGCGAAGGCAAATAAACAATCTCATGAAGGTAGGTAAACCTCAAATAAGGTTTTGATGTGTTAATGTAACCATTATGTGGACAAATAAATGTTCTCAAATGAAAGAACAGCCATTAAATGTTCTAAAATAAAGAATAAATATTTAGGACACATTTTGCATCACCATTATGCGGGCAAATAAATGTTCTCAACTAAAGAAGTCATTTGGGACTATTAACATGGCTGTTGCGAAGGCAAAGAAACAATCTAAAATAAAGAATAGTTTTTTATGGCTGTTTAATGAGTGTTATAAGGGCAAGTACGTGTTCTAAAATAAAGAAACAACCATTTAGGACAACTAATGAAGGTAGGTAAACCTGACATAAGATTCTGATGTGTTAATGTAACCATTAAGTGGGCAAATAAATGTTCTCAACTAAAGAAGAGCCATTTTAACAATAATTATTTAGGACACTTTATATGTAGGCAGATAAACCTTTTGAAGAACAAATCATATAAAATAAAGAATCATTTGGAGTATTCACACAATCTTTATTAAGCACAAATAAATATTAATAGAAAAAAAACTGATTCTAGAAAGAAGCAAAAGATATGTACAATATTTACAAATAACCATTTACAGTGAAGGATTTCCTTCATGGACCTTTCCTCTTCTCTTGCAGCCACTCCTCTAGTGTCTTTCCCTCTGCTGTGGAACAGAAGTAGAAACTGCCCACCCTGGTGTGCCCAAACTCTTTTTTTCTGGGTTGCTGGGGACGGGGCAGCCCTTGCTCTTGAGCTAAAGCCTCTTGGGCCTTCCTCTTCCTCCACGGAGTTGTTCTGCTCAGGGATGTTCCTACTGCTGAAGAAGCAGAGAGGGCAGCAGCCAGTGGAGCAGAGAGGGCAGCAGTTGGTGGAGCAGGCAGGGATGCTGCTGGTGGAGCAGAGAGGGCAGCAGTTGGTGGAGCAGACAGGGCAGCAGCCGGTGGAGCAGAGACAGTGGATGCTGATGCAGGGGGAGGTCGTCGCTGCCCACGTTGGGGGGCCTGACCTGACAGATCAGGGTTTTCAATAAAGGGGAAAGGTTGAAGTGATGACCCAGGTGCAGAGGGCATTGACGTCATCTGCTTGGCTACAGGAAGTTGTGTTTTAGACACCATGCTGATCTGAGGTAAGGGCACACTCAGAACCAGCACATCTGCCTCCAGCTTCTTCCTGTAGTTGTTGTACCCGTTTGAAATTACATAATTAATAGGATGAACATAATTTGAGAATTGTAAAATTACTTCTACAGCTTGCTTTCAAAGACACTACTTACCAGACAGAAAGCGTTCACTGATTGACCTCAAAGAGCTGAATTTTTGCCCTCTCAGTGCTGGGCAGTTCCCCACCAGTCTTCGTATGGCCTGGTAATCGTGTATAATGGCAGCCCAGCGGTTCATGGAAACACCCCCCTTGACCTTTCCTGCTGGATGAATGGAGCAGAGCTCCAGACATACTGCCTCTACAATTCTACTGATGTTAGGCCACTGCGCAGGACCCGAACCCTGGCCCAGCACACACCTATAAAACAAAATAAGTGATTATAAAGCATAAAAAGCATAGTTCTTTATATTTTTAGAGCTCAAACATTTTACAGTGTACAAATGTTTAACTAACCGCTTCAGGCTCTCTTTTCCATGGCAGGTGGAGGTTTTGGAATGGGTGGCCTTGAACCTGCCTTGCAAAAGTCTCTCCTTGTGCCTCAGTGGATAGGAAACACTGTCTGTGTCCGGCAGTCTGTCCCACAGCCGAACAATGTCAGCAGCTTCCCTGTCGAGATGCAAGGCTTTTCCCTCAGCTCGACAAGATATCTGGCCAGGTCCACCACTCTGTCAAATCCTGGAGTCCCATCTGGTGTTCTGCACACCTATCAAGAAGAAAGAAGATCAATTAGTATGGATGAAAATGTCCTCCAGCATGGCAAAGGAAGCTTTTATGCATACATACATCTTCCTGCAACTCAGGTGGCAGGCCCTGGGAGGAATGAGAGGGTGACGATGAATCACGAGACAAGCATATAACTTCCTTGGTTGAAAAAGAGGGGAGATGGTGTGGTCTTGTTCCTCTGCCTCATCTCCAAATCCCTCATCTTCTATATCTCCCAAGTCCGCTGGGATTCCGTCTGGGGCATCTGGGTCCTGCCCAAAGTTTTCTCTGAACTCCCAGGACTGCTGTGAGCACAGGTACTCCACCCCGATGAGCTCACCTGACAGAAGAAAATTAAATAGAAAATAAGGTTGTAAAACAGAAGTCTGTGCATTAAAAAAAAAACAAAAACAAAACATGGCATTACAGACACATACCTGTGTACTGTCCTGGCTTAGTGTAGTCTTGCACAAGACTACAGCCAAGAAGACACTAGCTGAGCTCATTGAGGCTGTGCTGTAGTGAGCCACTGTAGCAGCACAGCGACAAGGGAGCATCATGTGTGACAGCAGCTGTAGCACAGTCCTCGTTCCACCACTCCAAACCTTCAAGCAGATAAGCCTGGAAAATTTCCAGGTTAGTGCTTGTTCCTGATTTAAAAAAAATAAATAAATAAAAATACACACACACACACACACACACACACACACACACACACACACACACACACACACACACACACAATCTATAAATATAAACACAAATGTATAAATACAAGTGACAAATGAACTAAAAACAAAAAAAAAAAAAAACACCTCGAGATGGATGTGTGTAATCTTACCAGGTATGAAGCAGTTCAGGTGATTGTGGAAGGACTCCAGGGAAGTGGACCCCCGTGCACAGCGGTACACAGGAAGTGTGAGCCCTCCCTTTGTAACACTTCCTGTCTGCGTGTACAGCTGCACTCCAGGAGGGTCCTGGATGCAGGAAAGATGATGCCTTTGAGTGTCCCAGATGACACTCATCCTTTCCTGGTCCACCAAGGGGATGCCCATGGTTTCCCTGCCATCCTTGAAGGCCTCCAGCAACTGTTCGATTAGCTGCTCTGTCTCTTCCTTGCCACGTGTGCAGCAGCGGCAGTGGAGTGCCAGCTGTTTGGCGGTGAGCTTGTTGGTCAACTGCTCATCAGTGAGGCCTTTGATGCCGTGCTGTAGCTCCAGCTCCCTCATTTTTGCCTCCTTTAGCAGGGCTGCATTTCCCTCATCCCAGATGAAAATACAGGCAGAGAGCTTTGCCATGAACAGACCATAGAGTGGGTGGCTGTCTGTGTGCAGACCTGCAGCGAAACGACGCATGAAGTGCCACACATCAAGATGAACCACCAGATACCGGGACTGGACATCTTCTGCGTGGACAGAGAGAAGCCACTGGGCAGTTGGTACAGGTGGCATCGGTGGTGGAGGGGTGATAGGCCGTGTGGGCAGTTGGTACAGTTTAACACCTTTGGTGTGAAACTCACAACAATAGCATTTAAGTGCCTGAAGTTAAGTGCACTGTTCACACATATACTGAATACACTCTTGACTGGCAGACAGAGTGTCTTTTCAAAAAACTTAAAAGATCTTAAAAGCTTGTGTTGTGTACAAATTACATGTAAGTAATTAAAAAAAACTAAATGTTATTTTAAAGTAATTTAAGTTCTATTATTACATTAGAACCCAGTTAATTAATGTTGTAACAATTTAGTAGTAATGAGAATAATAATAATAATAATAATAATAATAATAATAATAATAATAATATTATTTTTCATGACTCACCGGTAAGTGAGGATAACTGGGAACATTGTACGATGAGCTGGATCCAGCTGGTCCAGGATGTCGTAGGACCATGCCGCCAGCTTTTTATGGCAGCGCTGACACTCCAGATACTCCGTTGCAGAAAATACCATCCGTGCAAATTCAGCACCCGCCGCACTGTCTTGTACAGGCCACAAGCTGTCAGTCGCTGACCGGATCGCCTGCAGTTTGGTGAGCTGCAGATCAGCTTGTAGGACCACATTCTGTACGCCATCCACAAACACAGTGCCCAGATGAAGAATACATCCGGCGATGCTGGAGGCTGATGATACAGCAGACGTGGCTGGGGAGGGTACCACCACATCTGCAGACTATCCGTCAGAACTGCCCTTCCACCCTGGTTTCTGAAGAGGGTGCGGCCGATCCACTCGTGTTTTTCTTTTGGAAGGGAGTGCTTCCAGGCCTCAGAAAACACACTGATCAGAATTAGAGAACAACAATTAATGTAGCATGGAAAAAGATTACAACAAAATTTTCTGAAGGTTACAACAGTCAGCAATTAGTAGGAAGTGTAC
Organism: Cirrhinus molitorella; assembly: GCA_033026305.1. Classification (NCBI taxonomy): domain Eukaryota; kingdom Metazoa; phylum Chordata; class Actinopteri; order Cypriniformes; family Cyprinidae; genus Cirrhinus; species Cirrhinus molitorella. The sequence goes on from CM065125.1 coordinate 26,153,408, forward strand.
AGGCCTCTGCTCTGAATGACTTCAGCACATCTGCGGCCACAGGACAGCACTAGTCTCTCACTAGTGATTTTGGTCCACTCGTCTTCCAGTCTCCTCCACAGTTCGGTGACTGTAGTGGGTTTCTTGGCCATAACTTTGTCGCCAAAGATTTTCCAGAGGTTCTCTATTGGGTTGAGATCAGGACTCTGGGCAGGCCATGTCATTATTTCAATGTTTTCAGTTTCAAGGAACTACTTTACCCGTTTTGCTGTGTGACATGGAGCGTTGTCCTGCATGAACACTGCGGGCTGATTGGGTGATGAACGCAGGGAAGGAACCATATGTTGTTGAAGAAGGTTCTGATAAACATTTGCATTCACTCTGCCATGTAGCTGTATAAGAGGCCCAACTCCTGCTGCAGAAAACATGCCCCAAACCATGACACTTCCTCCTCCACTTTTCACTGACTTCTTTACACACTTTGGGTTCAGTCTTTCTCCAGTTTGTCACCAAACATAACGTTTCCCATTGGACCCAAATAAATGAAACTTGCTTTCATCACTGAAGTGAACTTTGGACCAGTTCTCCTCTGTCCACACAACATGCTCTTCAGCAAAGCTTAGTCTAGCCTTTTGATTCTTTCTGCTAATGAGAGGTTTGGTCACTGCAGAGTGGGCTTTCAGTCCAAATGCTCTTAAACGTCGAGACACTGTATGACGAGACAGATCCTTACCCTGTTCAGCGCTGAACTGGTGAGCTATTCCAGCTGCAGTGTGGAAACAATTGCCCATTGAGATCCTCCGCAGTATCCAGTCCTCTCTTGTATTTGTCTCCCGTGGACGATCAGCCTTCTTGGGGGACTTGAATGAGTTTGTGATTTTGTAACGATTCAATATTCTTGAAATCACAGATTTGGAACGACCAACTTGTCTTGCTATGGCTGATAGGGTCATCCCTTTGGCCTTCATCTGGACAACCTGCTGCCGGAGGCTTTCAGTCACTTTAGAACGGCCCACCATCTTGCAGAGTCAGTGAAACTGGAAGTTAGGCTGCCAGTTAAATAGGGGTTGACAGATAATCAAGGAAATTAGCACCAGGTGCCAGATTAACACCAATAATTGGGAGGTATCTGAAAGTGTTCTCTAATTTTGATCAGTGTGTTTTCTGCAAAATAATGTTTTTTGTTGAAATGCCTTTTGTGGAAAAGGTGTTCTGTTCGCATGGTATAGACAGGACAAAAACTCCTTCAACTGTTGAGCAGTGAAGATGACATTATTTCAGAATTGTTCAGTTGTTTATAAATTGTTCTCTAATTTTGATCTCCAGTGTATTATATATATATATATATATATATATATATATATATATATATATATATATATATATATATATATATATATATATATATATATATATATGCACACTTCTGGTGTGAAAACTATACCTCAGTAGCCGGTGACACCAGCCGGTGAGCGGCTCTTTGCTCCAAGCGAGGTGAGTGGATTGGCGTTGAAGGTGGTGGTGGTGGAAGCACTATAAAGAACACATAGCTTTAATTTTGTAATTAGTAGTAGATATAAAATACTATATGATACAAGAGAACAAAACACTCACCCTGTGGCTCCACTTCCATGGCAGAAGCCAAAAGATCTGCATCTGTTGGCTCTAAGTGCCGAAAATTGACAATGTTATTTATTATTACATTAGTGTTATTTATGATTACATTAGAATGTGCATATGATTATGTTAGGTATAGATATAAAAACTCACCATGTGCTGTGGCTGGCTGGGAATGGGAGCTTTGGGTAGAAGGAGGAGAAGCCAGACGTGAAGGGTGTGGGACAGGCTGAGATGCAGAAGGTGCAGAAGATGCAGAGGATGGCTTTTTTCTGTGTTCAGCCCTAATTATCTTCTGGTCCCTTTGCAAGATGTATTTCTTCAGGGCATCCATCTTGCTGCCTGCTTTGGTGTCCTTGTTCCTTAAGAAGTCCACATAGCTGCAAAAGAAACAAAAATAATATACATACAATATATACAAAACACCAATACAATTAACAAGCAAGCAGAAGCATATATTACCTTTTCCTCTCCCTGTCCTTGGCCTCATAAAGCTCCTTGAAGGTGCTGTTCCTGTGGACACCAAAGCCCACCAGACAGTCACCCTCACAGCCAGGTAATGTTCCCTCTTTCTGCCTGCGCATTTTGATGGCTTCTGCGACCTTCTCAAATGCACAGGCATACTTGAGAAATGCATCTTTGTTGGCCATGAGGGCACCTCTGTCCAATCTGCCAGCCTCCCGCTCCCGCTGATGCCCAGGCAAGACCATGACGGAGTACCCAACGTCATTCTCCAGCATCACTTGAAGGTTTTTCCTCTGTATTGGCCAAACTGGATGGCACTTTCACTTGCCAGCAACAGGTCATCAGAGGGATCCCCTTCACCACGGATAATCCTGAGCTTGGCCTCCCCCAGCACAACCTCAGGGTCCATTGGTACAAACGGCATCCCTTTCACACCTGTGAAAGGTGAACTTTCTCCACAGTGGCTGCCTGCTTAGATGGCCTCAGCACCAGCTGTCCAGCCTCAAAACGAAGGTTGGGCTTGCTTTCTATTCTGCAACAGCACAGTAAAATCCCCAGAGTAAAATCAACTCTGCTCAGAGTACAGTCGTGGCCAAAAGTTTTGAGAATGACACAAATATTAGTTTTCACAAAGTTTGCTGCTAAACTGCTTTTAGATCTTTGTTTCAGTTGTTTCTGTGATGTACTGAAATATAATTACAAGCACTTCATATGTTTCAAAGGCTTTTATCGACAGTTACATGACATTTATGCAAAGAGTCAGTATTTGCAGTGTTGGCCCTTCTTTTTCAGGACCTCTGCAATTCGACTGGGCATGCTCTCAATCAACTTCTGGGCCAAATCCTGACTGATAGCAACCCATTCTTTCATAATCACTTCTTGGAGTTTGTCAGAATTAGTGGGTTTTTGTTTGTCCACCTGCCTCTTGAGGATTGACCACAAGTTCTCAATGGGATTAAGATCTGGGGAGTTTCCAGGCCATGGACCCAAAATTTCAACGTTTTGGTCCCCGAGCCACTTAGTTATCACTATTGCCTTATGGCACGGTGCTCCATCGTGCTGGAAAATGCATTGTTCTTCACCAAACTGTTGTTGGATTGTTGGAAGAAGTTGCTGTTGGAGGGTGTTTTGGTACCATTCTTTATTCATGGCTGTGTTTTTGGGCAAAATTGTGAGTGAGCCCACTCCCTTGGATGAGAAGCAACCCCACACATGAATGGTCTCAGGATGCTTTACTGTTGGCATGACACAGGACTGATGGTAGCGCTCACCTTTTCTTCTCCGGACAAGCCTTTTTCCAGATGCCCCAAACAATCGGAAAGAGGCTTCATCGGAGAATATGACTTTGCCCCAGTCCTCAGCAGTCCATTCGCCATACTTTTTGCAGAAGATCAATCTGTCCCTGATGTTTTTTTTGGAGAGAAGTGGCTTCTTTGCTGCCCTTCTTGACACCAGGCCATCTTCCAAAAGTCTTGGCCTCACTGTGCGTGCAGATGCGCTCACACCTGCCTGCTGCCATTCCTGAGCAAGCTCTGCACTGGTGGCACTCCGATCCCGCAGCTGAATCCTCTTTAGGAGACGATCCTGGCGCTTGCTGGACTTTCTCGGACGCCCTGAAGCCTTCTTAACAAGAATTGAACCTCCTTTTAACATGTCAAGTCTGCCATTCTAACCCAATCAGCCTGACATAATGATCTCCAGCCTTGTGCTCGTCAACATTCTCACCTGAGTTAACAAGTTGATTACTGAAATGATCTCAGCAGGTCCTTTAATGACAGCAATGAAATGCAGTGGAAAGTTTTTTTCGGGATTAAGTTAATTTTCATGGCAAAGAAGAACTATGCAATTCATCTGATCACTCTTCATAACATTCTGGAGTATATGCAAATTGCTATTATAAAAACTTAAGCAGCAACTTTTCCAATTTCCAATATTTATGTAATTCTCAAAACTTTTGGCCACGACTGTACATTTGGTCCCACTCCAAAAAGAGTGAAAATAACACTGAAGCAGAGTTAAAGTTAATGAGATAATTAAGTGATTAATTAAGTGCTGATTGATCATTAGTGATGAACACCTGCTGTTAACAATCAGAATCACTAAAAGAGAAAATAACATTTTTAAAGTCACCATTATAGTGGTCCGTTGTTACTTTAGTAGGGCTCTTGATTCTTGACTTTGTAATCTTAGATTGTTTTGGGTTCTTGTAACTAAGTTTTAACAGCCAGACTTTTACAAAAAGCAAAAGACATCAGGTGTTAATGATTATGTTTTGACAAAATCATTGTTTGTCCTGATTCACTGTGTAATCTGACCATTTTATACACACATATTCTTTAGTGACTACAGTAGCCCTGTGGTTCCACAGTCAAAAAATCTGTATTTTTTTTCCCCCCCTGTTTTGGAAGGATTTTTTTTCAAGGCATTCTGCCAAAAAAAAAAAAAGTCTTTATTTTGTGCACACCCAGACATCAAGAATCCACGCATGAAGCTCAACAACGGTGACAAATAACATAATTTATTCATGATGGGAGCAATGGATGAGTTTTGATTGGCTACAACATGGTCACCATTGTTGTGAATATCATGCTGGTTCTTGATGTCTGTGTGTCTAAAATGTTTTTTTTTTGTTTGTTTGTTTTTTAAAGCTTGTGACCAAAATATGTTTCAAAGTCATTTGTCTGATTTTACTGGCAACATCAAACTATATGTTGCTTACAGTGTTTGTGTAAGCAACAAATAACTTTAATTAATAATTCAAATAACCACACAGTAAGCAAATCAAAACATAATCGTCAACTGCGAATTATATGTGTTATTTGTTTGCCAAGCTGTTATAATTTAAGAACAGTTGCCAAACAAAATCTGAAGTTTTAAAAAGTCAAGGGTTGAGAGTCCAACTAAAGTAAACACTGACCGCTATGATGGTCACATAAAAATGTTGATTTCTCTTTTAGTGATGCTAATTGTTAACATCAGGTGTTCATCACTAATGACCACTCAGCACTTAATTAATCACTTAATTATCTCATTGACTTTAACTCTGTTTCAGTGTTATTTTAACTCTATTTGGAGTGAGACCAAATGTACTCTGAGCAGAGTTGATTTTACTCTGGCGATTTTACTGTGAGTAAAGAAATGCACCTGATGTTAAACAGTGCACTGAAACCATACACAAATTAAATATTTATGGAAAATACATTATTATACATTATTACAGGTCATTCTTGGCATTCACAAACGAAAATCTTATGAAAGAGGTACACTTTCGCTGTTCTGTTACCCTGCAATTTTGTGGATCACTTAAGTCAACATATTTTATTCTCCCGTTTTATTTCTTAAAATAGGCATAGAATAAGCATTTTATCCAGTACAATGCATGCGTGAGTTGGGGGGAAAAAATTGGCGGTAATAAGTCATTCGTAAAGCTGTAATGCTGTTATCCCACTAAAAACATAACTTAGATTTCAGAATAAGAAGTAAAGTTTCATTCATTATTTTCATTGACTCCCAATAAATTTCCCTTTTTTCATTTTACAAATGTGCAATGCATGCTGATTTTTTTTTTCTTTTTTTTGACATTTTATTCACTTTATAATCAATAATCAACCAGTTTCTTTTAAAAACAATGAAAACATTAAATTCAATTAAAAAAAAAAATACAAAGCCCTTATATGAGAGTTTATAAGTAATACATTTCAGTTTTTGGTGAAAGTCACATGTGAAAACCTATTATTAGACTATTTCTAAAAAAAAATAACTGCTATGAATCTTCCATTAGCAATACAATGACACAAACCTTATTTTGCCTTTTTAAACGTTTCTTTATTAATCAGATTCCAGTTCTCAGTGGTTGATAATAATGTTTTTGATGATCTACTCATTTTGTATTATGAGTGCATGGGGACATCTACAGGTGATATTTAGGTAGGCTAATATTCTATACTCAGTGAGCTCAAGATACATATTGCCTGAGTAGGCAGTAGCACAAGGAATGACAAAGCATATATTTAATTGGAATTGTCATCAGAAGTATGACAATATAAGAAATAAAAATGTCTCTATAAAAATATTGTGCACGCTGAATTAGCGTAATTGAACAGACAAGCAGTGTATGATTTGTGTACGACCTGCATGGTTTTTGATCAGTAAAATTTTGAATCAACTGTAAAGATTTATGAAAGAACTGATGGAGATACAGGTAGGTAGGATTGATAAAGAACATTTCACACAGTGTGCATGAGCTCTGCACATCTACAGGACACAAAAAAAGAAATATTAGCATCTGTGCTTATATTAATGTGTATATTCCTTTATTCTGTAGGTTAAACAAACAATGGTGTCTGTTTGAGATCAATGTAAAACTCTGAAACAGAAATAAACTACTTGGAGAGCAGGGTCCGCAGTCTGCTGTGTTTTCAGCCAGACATTTTAAGTTAAAACTCTGTGGTGAAACAAATCTTCACGAAACACAGAAGATCGTTCTGCATCCAACAAATCGTGGGATTTGTTGCAAATTGTTTCACCGCGTCACTACCAAACTGCTCCACCCTTCAGACTATTCATTCAGACCTAGTGGCAACCTCCCGCTCTCGCTCTTGAAACAATAAGGAAGTGACTGAAGCTGCAGTTCTTCGGCTGGCTGCTTGAGGCTGGCTGCAAAAGGGAGCATAGAGTCTCGCGTTAAAAAGTTCAACTTTATAACAGATAAAAACATGTTTACAGCTTGGTACAAAAAGTGGTTTTGGTTTTTACAGCTAGTTTTGCCCTTCATGACAACTCTGAGGGGGGTGAATTTTTTTCTAACTCACCCGTTTAAATTATATTAAACATTAAAATTCTGCATAATTAAGGGCGTGGCCACTTGAGTGACAGGTGTCAGGCAGCCATCACAGCTTATACCAGCAGTTGAACTTGGCATCTCAGCCGTGTTATTGCGTTTTTTTTTTTTTAGGGTGTTACTTTATCAGGAATTTTTTAATAAATGTAAAAATATGACATCTTAGCTCCACCCACGTCCCGCCTCTTTGTCCATTTTCTATTTTCCTAAAGTGACGCGCTTCCAAAAAATCAGGCCCCGCCCAACTTTTGCTTCAAAAACGCTCTTCAGAAACCTACGGGTGATGTCACTGACACTACGTCCATGTTTTTTTACAGTCTATGATTCAGACACGTTGTCGCTCCCGTTGGCCGGAAATCTCGCTGAACCCGCCCTCTGAGGTGTCAAGATAGACGCGCTCAGCGCTTTTAGCCTATATTCATTGTTTTTAGCCACATATAGCTACAAAAATAATGTTTAAGTCATTTAAGTTACTAGAACAAAAAAGACATCTGTTAAATACACAATGATGTTTGTGAGTTTGATAAATGCATGTGTGTAAAGAATCCAATGTTCACCTAACACTGGGTTCTTCGGAATGCTGAGCAAAGTTATCTTTGCCTTACAACCAAAACCACACTTCTTTAGAGACATTCTTCCTGAGTAAATCCCTTGCAGCAGCACAGCCAAATGAACCGCGCTCTCTTTCTCACTGTCTAGCTGACTTGACCGCGGGCGCGCTTTATTATTTTTTTAAACTTTGGCCATGTTTAGCATGAGAATCCAACTTTTTTAACACTGTAAACAACTCTGAAACTCTGACCTAACCATCATAGCGATCACGGTTTATTTTAGTTGGGCTTAGACCCTTGACTACCTTATGTTACATTTTTTTTTGGCTGCTGTAATTGTGTTTGCGAAGTACATTTGTTTAAAAAAAAAACATTGCCAAAGAACAAATAAACTTGCATGTGTAATCACCATCTAGTGGCCTGATTCACTGATTTTATTGAGTGGCTACTCTATTAGAGATCTGTATGAACTATTATGAAAGCTTATCATATGCACAAAACCTATAAATCTATGGCAGCAATCAGAAACACACAGACATCAAGAAACAGGCCATGAATCTCAGCAATGGTGACAAAAGCTTCCTGCTGCAATGCATGCTGGGTACCAGCAGAGTACAAAACTCACCCATTACTCCCAGCATGCAATTTTTGAATGGCACCATTGCTGAGATTCATATGCTGATTCTTGATGTCTGTATTTCTGAATGCTGTCATAGATTTAAATGTTTTGTGCATAGGATAAGCTTTCATCTTAAATAACATTAAAACTAATAGAACAGCTACAACGTTACTAATAATTAACCAAAAATATTAAATCAAGCTTTTTTCAGTTGGCTTTTTTTTGCTGTAATAAATGTGTTTCACCTTCGCAGCCAAAAAAACTAATATAAGGGAATCAAGGGTCAAGAGCCCAACTAATGTAAACCGTGATCGCTATGATGGTTAGGTCAAATGAAATGTTTTCAATAAAACATCTAAACCTTTCTTAATTCTCAATAAGAGCTTCTCTAGAAGTCTGACAGAAATAAGGTCAATCTGGTTTGTAATGAGTGAAGCTGGTAAAGCTGTTTGTGGAGTTGTTTAATCAGATCTGTTTTATTTCAGTTGATTTCATCTTGTCTGTGGCTGAAGTCTTAGTTCTTGTGTTTTTCTTCCCATCAGTGATTGTGCTTGTAAACAGCAGGTGTTCATCAATAATGGTCAATCATCACATAATTATCTCCTTAACTCCAACACTGTGTCAATGCTACTTGAAAACACTGTAGTGTGGAAACACATGAACACTGAGCAGTGCTTATTAAACACTGGGAACTTTTACATAAATCTTACCTATTTCATTCACATATGACTGATGCATATCAATCACATTAAGTTCATTGATTTGTTTATATTAAAACTATGTAATCTAAATGGATGGAAAATTTGCATGTAATTTAATTACATAAAGTTTATTTTTAGACTGAATTATTTTTTTGAGTGTACTTGCACATATAGATCGGAGAATGTGCAGCGCAAGCACAGAAACTCTGAGAATATTTTATTAATAAAATGGCATTGATAAGGACTTGCTACATTATATTTCTCAGCAACGAGTGGGTAAAATATCTGTAACTAAACTCAGCTTCATTGTTTGGAGAGAGAAAGAGAGAGAGAGAGCCCTCTGGTCTGTCTGTCACAACAAGGCAAACGAAATATACACATCAGTGACACATACACATCATTTTACAACAAAAACTGCACAGTTGTCATTGCAACAGTATAAAAATTGGTGGAATTTATGTGACAATTGCACCTGTTGTTCGTAAAATTTCATAACTGGTAAGTGCTTTTTTGCCTTGTAACTGGCCATGAGTCTTAATGAAATGTATTTGTTTACTGGCCATTGCATGTAATCGTGAAATACGGCATATTTAAAAAGTTAAGTAAAAAAAAAAAAATTCGGGTTCGGGCTCTAAATTTAACAGTGCTGCTCGTGTTCTGGTCGGGTCAGACGTTCTCGGGTACAGGCCGGGTTCGGGCTTCAGTTTAAAGCCTGTGCAGACCTCTAGCGTGAACTCTGTGTATTCTGTTTCATTGCAGTTAAGGTAGGTCGAAAATCTCTTTCTCAATTTCTTTAAAATCATCCTACATTGCAGTTTTACCTTTTTTTCCAAAGGCTGTTTGACCTTCTTTGCATGTTCACTTTGTAAACACTGGGTTGGTACTTCTGCAGCTATGTAGGACAATTTTAAAGTTAGAGGATAAAATGAGATGGGAGTTTTTTGACATACCCTAACTGTCTTGAACTGGAATACACAGAGTTGACCCAGAGCTGTTTAGAAAACAACAGATAGTTTCACTAGATACGACAATTCTTCCTCAGCTGGGATTGTTATAGCCCTTTGAAGTTGCATTTAAACTACATTTTGGAAGTTCAAACTCAGGGGCACTATATGGAAAAAAAATGTTTCCATGTGAAATGTTTTCCTCAAAAAACATAATTTCTTTAAGTCTGAAGAAAAGAACATCTTGGATGACAAGTGGGTGATTAAACTATTTGTACATTTTTGTTCTGGAAGTGAGCTTCTCCTTTAAGTCAGCGTTGGTTCAGTTCAGTTCAATAACTGTGTGAAGTTCATAAAAAAATGTACAGTACAATAAAAAACAAAAAGATTACTTAGATTCATACCTTGAGGCGCTGGTTCTGGCAGCATCTCAGTGTCTCTTCTCTTTATACATTTCTGCAGAATTTCCATCTTTGTACCTGGTCAGCCAATTCTGCTTTTTCACCCACCTGATGAAGCTGAAATTAAGGAACACAGAATTAGCTCAAGCCCCAGCACTATTCAGTTCATTTTACGTTTATTTGTATAGAACTTTTCACGTTGTAAAGCAGCTAAAGCAGCAGAAGATATACGTTTTTTAATTTTTAATTTATAAGGTTTAACTTTTAACCTCCCGCTGCTGCCACGCAAGCTATGGCCTCCTCCTTTACCCTTGCAGCAGGCCACGAGCATCCCAGAGTGGGATTTTTCCTGTAGGCAGTAGCAAGAACCACTGCCTCAGGTAAGGGCATAAGGGTGAGCTCACCGGAGGCCTCCCTGCGGAACTGGCCACTGTAATCCATCATCTACAAGGCACAAAAGAAAGACACAACTGACACAGCGCTGTTACAACACATACATACTGTTACGCCCCGTCTACGGGTGAAGTCGCAACATGAAAGGGATGAGGAGACGGGGTTTTTGAAATGGTGAATGAACAGTATTTTAATGAGAAAATGATTTACAGTACAGGTGGGGGTAAATGACTTCGGGAGCCGACAAGGCCAAAATAACAAACAGAAACAACTAATATAATACACCCTCTAAATTCCCTAGTTTACAAAAGAAAACAAAAATACAATTACTTCCCTAACTCCCTGTACCAATAAACAATGAATGAAACAATGAAACAATTAGAACGGGCAATAGTCAGCTTTACGAGTAATTCAATATAAGAACACTAACACAACAACAGCAGTCAAACTCTCACTATGAAACACACAAATTCTCAGTCTTACTAACACGTCACAAACTATCAGAGCGAAGAGCACAAAACAAGCGAACATACAAGCTGAAGCAGGAATTGATGGAGGAGTCTTTATAGGCAGCAGGAAGTCAGCTGACAAGGCAGGGCGTGGCTTCAGGTAGATTCCAGGAACCAATCAAAGTTAATCCTGCACAGAAACACAGACACCATCCAAAACAGAGAACACAAAAACAAAAAGGGACATAACAATATACTTGTCGGATTTAGAGTAGTGGCCAAAAGTGATGTCCAAGGGGACAATCGCACTATATTTGTATTTTTATTGACCCTACAATTTTAATTACTTGGTTTATCACAGCTGATGGGTTTTATTTTACTGTGCAAAACAATTCATAGACAAATAACAATGTCACAGGAAAAAAAAAAAAACATATACATTGACTTCAGTATAGTCTGAAATTAATATTTCATTGGTTCTCCTTTAAAGTGGATTGGCAGCCATTCTCCTGTGCATTCTTCAATAAGCATTTATACTTGAGTTTTCACAAAAGAGCACGTACAAAAGTTGTACATTTTGCAAGTACAACTACACAATGAAAAAAAATCTGCATCAACATAACATCAATTTTCCTAGGCATGGCATTATTTTTGGCCACTACCAAATTAACACTTTTTAAATACATTTTAGTGAAGACAATGTCTTTTTTTTTTATAAAATCAAAAACTCCCTACCTAAAAAAGAGCTAAAGACCAAAGGCCAGAAAGGTCAGACACCTGAACATGACCCTGCTAAGTTGTTATCTGTTCATTAAAGAACATTAAAATTATAATTTTTTTGTTTTAAAAATACTCAATATTTGACATTTTATATATTGCATAAAATATTTTCATTTAGCTTCATGAAATAAAAGTTCAGTTTTGGGCCACTGCAATGTGATTTGACACTAAGGAGCATTCCATAGAGAAATATAACTTGTTTCTTTTACTGTTTCTTTAGCTAGTACCAAATACAGAGCCGACGGTTCATGTTGGAGGCCAGGAGCCCCTTACTGCCTCCGTGCTGGCAGCTGCACAGAACTGAAATGGCATCAAATGTTTGTGTTTTATTGGCAATTGGGGTGTGAGTGCTCATCAAACTTATCTCCGCCCACGGCACGCCTCCGGGAGCTCGTTTTTTTCGGAGAGAATCATAAAGCTGTATCTTTCTTTTAAAAATATGATAAAACTAAAGACTTTTTGGACATATGAAGGATGCAGTACTAGGTACTCATGATTAACATGAGATTGTGTGAAACTGTGTTTGTTATGCCTTTTTAAATAGAAAAAAAAGTAAAATGACAAAAAAGCTAAAAAATTTTTTTATCTCTGTGTGCAATAAAATGATTCTTATTTAACGGACATGCAAAATAAGTTTCTGAGTGTCTTATTGTTATCACAGCAATTTTGAGTTTGTGGCAGGGACACGTTTGCAAGAACTTTACAGCTTTTTATTCAAATAAGCTTTAAGTTAAGAATCGTGTGTAAAAGATTTGTATGCTTTGCAAAGGTAAGGTATTTAAAGATATTTAAACTATTTTTTTGGATGCTATATATATATATATATATATATATATTACATAAAACATTTTAATTTAAACAGCCAATATTTTATAGTGTACATTTCATACATACATTTCATTTAATAATCATTATTATATTATTATTATTATTATTTATACTACGGAGCCGTTGAATGCTTGAATCTGATTGGCTGATGAACGTTCTGAAGGTGTGCATTATTTTCAGGGAAACGCACGGTGAACGTAGTTCCAGGCAGCTTCTAACTGCATTACATATTTATATCACTTCGCCACACTATTTCAGTTATTTCAAAGGTCCTAACAGCCTAAAACAGCAAAATAATCAAAACCCACAACTACACTGGCCAAACAAATAAATACAGATACAAACAATACAAAGAAACGACAGATTTCTTCCATGTTTTTGCCGCAAAATTAAGTTTTATTATGTACGGAAAGCACACTATTTCTCCACTCTCTAACAGACGCACACACATAACAGCCAGCACAGACGTAAACATACGCGCTAATGTTGTTAGCGCTGCTCTGACGATTAACAACTTAAAAACTACACGACATTTCTCATAACGAGGTAACGTTAACATCGACGCTATTTCTGAAGAAAATGAACTTAAAGTTTCACTATAAGTAGAGACCCTGCTGCTGATCACGTTTGAGAGAAGCACAGAATCGCAGAGGTAATTCACGAGCTTAATATCTTTCTGTCTCTCTCTTTCCGTTTGTCTGCCTAAACTACATTATTAACTGCATTATTCTGCTATCAACGGCGCAAGCGTCGTTACTAAGTCTAAAATGACGTTTTGGAACTAGCAACGAAGGTTTTGGATGAGCTGCGTAAGAAATTAATCCTGCTCACAATAGCCATTTAAGAACAAAAACCAGACTAATGCTTTGAAATATATCATCCGATCGATGTCTTGAGGTGTGGTAACGGTAGTATAAACGGAATAATTGACTTCGGTCATCGTCAGTTATTCCTTACTTAAATAAATACCCAGTTCTGCCATGAAACTCTAGATGACGCAGGCTAATGATATTCGCTATACGAGCTGATTGGCACAAGCTGATTGGATCATGTCGCGTACCCAACCAATGAGCTTGGGGCTTCACATTTAAACGGCTGGAAGTATTCATTTGGACATTTGGCAGCGCACTTTCATATGAAGTTCGACAGCTACTGGGTAAGTAAACGGTCTCACTTCTATTTCAGTGCATTGTTGCGTTCGTCAGTTTTATATTTCTAAACTAGAAAACATACAAACTACGCGTATTCGTGAGGGGAGTGACTTGTGCCCTGTTCATATAACAGCAGCAACAGCAGGGGCTTAGTTCATGTTTGTGAGAATCAGTGGTGGTCAGTAAAGAAGTAGGCCTAGTTGTAATTGGTTACTGTGCATGTGTAATTTACTGGAGTAGTTTTATTTTGAATAACTTTTACTTTTACTTCACTATATTCCGAAGCATAAGATCGTATTTTTACTTCACTACATTTCATTAAACATATCGTTACTCCTTATAATATATCACGTGCTCCGAGATGAAGAAGCGGTGTCTGATTCATGAACAAACTGATTCTTTTCAATGAACCTGTTAAATCGGTTCGCAAATCGCACCAAACGATTCATTCACGAATTGGAAATGATCTTCTCGAGTCGACAACTCGCTGAGTGCGTTTTTAGAGCGAGTCTCCAGTGAACTGAAGAGCGTTCGCGCGACTGATGCTGCGAAAAGTAAGTTACTAGTAAGTTACTGTCGAATTTTAGAATTATTGTAAATGAAAATCATATTAAGTTCAAAATGGTCACTTGTTTGTGAACTTAATCTGCTTTAAAGGGTGATCTATTTAAGCCCACTGAAATGCAGACACATCAACATGTGTCTCTTTGTTTTTTGGTCCAAAACAAAGCATTAAAATAACACAGATTAACGTTAAATAAATGTTCATATTTTCGTGCTGCTGCAAGTTAGCAGTTTTTTTTCTCTAAATGCTACGCATTTAGCCTAGCCCTAGGTGACATCTGTTTTTATATTATCAACATTTATCATTTGGATCAACTATGAGTAGACAGATATGTTTATTCATAATAATTATACTGAAAATAAGTAAATATTGTTAGCTGATGCTAACTATCTAGCTAACAAGCTTGCTGGTGCTAAGTTGAGGTAAATTTTAGATATAATTCCAAATATTTTTATTCAACCACCTATTTGCTGGGAAAAGAAAAGGATGTGATGTTCAGAACATGGTAACTACAGTAATTCTCAAAGTGGGAAGTGATGCCCTCTGGGGGCATTTGGCCAGTGGTGTTTTTATCATTATAAAAATATAATTATATTCTTAATGTTCTTCTCATTCTCATATAACTGTGACGTTCTGCAAAACAACAAGCTTTAAAATACTTTGGTTTTTTCTACTGGTGAAAATTTGATGTTCAAATCTGTTTTCTCTATACCTGGCAGTGTAAGCTTCACGGTGACATCTTGACTCCATATAGTGGTTATTTTGGGAAAATCCCAGGTATATTAAGCAGTAGGATTATAAAAAAAATATATAAAATTAAATCAAGTAGCCTATATAAAATTGCAAAATAAGTCTATCTGTACGTTTTTACCTAAGTACATATAAAATCAAGTACTTTTGTACTTTCACTCGAGTAAAATTGAAAAAGGAGTACTTTTACTTCTACCGGAGTAATATTTTATTATACGTATCTGTACTTTTACTCAAGTCCTTGATTTGTGTACTTCTACCACCAATGGCGAGAATACAATGTAAAGCATTGCAGACTTAGAACATTAAGGTAAAGTGAATTGGGGATTACCTTATTTGCTTGAAACCTCCAAAGCTTTTAACATTTTCTTGGGCATTCATTAATATATTAAGGGTTGATTTGAGTTTATTCACAGTTTTAAGTCAAAGCCAACCCATATAACTGTGTTAGGCATTTTGTTAGGCATTTTATTACTTTTGCTTACTTAATAGGGCTACAGTAGATTTTGTGAACTCATCAAGCGAAATAGGCATTGTTTGATTGTGTTTGCTTGTTTAATAAGAGGCTTAGCAATTAAAGTACTTTTGTGCAGCTGTAGCAGCAATTATGCATAGCTATTCAGATCACAATTTTGAGCAAATTTTAATAGCAGCAGCATGCATGGCAAATTCATATGCAGTGTTAGAAATACTATTAGCAGCAGTCTGCATAGCAAATCAGTTGTTTTGCTAATACAGCAGCAGCTATAGTAGAAAGCACTTTAGTTGCATTAAATTTCATTGATAATGCATGGATTGTAAGTAAACGCTAAGTTTGCTTGTTCAGTAGGGCTTACAGCAGTTTGTGTACTCTTAAGTGATTGTGTTAGCTTGTTTGAAAAAAGGGTCTTATAGCAATTTGTACTTTGAAGCTGTGGCAGTAGTATGCATAGTATTCAGATAGCATGTAATGGCAGCATGCAAAGCAATCTCAGAAGCAACATTAATTATTATATTAGCCAGGCACATGCGCATAGACATCAAAGGGGGCTTGAGCACCAGCCCTTTTTCTTCCACGAGAGAAAGTGCCCATTTTTCTTGGGATTTTATTTTTTAGTAAATGAATACATGTGTATATATGTGCGTTTCTGTTTGCACACAGCTTTCCCTGTTGAACAGTAATACGAGTTCTGATTGCTTTCTCCCCTCCGCATCTCCATGTAGGCGCACAACGTACGATCAGTACATTACAGACAAACAAGAGAGACGCAGAAGTAAAGCCCTCCCTCCTTTTCCAGTTGTGTTTGTCTTTGTGTGGTGGTGAGTAGTGATGAACAAAAGACAAAGCTACCTGTGCCTTGAATTTACTGATTATCCAAAAAACAAAATGCAAAGATGGTTAATTTGAGGTCACATTTTTCATTTTTAAAACTCACAAGGGTCTACATAACAAAGTTCTGCCAGTTTCCAAGAATGAACACTAGCGAAGTGAATGAGGCTTGAGAGAGCTGTGACTGAGGGTGTGAGCGCAGCCTTATTGCCAGATCCAGTTACTGTAAGTGTCTTTGGATTTGTCTTTTCCACTTAATTTGACAGTTTAGAAAGTTAATAAAGTGGGAAGTTGCAGTTTTGGGATAGCGATATATTTTCTTATATTATTTGCATAAGCCTAATTTCGCTTTATTTTTATTTATTTGTCGGTTTTTGTTTCATAGAACATCTGGCAACACTGCATTACCAGCACTTAAACTGACAGTAACCAAAAAGCCCATGGACGGGTTATTGCTGACAGGATACCGCATTCAGTAAGGCAAACGCAAAAAACATCATGTTGTTGTTGTTGTTGTCTGTCAGAAACCTTATGAACGCTATAAAAAACAGTGTATATCATGAGTTGGATTTGTAAGGATTATTATAGCACAATTCTTAAAGGGGTCCTATTATGCTTTTTCACTTTTTGAATTTAGTCAATGTGTGGTGTGTATGTTTGTGCATAAAAAGGATCTACAAAGTTTTAAATCTCAAAGTCCACTCCAAAGAGAGAGGTTTTTTTTTTTTTAAGAACTATGGATCAGAATGAACGGCTCATTTGGACTACAAACTTTGTTTCCCGAATGTTATGATGTCATAAAATAAATCCTGCCTACTTCAACGAGCCGCAGCACTGCTGGTATAAACCCAAGCAATGACTACAGTAGCTGCGATCTCCTCCGGTTTCTGCGTCAGAGCTGCGCGCCGCAGACGTGTGCAGTATAGGGGCTCAAAACACATGTAGAGGCGCGACTGGTATAACCGGAGGCACTGACTAGAGGGGTGATTATCTCCGGTAACGCGCCACATACGTGTGCAGTGTGTGAGATTTATTCATCATACAGTGTAGATAGAAGTGTTTTTTTTTTTTAATGCATAAACTTGCACTATACTAGGCTAGGCTAATCAGTCATGGTATTTGATAGTTCTTTGCTCATTTTCTGTAGCTGCTTTTTGAATAACTAAGGAAATGTAAGCATTATAATTAGCAACTTACAATGTCTTTATTCAAGTGTTGTCATGTTAAATACAAAATTAGTCATATTAAAAACAGCAGCTTTTTTAGCCTTATGCTGGAGTTGGTTTCAGGCAATGAATGCATGTAAATGATTTAATAAATTAGCATGGTAATATCGCGTATCTGCAATCTCACTGACCGTAGGACCCAATACTACTGTAGAGTCAACTATACCTGGAGGTGTATATGTATATATAGCCAAACACAGCACATTACGTTTTTCAGAAGGCAGGCCATCATCAAACCCGGAACTATCTGAGCCATTTGTTCCAGGCTGAGCAGAAAGCTGTTGTAATAATGTAAATTATGTGAAAAATTATTTGGTTTTTCGAACCACCAAGCATGAGAGCATGTTCTAGTGCACCCCCAAAACAATATCAAGACTTTGTAAAAGAGCATAAAAGGACCCACTTAACTTCAGACTACACTAATTTTCAAACCCTGGTTACAGCCATGCTTGCTAACATCCATGATGCATGAGGTACCATATAATAACTTAGCTGAAGTTTCGGTAAGGCAATATATCATGGGCATACAAGCTAACTTAATGGAGAAACGACATCTGAATACAGTAAAATTAATAACGTCATCTGAATCGCTGCATCTAAATATATACTTGAAACTAGTAGCATAGAAAATGCATTGTAGCTTAGTTTCCTTTTTTGTTGCCTGTACTTGTGATTAGAATTAGTCAGTGCTAAAGATGATAGTCTCTATGTGAACTGATTATTTTGTAGACATCTGTTGAAAGATGTGATGTGAGTGTGATGGAATTAAAATAAATTAAGTCAGAGTTGTGTTAATATATTTAAAATTTACTTTAGAAAAAAAAGCCCCTGCCCCTCAAAATGTTCTGATATTAGCAGCAGCACAATAAGCAAGTCAAATTATTGTTGCTAACATAACAGCGGCAGTAGAAAGTAGATCAAAGATGTGTTTTAAGGGATACAATTTTTGACTACAAGGGGACTTTCGATCAGGAACACACAGCATAGTCCACTAGTGTTAAGCCATTTGCAAAGCCGGTGTAGGCTCAACATAGATCGCAAACATGCGGTCTCTTGGCTCTCCGTATCATATCCATTACAATGTTAAACCTTTATGAGAGTTGTCATGACAGAAATACCTAGTTCTGCCATGAAACTCTAGATGACGCAAGCTGACAGGTTGTTAACATAACGAATGATATTCACAGAGTATACGACTTATCACAAGCTGATTGGTTCATGTTGCGTACACAACCAATGAGCTTGCGGCTTCACATTTCAGTGGCTGGTAGTTTTCACTTGGGCATTTGGCAGCGTGCTTTCAGTGTTCCTCTGAAACCCTCCACCTTCCCCAGCTCCACCTGTATAGATCTGCTACGAGTTATTTTATATGCTATTTGTGCAGCAGCAGTATGTCTTAAATACTCACAACAACACATCACCTATGCTTTAACAGCAGCAGCAAGAATCTACAACTACAGCAATAACCAACAGCAGAGTAATAAATCTATTCCGCCAAGACCAAATACATTAACATTGTCATATCCATTACCATGCTAAGCCATTCAGAGAGTTGTCATGACAGAATTTCATTTAAGCACTAATATTATAACAAAAATTTTCATTTATATCCTTACATATATGTATTGAAATAAGTTGTAGATGCACATTAACTAAAACTTTTTTTTTTTTTTTTTTTTTTTTTTTTTACAACTCTTTCTGAAATTAACTATGTACAACAATTATTTGCAACACACAACATATTAAAAGAATGTATTTATGATTGTTTGGACTATCTGTTAAAACTATGTCCTCCAGCCACTGGGCCACAGTCTTCCTAGAGGCCTTTGCACAAAAATGGATACCCCATAACTGGCTGTGGCCAAACTCTTTAATTTTTGGCTGGCCACATTTTTGACAAAACAAAGGTTCCAGGGTTCATCTTTTTTTAGGTGTCAGACCTTGTGATCTGGCTGCTGCGTCTGCCTCTTTGGCCTTCGCTTCGCAGTGGCAAGGGCAGGTGCAGCAAAGGGAGCAGTGGAGTGGGAAGGAGCTTCAAATAATAATTAAGATATTAAATGATATGCGTGAAATGGGGAGAAAAAAAAGGGAAATTGAGAATGAAAACAGACTGCACGACAGCAAATGTAGGTAACGATATGCACAAAGTTTGCAGTGCGCCCAAAAAGCAGAAGAAGCTGTTGTTGCTTTCCCTCCTCTTTTTTTCTCTCCCTTTTTTTTTCTTCAAATACCCACATGTGCGGTGTTTGGTTTTTTTTTTCACCTCTAGATGTTTATTTTTTTTATTATGTAATATTTACGAAGTGTGGTGTTTTGCCTCTATTTCACAACCCAGTTGTAACAACAAAAAAAAAAAGGGGCCTCGTCCAAGATTTTTTTTTTTTTGTTTTTTTTTTTTGTGAGAATTGGCTTTCAATTCGGTTAGTTAGAGTTTCAGCTGGGCTGTGAGTGAGCGGTCCTTCCAATAGAACACTCTTGTTTTGTTGATTGTGTTTTTTTTTTTATTTGAGATTTTGGAAGGAAATTCCAGGTGGGGGTACGCTTCTCGCAGAGCTGAATGGCTGTTAAGAGGTTCAGCGTTTCAAGTTGCCTCGAGCACAGCAGTCCTTTTGAAGACTAGAGAGGCTAGTTAAGCGATGATCAGGTATATCGGAGATGTAAAGCCAATGGAAATCCTGGTGAGTACAGCTCAGCAGAGGACATGTTTATTGCAAGAATAAAACAAGAAGTTATGTATCTAAAATACATGTGCACAGTTCACTTTAACTGTATGCTTTGCACAAAATCAGCAAACTATATAACGTTACTGAAATAAAATAACTAGAACATTAACACCACTAATAAAAAGGCTTGTGGTTTATTTGTCAATCAGATGTGCACTCGGACACTGTGCTTTGCGTTTTCTTTCAGAAATATTGTTGGCTGATAGAAAGGTAAAAAAGCATTTAAGAATAAAAATAATTTCGGATTTTTTTTTTTTTTTTTTTAACTGGTCTATTGTGACAATCCCTGCACTTTTGTTTGGCCTAGGTTTTTCTTTGTCTTTGTTTTCCCATTTTTTTTGTTTAGAGTTTTGTTTCATACATTCTCCGACATTGCAACAATACATTACACATAGCCTACATTCATACATCCCACACTACTCACTGATGAGACTGATGCTTGCAGAAACATGCAATGTTTTATTTCATTATTCTTATTTATCTTATTTTTGGACTTAATCCTTAATCAATAAAGTATTTTCCTTTAAGTTCAGTTATGGTTGTGTGTCCCTTTTTGTTGCTTCCCTTCAAGCCAGGGGTTGTAACAAATTGGGGGCTCGTCCTCGTTTTTTCGTTAAATATAATAAAGTAATTTATTTGGGATACAAAAAAAAAAATTGTGCCGGAGTCTATTTTAGTCGCTTTGTGAAGTCACCAAATTGGTAAGTAAATGTGCAAAAAAAATTTTTTTAACGTGAGTTTCCCTGGTAGGTGTAGTGGCATGTTTCCTTTTGAGACATGTTGGGGGGTTTTGGTAGTGTTGCGATGAAAGTGGGTAGTAGTGTTTAACTCGGGAGCACATCCGTGGTGTTGAGCGCGTCGCTGATTTAATCAGTTGCGTTGTTCACCCAACGGGCTTCAGTGCATAAGTACCCCCCACCAGTAATCGCATGAAGACTAGGGTTGAGGTAGATATAGGATTTTGGGGAAAATAGGTAGCGGGACTCTCTCGTTAGTTGTTTGCACTGTGTATTTTTTTTTTAACTTTTTGGTGGCTTTCTCATGGCTGATGCCAATTCATTTATTAGGTCACCTTTTGACATTTTTGACTAAAGAACAATTGTTAAAGATTGCTGAATATTATAAGATGGTGATTAAAGATAAAAGAGTTGGGGAAAAAAAATTGTTCGTTTTAAAATCTGAACTTGTTGGAAATGGCTTTTTAAAGACTAAAGTTGAGAGATTGGTTAGGTAATAATTGTGTTGCGCTGCTGCAATGTGTTTTAAGTGGTAAGGCACAAGTAGCTTTTTCTTCTATGACGGTCAATGATTTTGAGGATTATGATAAAGTAAAGTCTGTTATTTTAAAAGTATATGAATGCGTACCAGAAGCATACAGGCAATAATTTTGTTTGCAGATAAAAGTGCAGGCACAAACACATCTAGAATTTGCAAGAGTCAATTCTGAGTTGTGTAGCTACATATATTAACGAGCGCAATGTAAAGACGCCAGAGGAAGCAGCTGTATTGGCTGATGACTTTGTTCTGATGCACTTTTGTTGATTTTATTGTGCGTGATGATCCTACTTCTGTAAATTCCTTGCCTAAACCTTGTTCCTTGTCCGGTCCTTAAAAATAAATCTAAACGTACACTTTCAATGTCTTTAACAAATTAAATATTATGAAAATGCTTGAACTGCCCGGGACTTTACTGTACGTCATCTCGGGTCACCACAAATATAGACAGCTCTTCACGATTTTTGAATCGCTCTCGCTGTAGTTTGATACATATATCAATGCAAGTCGAACACACTTCGTATCTAACGTGATATGAAAAAAATCGGTCTGTGCAATGATTTTGTCAAAGTAGCATGAGTTTATTTACAAACCTGCTGTCCAGCAAAGTGAACAATTAATGATGCGGTTTTACTCCAAGTTCATTTCACAGCCTCACTCGAGTCTTTTCTGATCTGTTGTGGTTTCATAATGGCATAATCATCATTTTATAGTATTAAGTGATAAAAGAATTGATAAAGGATATGTTGATGATGATTAGCATTTTATTATAAATATACTTTAGGACTTAAGGAATTCACGTCAGTACATAACAGTAATCAGAATAATTAGTAGTCATATTGATATAAAAAACAACATTTTTGGCCAAATTCGTGACATGTCTTGGTACTGGAATAACAGGCGGGGCGTGATTTGGGGGGTCGAGCAACAGCAATCAATAAACTAAGGCAAGACCAATATATCTGTGATTGGCTACTTAAACACTTTGTAAATAGAAACCTGGAGCACAAACACAAATACACAATGAGGTGTTTGCCAATATGCTGTTTTTACTGGTTCAACTGGGGGTGCTTAGCACTCTCTGGCTCTGGGCCTGAATAGTTATCTATCCCCCATCCTCCCTGAAAAAAAAAAAACACGGGTATCTCCCTTTTTCTAAATTCAGATTTATCCCACCATCCAGTGTCTAATGCAATACATTTTTGTGATCATCAGTCAGGTTAATTAAGCATGAACAATTAATTACTGAACCTACCATTGTGGAAAAAGTGTGCTGATTTAACCCAAACCGCTGCAACCTTGTTTCAGCCATGAGTCTGGGGCTGTCCAGTACTATATCAGTTATCATCCTGTAGTCACGCAGAATGACAGCCCATCTGTTTACCCTGACACCAGCCACTTTCTGACCAGAAGGGTAAATTCTGCATAGAGCCAGGCAGATTGCTTCCACAAGACGGCTGGCATTGGGCCACTGAGCAGGTCCACTGCCTTCAAGGATACAGCTGTGAAAAATAAGACATTAATGTTAAATAGATTATGTGATGAATACATGATAAGCAAATTATTGATTGCCAAACAAAAAAGAGTGGGTGGCTCATCTTCTATGGGCTCAGGCAAGGAGGACTGCTAGATGACTCTGCACCCCCTGAAAGTAGTAATATAAGGTAATTTCTACTTGCATAAAAATAAAGGATCATTATCATAATGTTAATATCTGTTTGGGAGTATGGTTACCTGGATCTGAGGGGGTGGCTCTTCTCTCATGGGCTCTGGCAGGGAAGACTTTGCTGTATCTGATGACAGACCAGGAGGTTGTATGTCCTCTGCCTGAATGTATTTTGTGGATCGAAGCTGAGCTCATGATTTCAAGGGAGTCGCCATCCAAATCCACATCCTCAAACCCCTCATCACTCTCCAGAGCACTATTCAGGTCTTCATCCTGAATCCCATCTGGAGTATCAACATCCACAGCGAAGTCTTCCCAAACACCTTATTTGTTTGGGAATACAGGTATTCCACTCCAATGCGTTCACCTGTACATATTCAAAGTGTGAGCACATGGGTGAAATACAGGTGTCACCGCTACTACACAAAAGTGTCCACCAAATTAAGGCCCATTACTTGCTGGCTCAGGATGTTGCTGTACTGCTGTAGTTGTCCACTGTAGCAGATATACTGTCTGCTGCCACCTTCAATGGCAGCAACCGCACGTGTCTCATTCCACTGTACAAGCTCTTCTATCAGCTACATCTGTAAGTGAAGGTCACTTGCACTTGTTCCTAAAAAAAGCAGGCAAAAAGAAGTTAGCACCATGGAAAACAGATGAACAAACTACTCGTAATGTTCAGGAAAAATGCATACCTGGCACAAAGCAGTTTAGGTGAAGATGGAAGGACGTTGAGCCACATGCACAGCACCTGCCCCATCTTTCTGTAAAGCTGCAGGACCTGGTGGGTCCTGTATACAGTTGATGTGGCGCTGCTGCATCCTATCTTTGTCAAAGAGCCTATTGTGTCCGTTGCCTCCACGAAGTCCTTAAAGAGCTGTTCAACCAGCTCCTTAGTCTCCTGGGCCCCACGAGTGCGGTGACTAGAGTGCCTTACCAGCTCTTTAGCGGTGAGCTTGTAGCCGCAGGCCTCTTTCAGCCTCTCGACATCTCCAGCATCCCACTCAAAGATGCAGGCCGGGAGGCGTCCCATGAAGGGGGCGTACAGCGGGTGGCTGTCCTTGGTGACATTGACTGCAGTGTGCCGCATGAAATGCCACACATCCAGCCTGACCACCAGCTGGTCCCACTCACTAAACATTGCCGCCACCTTGGCTTTACCTCCTGCACTGCAGCAGTCCCGGTCAACTCCTTCTGTGAGGACACACATAAGGACTTGTCCAAATTCATTCCCCACATCTGTCACCCACGCAGCGGTGCCAGCAGCATCACCTGCTAGCTTCTTGGTGACCTGAAGTACATAATAAGATTATTAATATCATCAAAGGAACAAGCCATTTTGGTAACACTTTATAATAACTGCACACTATGTATCATTAGTTAAGCATTAGTAAACTGTCAGTTTGTCCTTTTTATAAAGCATTGTCCCAACATTAATAGGGATTAGTAAGTAGTTTATTAATACAGTTATAAATGCCTTGTTGTACACTTGAATTTTTATTTTTTTTATCTGTGGCAGCGGGGCAGTGAGACTTCTGGGATCAGTGTTCTGGGTCACAAACTTCCTCAGCACAGACAGATACATTGTTGACTGGCCCAGGAAATGTTCTTTATGCCTGAGGCACAGGTGCCTGTACACAGCAAAATCCCCAGTGTTAAATTAACACTGCTCGGTGTTAATTTAACACTCTGAGTGTGGACACATATAGACACTGAAGCAGTGTTAAAAATAACACTGAAGCAATGTTGAAGTTAATGAGAGAATTAGGTAATTAACAGGTGATGATTAAACATTATTATAGACACCTGATGTTAACAAGCAAAATCACCAAAAGAGAAAATTAACATTTTTAAAGGACACATTCAGAGGTTCAACCATTTGTATAAGCTGTTTTAACTGAAATGTATGTTATCAGTGTCTGAACAGAACCGTCATATAACGATAAAAATCCAACCAGAGGTTGTTTTACAATCTTTGTAAAAGTTTTCCCCATTCTCAATTGAGCTGTTCGACCGTGTGACGTCACACGCTCGGAAATCCCTCCCACGATTGTTGATTGACAGTAGCGTTTCACCACAGACCCGCCCTCCCCCCGCCGGGAGATGTCATCTTCATTCGCTGTTGTTGATACACTTGTCAGAATGGCGTCTAAGCGGTTGTGGTGCTCTGTTAATGCTTGTACTAACGAACACAGCAGTCATTTTGACGTTCCTCAACGTGAGCCGCTGAAGTCGCAGTGGTTGAATTTGATTTCTGAAGGAAATATGCCGCTTGTTCAAACTCAGCGTTTTCATGTTTGCACGAATCATTTCTTATCAGACTGCTTCATGAACGAGGGTCAGTATAAAAGTGGTTATGCTAAGAAGCTGGTCCTGAAAAAAGTATCGTACCAACTATTCGTGTTCCTTCTGCACCTCCAGAAGAAGTGAGTGTAACTTTGTTGTTTTTTCTTTTGTATTTTATTTGAGATTTTGGAAGGAAATTCCCGGGTGGGGGTACGCTTCTCGCACAGCTGAATGGCTGTTACAAGGTTCAGCGTTTCAAGTTGCCTCGAGCACAGCAGTCCTTTTGAAGACTAGAGAGGCTAGTTAAGCGATGATCAGGTATATCGGAGATGTAAAGCCAGTGGAAATCCTGGTGAGTACAGCTCAGCAGAGGACATGTTTATTGCAAGAATAAAACAAGAAGTTATGTATCTAAAATACATGTGCACAGTTCACTTTAACTGTATGCTTTGCACAAAATCAGCAAACTATATAACGTTACTGAAATAAAATAACTAGAACATTAACACCACTAATAAAAAGGCTTGTGGTTTATTTGTCAATCAGATGTGCACTCGGACACTGTGCTTTGCGTTTTCTTTCAGAAATATTGTTGGCTGATAGAAAGGTAAAAAAAGCATTTATTTAAGAATAAAAATAATTTCGGAAAGTTTTTTTTTTTTTTTTTTTTTTTTAACTGGTCTATTGTGACAATCCCTGCACTTTTGTTTGGCCTAGGTTTTTCTTTGTCTTTGTTTTCCCATTTTTTTTGTTTAGAGTTTTGTTTCATACATTCTCAGACATTGCAACAATACATTACACATAGCCTACATTCATACATCCCACACTACTCACTGATGAGACTGATGCTTGCAGAAACATGCAATGTTTTATTTCATTATTCTTATTTATCTTATTTTTGGACTTAATCCTTAATCAATAAAGTATTTTCCTTTAAGTTCAGTTATGGTTGTGTGTCCCTTTTTGTTGCTTCCCTTCAAGCCAGGGGTTGTAACAAATTGGGGGCTCGTCCTCGTTTTTTCGTTAAATATAATAAAGTAATTTATTTGGGATACAAAAAAAAAAATTGTGCCGGAGTCTATTTTAGTCGCTTTGTGAAGTCACCAAATTGGTAAGTAAATGTGCAAAAAAAATTTTTTTAACGTGAGTTTCCCTGGTAGGTGTAGTGGCATGTTTCCTTTTGAGACATGTTGGGGGGTTTTGGTAGTGTTGCGATGAAAGTGGGTAGTAGTGTTTAACTCGGGAGCACATCCGTGGTGTTGAGCGCGTCGCTGATTTAATCAGTTGCGTTGTTCACCCAACGGGCTTCAGTGCATAAGTACCCCCCACCAGTAATCGCATGAAGACTAGGGTTGAGGTAGATATAGGATTTTGGGGAAAATAGGTAGCGGGACTCTCTCGTTAGTTGTTTGCACTGTGTATTTTTTTTTTTAACTTTTTGGTGGCTTTCTCATGGCTGATGCCAATTCATTTATTAGGTCACCTTTTGACATTTTTGACTAAAGAACAATTGTTAAAGATTGCTGAATATTATAAGATGGTGATTAAAGATAAAAGAGTTGGGGGAAAAAAAATTGTGTTCGTTTTAAAATCTGAACTTGTTGGAAATGGCTTTTTAAAGACTAAAGTTGAGAGATTGGTTAGGTAATAATTGTGTTGCGCTGCTGCAATGTGTTTTAAGTGGTAAGGCACAAGTAGCTTTTTCTTCTATGACGGTTAATGATTTTGAGGATTATGATAAAGTAAAGTCTGTTATTTTAAAAGTATATGAATGCGTACCAGAAGCATACAGGCAATAATTTTGTTTGCAGATAAAAGTGCAGGCACAAACACATCTAGAATTTGCAAGAGTCAATTCTGAGTTGTGTAGCTACATATATTAACGAGCGCAATGTAAAGACGCCAGAGGAAGCAGCTGTATTGGCTGATGACTTTGTTCTGATGCACTTTTGTTGATTTTATTGTGCGTGATGATCCTACTTCTGTAAATTCCTTGCCTAAACCTTGTTCCTTGTCCGGTCCTTAAAAATAAATCTAAACGTACACTTTCAATGTCTTTAACAAATTAAATATTATGAAAATGCTTGAACTGCCCGGGACTTTACTGTACGTCATCTCGGGTCACCACAAATATAGACAGCTCTTCACGATTTTTGAATCGCTCTCGCTGTAGTTTGATACATATATCAATGCAAGTCGAACACACTTCGTATCAAACGTGATATGAAAAAAATCGGTCTGTGCAATGATTTTGTCAAAGTAGCATGAGTTTATTTACAAACCTGCTGTCCAGCAAAGTGAACAATTAATGATGCGGTTTTACTCCAAGTTCATTTCACAGCCTCACTCGAGTCTTTTCTGATCTGTTGTGGTTTCATAATGGCATAATCATCATTTTATAGTATTAAGTGATAAAAGAATTGATAAAGGATATGTTGATGATGATTAGCATTGTATTATAAATATACTTTAGGACTTAAGGAATTCACGTCAGTACATAACAGTAATCAGAATAATTAGTAGTCATATTGATATAAAAAAACAACATTTTTGGCCAAATTCGTGACATGTCTTGGTTCTGGAAGAACAGGCGGGGCGTGATTTGGGGGGGGTCGAGCAACAGCAATCAATAAACTAAGGCAAGACCAATATATCTGTGATTGGCTACTTAAACACTTTGTAAATAGAAACCTGGAGCACAAACACAAATACACAATGAGGTGTTTGCCAATATGCTGTTATTACTGGTTCAACTGGGGGTGCTTAGCACTCTCTGGCTCTGGGCCTGAATAGTTATCTATCCCCCATCCTCCCTGAAAAAAAAAAAACACGGGTATCTCCCTTTTTCTAAATTCAGATTTATCCCACCATCCAGTGTCTAATGCAATACATTTTTGTGATCATCAGTCAGGTTAATTAAGCATGAACAATTAATTACTGAACCTACCATTGTGGAAAAAGTGTGCTGATTTAACCCAAACCGCTGCAACCTTGTTTCAGCCATGAGTCTGGGGCTGTCCAGTACTATATCAGTTATCATCCTGTAGTCACGCAGAATGACAGCCCATCTGTTTACCCTGACACCAGCCACTTTCTGACCAGAAGGGTAAATTCTGCATAGAGCCAGGCAGATTGCTTCCACAAGACGGCTGGCATTGGGCCACTGAGCAGGTCCACTGCCTTCAAGGATACAGCTGTGAAAAATAAGACATTAATGTTAAATAGATTATGTGATGAATACATGATAAGCAAATTATTGATTGCCAAACAAAAAAGAGTGGGTGGCTCATCTTCTATGGGCTCAGGCAAGGAGGACTGCTAGATGACTCTGCACCCCCTGAAAGTAGTAATATAAGGTAATTTCTACTTGCATAAAAATAAAGGATCATTATCACAATGTTAATATCTGTTTGGGAGTATGGTTACCTGGATCTGAGGGGGTGGCTCTTCTCTCATGGGCTCTGGCAGGGAAGACTTTGCTGTATCTGATGACAGACCAGGAGGTTGTATGTCCTCTGCCTGAATGTATTTTGTGGATCGAAGCTGAGCTCATGATTTCAAGAGAGTCGCCATCCAAATCCACATCCTCAAACCCCTCATCACTCTCCAGAGCACTATTCAGGTCTTCATCCTGAATCCCATCTGGAGTATCAACATCCACAGCGAAGTCTTCCTCAAACACCTTATTTGTTTGGGAATACAGGTATTCCACTCCAATGCGTTCACCTGTACATATTCAAAGTGTGAGCACATGGGTGAAATACAGGTGTCACCGCTACTACACAAAAGTGTCCACCAAATTAAGGCCCATTACTTGCTGGCTCAGGATGTTGCTGTACTGCTGTAGTTGTCCACTGTAGCAGATATACTGTCTGCTGCCACCTTCAATGGCAGCAACCGCACGTGTCTCATTCCACTGTACAAGCTCTTCTATCAGCTACATCTGTAAGTGAAGGTCACTTGCACTTGTTCCTAAAAAAAAGCAGGCAGAAAGAAGTTAGCACCATGGAAAACAGATGAACAAACTACTCGTAATGTTCAGGAAAAATGCATACCTGGCACAAAGCAGTTTAGGTGAAGATGGAAGGACGTTGAGCCACATGCACAGCACCTGCCCCATCTTTCTGTAAAGCTGCAGGACCTGGTGGGTCCTGTATACAGTTGATGTGGCGCTGCTGCATCCTATCTTTGTCAAAGAGCCTAGTCCCCATTGTGTCCGTTGCCTCCACGAAGTCCTTAAAGAGCTGTTCAACCAGCTCCTTAGTCTCCTGGGCCCCACGAGTGCGGTGACTAGAGTGCCTTACCAGCTCTTTAGCGGTGAGCTTGTAGCCGCAGGCCTCTTTCAGCCTCTCGACATCTCCAGCATCCCACTCAAAGATGCAGGCCGGGAGGCGTCCCATGAAGGGGGCGTACAGCGGGTGGCTGTCCTTGGTGACATTGACTGCAGTGTGCCGCATGAAATGCCACACATCCAGCCTGACCACCAGCTGGTCCCACTCACTAAACATTGCCGCCACCTTGGCTTTACCTCCTGCACTGCAGCAGTCCCGGTCAACTCCTTCTGTGAGGACACACATAAGGACTTGTCCAAATTCATTCCCCACATCTGTTACCCACGCAGCGGTGCCAGCAGCATCACCTGCTAGCTTCTTGGTGACCTGAAGTACATAATAAGATTATTAATATCATCAAAGGAACAAGCCATTTTGGTAACACTTTATAATAACTGCACACTATGTATCATTAGTTAAGCATTAGTAAACTGTCAGTTTGTCCTTTTATAAAGCATTGTCCCAACATTAATAGGGATTAGTAAGTAGTTTATTAATACAGTTATAAATGCCTTGTTGTACACTTGAATTTTAATTTTTTTTTATCTGTGGCAGCGGGGCAGTGAGACTTCTGGGATCAGTGTTCTGGGTCACAAACTTCCTCAGCACAGACAGATACATTGTTGACTGGCCCAGGAAATGTTCTTTATGCCTGAGGCACAGGTGCCTGTACACAGCAAAATCCCCAGTGTTAAATTAACACTGCTCGGTGTTAATTTAACACTCTGAGTGTGGACACATATAGACACTGAAGCAGTGTTAAAAATAACACTGAAGCAATGTTGAAGTTAATGAGAGAATTAGGTAATTAACAGGTGATGATTAAACATTATTATAGACACCTGATGTTAACAAGCAAAATCACCAAAAGAGAAAATTAACATTTTTAAAGGACACATTCAGAGGTTCAACCATTTGTATAAGCTGTTTTAACTGAAATGTATGTTATCAGTGTCTGAACAGAACCGTCATATAACGATAAAAATCCAACCAGAGGTTGTTTTACAATCTTTGTAAAAGTTTTCCCCATTCTCAATTGAGCTGTTCGACCGTGTGACGTCACATGCTCGGAAATCCCTCCCACGATTGTTGATTGACAGTAGCGTTTCACCACAGACCCGCCCTCCCCCCGCCGGGAGATGTCATCTTCATTCGCTGTTGTTGATACACTTGTCAGAATGGCGTCTAAGCGGTTGTGGTGCTCTGTTAATGCTTGTACTAACGAACACAGCAGTCATTTTGACGTTCCTCCACGTGAGCCGCTGAAGTCGCAGTGGTTGAATTTGATTTCTGAAGGAAATATGCCGCTTGTTCAAACTCAGCGTTTTCATGTTTGCACGAATCATTTCTTATCAGACTGCTTCATGAACGAGGGTCAGTATAAAAGTGGTTATGCTAAGAAGCTGGTCCTGAAAAAAGTATCGGTACCAACTATTTGTGTTCCTTCTGCACCTCCAGAAGAAGTGAGTGTAACTTTTATTAGACTTTATTTTAATATTTGTAAATCTTTTGCACGTTTGTCGGTCAATGCTGCTACAGCTTACATTATGGAATGTTGTCTATAAGCCGCGTTTATACTATCAGGCCAAAAGTTTTAATACCATTTGTGATACCATGGCAACGACTGAGTGTTCTGAATATATGTACGTTCTTCAATATAACTCATAATTTCACGTTTATAATAAACAACGCTTTATGCTTTTTGTGTAAGTAGGTTGTAAAGTTAACGTGTTAACACTATATTAAACTTATTTTTGTAGATGGTTTATAATGGTGCCTGTTACTGATTGATCGTTTTGTAAATGGTATAACTGCATGAAGATTAGCCTAGGCCGTCATGTTGTTCTGGGTCCGACTCGGTTCAAATCGATAAGGTTGGACAGATCCTCCAACTGCCATTCTTTCTCCAAAACATTAAATGTTACCAGGGCAACACTCCACGTGTGTTGAGTAAAAACGCCCCACAGAGCAGAGAGGCGGGGTGAGCAGAGCTCATGATCATTTAAAGGCACATGGACTGAAACAGAGTGCTGAAAAAAGAGCTAGTATTTGACAGGGTGAATGGAGTGTTTTTTTACAATACTAATGATTTTTTTTAATTAAAGTATATTACAAACTTTTCATTTAGACCCTAAATAATCATTTTAACTTGTGCAAAAAATAGCATTATATGTCTCCTTTAAGCAACCATTATAGCGGGCAGGGTTTGCATTAGTTGGGATCTTGACCCTTGTATTTTTAATATTAGGTTTTGTTTATTATTGCTGTACACCTGGCGGGTCCTGGATGCACTGTATGTAGCGCTGCTGGGTCGGCCAGATCTCCTGCATCCTCTCCTGGTCAAGGAGTTGATGCCCATGGTGTCCGTAGCCCCAGCAAAGTCTTTAAGCAGCTTCTCAATCAGCTGCTCAGTCTCCTGGGCCCCTCGAGTGCGGTGGCAGCAATGCTTTGCCAGTTCTTTGGGGTGGGCTGATGAAAAGAATTGATGTGGAAAGATCTGTTACATTTGAAAAAAATATAATTTTGTAACAGAAAAAAAAAACACCAAAACAGAAGCGTGATGTAGCCTACACGTATCTGTACTAATGGTGATGTTATGAGCATGTGTCTTCTTACATTTTTAGTGGAATCCATCTTCAGGATGGTTCCATAGATAGAAGTCACCCTGGCCTTTAGTTCCGGCAGCCGTGTCAGTACGTCTTTGGCATAAACTGACAGCAGCCACGCCGGACAAGGCACAGGTACCATCTGAGGCAGCTGGGCAGCGTGACTGCTAGGGTCTGTGGCATTGTCCGGGAACTTCCCAATCACAGAGAGATAATGGGTTGTCTGGACAATCCAGTGCTCTCTGTGCCTGACGCACAGGTTCCGGTATGCGGAAGTTGCACTGTTCCCCAATGAGTGCTCCCGCATCCACCTCACAATCTCCTTATCACACAACATTTTTAAAATAAATGAATAAATAAAGACCACAGATCAATATCAGATGAGCATGAAAGACACACAAAACAAAACAGTGTGCCAACCTGTAGGTCAAAACAGCATGAAACATTTCCCTGTGAACAGGATCGAGCTGGTTAAGAATATCCTGTGACCAGCCTGCCAGCTTTTTTTTTTTGCAGGACCGGCATTCAAGGTACTCTGTAGCCATGAAGTACCTGCCGCTGACATGCAAGACCTTCCTGACGGTTTTGCACATTCCGCGCGCTGTCAGTGGGAATCCAAGACGGCGACAGTTGGGCTGTGAGCACAGCAGCCTGTATGACCACAAGTGGTAAGGTACCCACAGGAACAGCCTGGCATGATAGAAACTATCAGGTGATGGAGGAGGCTGTGTATACAGAGGACGGGGCCCAGGAGGATGCCACCAGAGACGCAAGTTTTT
Source organism: Cirrhinus molitorella (assembly GCA_033026305.1). Taxonomy (NCBI): domain Eukaryota; kingdom Metazoa; phylum Chordata; class Actinopteri; order Cypriniformes; family Cyprinidae; genus Cirrhinus; species Cirrhinus molitorella. The sequence goes on from CM065125.1 coordinate 26,186,642, forward strand.
GGTCAGCGCCAGCCTCCCAGACTTGTCTCTGGTGAAAAGGGCCTTGCTGACCCACAAATGCTGCTCTTTGGGCAGGGTCTGTCTCCAGCCTTCAGGCAACGATGGCTGTAAGAGGAAGAAAAAAAGAAATTGTGTGGGTGTTCTTTTCTGCTGCCGATTTTCTGGCACAGCAGCTCTTGATGCAGAGGACTGAGGCTCTGGCTGACTGGATGGTTGATTCACATCAGCGGTGTCGTATAAAAGGAAAAAGTAAATAAGATACATAGAAGTGGCGCCATCAGTGTTATATACTATTACAAGATTAATACAATTATTATTACTACTGCTAGATATTAGCACTACAATTTATCATTAGTAGTATGTTAAGATTACTGATTGCAGCTGTAGCTGCCCATTTAATGATTGAAAACGATGTGACGACAAAAAGATGACAAGCAGAAATGTGCGGTGATAAAGATAGAAAAATCGCAGCTGTCTTTGAAAAAAGCCATAAAGTGTGTAAAAAGATGTTACTAAATTTTACTAAAAGCAGAAAAAGGACAAAGCCATGTTAGCCCGCATGACCAGAAGGTGTAGTACACCTCCTACCTTACTGTTTCCAAAACCATCCATCTGAAGGCTGATAATACATAATAACAAAACGGGTTATATAATGTTCAAGACCACGGTTTTCTTAAATTTAAACCACAAATGTAATCCCACTAAAGAGAAGGTAATGCTCACCTGGAACATCTACATGTGCCACTGCAGCAAGCAGAACTTCATCAGATGGTTCCTCTGCGGAAACTGAGCTGGAGGTGGACACTGTTAATATCAGGACGAATGGTGTTCATTAAGTCACATTTATTTATGTAGTGTTTAACACAATACAAAGCAGCTTTACAGTATGCTAAAATAATGCAGTAATCATTAAACATGAGACAAATTCAAACTCCGCTTTAAGCATCTCTAAAAAGCAGCTCAAGTCAAGATTTCGTTCATTTCAATAACTGTTAACGGTGTTAAGTTTATGCAAGAATTATAATATAAAAATGTATAAATAAAAAAATATATAAAAATAAAACAAAGATTAATTCCTGGAGGCGCTGATTCTGACAGCATCTCAGCGTCTCTTCTCAGAATGTACTTCTGCAGCGTTCCATCTTCGTACCCGGTCTGGCTGTCTGCTTCCTCACCCACTTGATGAAGCTGAAATGGAGGGACACAGAATTAGCTCAAGCCCCAACACTACACATTCTCTACTGTCTGCATTCTCTGTTAGAATCCAACAAGCACCTGGTCTTCCTGAGCTGGTGTGCCAGTGCCCTCTCTGACCCAGCGCTCGCTGATGGCAGCCACCATGTCAGGAAACAGGCCAGCATGCTGCAGCAATAAAACACACAAATACACTTGTCAGATCTACAGTAGTGGCCAAAAGTGATGTCCAAGGGGACATTTGCACAATATTTGCTTTTATTGACCCTACAAGTTTATTTAAACCATCAAAATATATAAGGAATATGTTGGTTAATTTAATAAAAATACAAAACAGTAATTCAAAGCACTTACAAAGAGACAACCACAGCCCTGCGAAATATTACCATGGTTTTACTACAGTAACTACAGTTCGTTCTATAACAACTATGTAAGCAGTGGTGAAAACGCGTTAAATAACACAATAACCACGAAACTACCAACGCTTTACTACGGCATGCGTATTTTAAACACGATAGTTGTGGTAGTTGACATTTATCAATACTGACATCGCCCGCGCCTCCAATACAAGGAGGTCCCGCCCACCGGCCAATCGGGATGCAGGAAAATGTGGAACTTTAGCAAAGTACCAGAGACGGCAGGCTACTCGCCATGACCATATAGGGAAGTTCGTTAAGTGGAACAGAGCTCCGACCAATGGTGAGTCAGACGACGGGCCAATCAGGATGCGGGGAAAGTGGAACAGTGGGACAGATGTGGAACTGAAGATCGGCTCGCACGGAGCGCAAAAGATCCAGGCCAGTCTTCACTGTTGGCCCCCCTGCGGACACTTGTGCACCTGTGCCCTGCCCATTCACCTGAGTATAAGTGTTGTAGCCCCACAGTGTAAAATATTGACCAGATTGAGTTTTTTACATTATACAATGGGGCAAGAAAGCAGAAATGGCCTCCTGTTCTTTCCAAAACCGACCAGGAACGGAGGGAGAAGCATCGGAAGAAGAACGGAGGAAGATGAAGTTCTGCAAGCCACATTGGCCTCCAGTTATCTCTGCAGAGGAAAGCAAGAAGAGGAGGGGGTTTTGGAAAAGCCTGGAAGAAGAAAGTTGTCAAGCCACGCCATCCACTTCCAAGCAGTGGCCTCCCAAAATGCAAACAGTCAAGGTGTCAGGTAAGATTTGTATGAAGTATGAATAAATGTAAAAGAATGAAGTGACATGGAAGTCAACAAATCTCTAAAACCTTTTTTTTTTTTTTTTTTTTTTTTTTTTTTGTGCCTTTACAGTTCCTCCATGTGCAACCTTGGCTGTGCTCCCTGCTCCAGCAGCTGTGACTGATGTGGCCCTTAAAAGAGTGCCAAGGGCCACAGCCTGGAGAAGAAGGAAGAGGGCTAAAGAAGACAAGAAGGCCCTAAAGCATGGCAAAGCCACTCCACGGTCTTTCAATTCTTTCAATTCTTGTACTTGGGATTTTCTCCCATTCTTCCTTGCAAAAGGCTTCTAGTTCTGTAATATTCTTTGGTCGTCTTGCATGCACAGCTCTTTTAAGATCTACCCACAAATTTTCAGTGATGTTTAAATCGGGACTGTGATGGCCATTCCAAAACCTTCAGCTTGTGTCTCTTGAGGTATTCCATAGTGGATTTCGAGGTATGTTTAGGATCATTGTCCTGTTGTAGAAGCCATCCTCTTTTCAGCTTTAGCTTTTTTACAGATGGTGTGATGTTTGCTTCCAAAATTTGCTGGTATTTAGTGGAATCCGTTCTTCCCTCAACCCGTGCAATGTTTCCTGTGCCACTGGCTGCAACACAACCCCAAAGCATGATAGATCCACCCCCATGCTTAATAGTTGGCAAGGTGTTCTTTTCATGAAATGCTGCTCCTTTTTTCTCCAAACATGCCTTTGCTGATTGTGGCCAAAGAGTTCTATTTTAACTTCATCAGTCCACAGCACTTGTTTCCAAAATGCATTGGGCTTCTGTAGATGTTCTGTTGCATACTTCTGACGTTGGATTTTATGATGGGGACGCAGGTAAGGTTTTCTTCTGCTGACTCTTTCATGAAGGTCCTGTCTGTGCAAGCATCGCTGCACAGTGGAACGGTGCACCACCACTCCTGAGTCTGCTAAATCTTCCTGCAGGTTTTTTGCAGTCAGATGGGGGTGTTGATTTTTCTTTCTGACCAGCATACGAGCAGTTCTCTCCAAGAGTTTTCTTGGTCTTCCAGATCTCATCTTGACCTCCACAGTTCCCCTGAACTGCCATCTCTTAATTACATTTCTCACTGTGGAAACTGCAAGCTGACAACGCTTTGCTGTCTTCTTGTAGCCTTCTCCTGCATTGTGGGCATCAATAACTTTCATTTTCAGAGTCTTACAAAGCTGCTTAGAGCAGGGGTGTCAAACTCAATTCCTGTAGGGCCGCAACCCTGCAGAGTTTTGTTCCAACCCTGCTCCAACACACATGCTATGCAGTTTTTAATTAAGTCTGAAGGACTTGATTAGTTGGTTCAGGTGTGTTTAATTATGGTTGCATCTGAACTCTGCAGTGCTCCGGCCCTCCAGGAATTGAGTTTGACACCCCTGGCTTAGAGGAACCCATGGTTGTTGAGTGTCTGCAAGTGTGTGCACAAGGTTTGAAGAGTCAAAGTATTTGTAAAGCTTTGAAATTGGCATTTACTAATGACAGCTGTTGCCATGCATCAGATCTAATGATGATTAAGGTCTGAAACCTTGTTAAAAAAAAAATAAAAATCTGAGACTCTGGAACTGTTAGAGTGCCCAAACTTTTGCACAGTCCATAATAATGTTTTTATTTTTTATTTTTGTTCAATTTATGGCATAAGAAGTAACTATGCATCAATGTTTGCTGAAAATATTGTGCATTTTTTCCATTTCCAAGTGAGACTGTTAACATCTTTTCAATAATCACCAAAAGCTGTTATTTATGAAGGGGTGCTTAAACTTTTGCAAGGCTAATAATTTGTTTTAAAATGTGTGAACATTAGAATAATAAAAAAAAATCATTAAATGTTCTAAAATAAAGAATTTAGGACAGTTTGCATGACCATTATGGGGGCAAATAAATGTTCTCAAATAAAGAATGGTCATTATCACTAATTATTTAGGATGCTTTATGTCTTTTATGTAGGCAGATAAACCTTTTAAAATAAACATCATTTTGTGAATATCATTTTGGAGTATTCACACAATCTTTATTAAACACGAATAAATTTTAATAGAAAAAAAAAAAAGATTGTTAATAAAAAGATATGTACAATATTTACAAATACAACTATTTACAATGAAGAATTTCCTTCATGGATCTTTCCTCTTCTCGTGCAGCCACTCCTCTAGTGTCTTTCCCTCTGCTGAGGAACAAGTAGAAACTGCCCACCCTGGTGTTTTTCCGGGCTGCCTGTATACTTGAGTGCACGTATACTCTTTACGCGCAGGTTGCTGGGGACGGGGCAGCCCTTGCTCTTGAGCTAAAAACTCTTGTGCCTTCCTCTTTCTCCACAGAGTTGTTCTGCTCAGGGATATGTTCCTGCAGCTGAAGCAGAGAGGGCAGAAGCAGGTGGAGCAGAGAGAGTGGGTGCTGATGCAGGGGGAGGGGGTCGCTGTCCACGTCGGGTGGCCTAACCTGACAGATCAGGTTTTTCAATATAGGGGAAAGGTTGAAGTGATGACCCAGGTGCAGAGGCCATTGACGTCATCTGCCTGGCTACAGGAAGTTGTGTTTTAGACACCATGCTGATATCCAGACTCTTCCTGTAGTTGTTGTACCTGTTTGAAATGACAATTCATAGGATGAACATAATCTGAGAATTGTAAAATTAATTTTACAGCTGGCTTTCAAAGAAACTACTTACCAGACAGAAAGCGTCCGCTGATTGACCGCAAAAAGCTGGATTCTTGTTTGTCCTCTCAGTGCTGGGCAGTTCCCCACCAGTCTCCTTATGGCCTGGTAATCATGTATAATGGCAGCCCAGCAGTTCATTGAAACGCCCTACTTCACCTTCCCTACTGGATGAATGGAGCAGAGTTCCAGACATACTGCCTCTACAATTCTACTAATATTAGGCCACTGCGCAGGACCCGAACCCTGCCCCAGCACACACCTATAAAATAAAATAAGATATATCTTATAAGATATATTTATAAAATTTGTAACACTTCCTGTTAAAGGCTTTTTAAAGACCAGTATGGAATCTGTAGCAGGTGCAACTAATTTGCAGTCGAATTTGTCCTTTGAACAGCAGAAGTAGTTGCTGCTTTTGCGGATGGAGCACGAGAAGTTAAAGCAGCGCTCTGAGGAAAGTAAACATGCTTTGGAAAAGAAAAGTTGGAAGTGGAGGTCCTCAAACTTAGCCTTATGAACGAGGGTAAGCTACCTGGTCCTGGTGAGGAACAAGGTGTGTCTTTTTCCTTAACTTCAAATTTAAAACTTCTAAAGTTTAATGATGAAGATCCTGATCCTTTTTTTTTACTTTGTTTGAATGCATGGCAAAGTTGAGAGATTGGCCGGGTAATAATTACGTTGCGCTGCTACAATGCGTTTTAAGTGGTAGGGTACAAGTAGATTTTTTTTTTCTATGTCGGGCGATGATTGTGAGGATTATGATAAAGTAAAGTCTGTTATTTTGAAAGTATATGAATGCATACCAGAAGCATACAGGCAATGATTTCGTTTGCAGATAAAAGTACAGGCACAAACTCATCTAGAATTTGCAAGAGATTTAAGAAAAAATTTTAATCATTGGTGCACAGTGGCAGAAGTTAAAGGGGTCATTGAATGGGTAGAGAAAAGATCAGTTTTATGTCTATTTGGTTTAATGCAATGCGTTTACCTGGTTTAAAAAAAAAAAAAACTCTATTTTGCTCACATATTATATTATGTCTAAGCCCCGCCTTTCTGAAACGGGTCAATTTTGACACAATTCACCGATGAAAATCATCGAGGTGTGCTCTGATTGGCCAGCTGTATCGTGCGTTGTGACTGGCCGATTACTCTAAGCGTGTGTCGGAAATGTTACGCCCCTTAGGAATCCCATCCTCCCGAGCAATTGACAGGTGATAATGTCGACAGTACTAACTTATCAATTCGAGCCCAAATCTGATCCAGAAAATGCAGAAGACCAAGCTGATCGGTCAACTCGGCCAGCGTGACTTGAACAAAACGTAGCAGATTGGTAAGATTTTACTTTACAAATAACTATTACACCGTGTCTACACCTGATGCGACATTCATCGCAACGCAACAGCAAAAGTCTGTGAACATATACAAAGCGACCACTGAAAATTATTTGAAATTTAATGTCCACACGTCATAAATATAACACAGCAGCAGTTTTATGTCCGACATTTGTTGTCGCGTCACGCCGCTCGCGTCTGGTGTAGACACGTTGTTACATTTAACAGCTCACTAACGTTATATGTAATCACTTCAATATACTGTTTCACGAGTTCGCACTTACAGATAAATAAACTAAGTAAAGGATAAGCGTATTTGGCGTGCTGTCCGGGAGAGGGCTCCGAGCTCGGTAGTTAATCCCGAGCCCAGGGCACTCCCCCTGCCCGGGAGAGGGGTCCGAGCTCGGCAAACGGCCAGAACCCAAAGTGCTCCCTCCCCCCCCGGACTGTAGGTGAGGAGACGGGGTAGTGGAGGGATGCTGAAAACGAGAGATGGTGAAGGTAAGGCTGCTTTGAGTATATATAGGGATTCTCTCTTGTGCTAATTGGATAGGGAGTGTGATTGCTGATGATGAATTGGCCGTGTTAATTATCTGCGCGTTCTCCTCCCGAAATTTGTTAATAAAACATCACATATACGACATTATAAGAAATTACTGCTACTGCTCTGGGACAGTGTTGCTCTAGGACACTCTGGGACAGTGTACTGCTCTGGGACAGTGTTGAAAATAAAACGTAGCCATGGATCTCTTCTTGTTTGTTCTTTTGGTAGGCCAAACAGAGGGCTTTTTCTTTCGCATCCAAAGACACAGCGTCTCCATGAGATGGCGCCGCCGGAAGCATGAATGAACACTACAGCGAGAAAGGAACGCCCTCTTTCTTTGCGTATTCCTTTGGGCGGTGTTAGGCAAATCGTCACCACATGTTGACGTAGATACTTAAGGGTGTGTTAGACCCAGTCATTTTAGGGGGGTGTGGCAGACTCCTAACTTTAATAAAGAAGATCTCTTTGAATTTGAGACTTTAGTCTTTGCAACTTTACAGATCTTCTTTATGCACCAAGAGCTTGTAACAGTCCAAAGAGAAAGGAAAACTTGAAAACTCATTCAATGACCCCTTTAAAACATTGGATGATTTGGGTAATTTGATGGGGCTGGAACAATTTAAGAATTTAAAATTTATTTTACAGCTGGCTTTCAAAGAAGCTACTTACCAGCCAGAAAGCGTCCACTGATTGACCTCAAAAAGCTGGATTCTTGTTTGTCCTCTCAGTGCTGGGCAGTTCCCCACCAGTCTTCTTATGGTAATCATGTATAATGGCAGCCCAGCAATTCATTGAAACACCCCACTTCACCTTCCCTGCTGGATGAATGAAGCAGAGCTCCAGACATACTGCCTCTACAGTTCTACTAATATTAGGCCACTGCGCAGGACCCGAACCCTGCCCCAGCACACACCTATAAAATAAAATAAGTGATTATAAAGCATAAAAAGCATAGTTATTTATATTTTTACAGCTCAAACATTTTAAGTGTGCAAATGTTTAACTAACTGCTTCAGGCTCTCTTTTCCATGGCAGGTGGAGGTTTTGAAGTGGGTGGCCTTAAACCTGCCTTGCAAAAGCCTATCCTTGTGTCTCGGCGGATAGGAAACACCCTGTTTGTCCTTGTCCAGCAGTCTGTCTCACAGCCGAACAATCTCAGCGGCTTCCCTGTCCGGAATGCAAGGTTTTTCCCTCAGCTCGACAAGGTATCTGGCCAGGTCCACCACTCTGTCAAATCCTGGAGCCCCTTCTGGTCCTCTGCACACCTAACAAGAAGAAAGAAGATCAATTAGTATGGATGAAAAAGTCCTCCAGCATGGCAAACAATGCTTGTACACATACATACATCTTCCTGGGGCTCAGGTGGTAGGTCCTGGGAGGACTGAGAGGGTGATGGTGAATTCCGAGATAAGCATATAGCTTCCTTGGTTGAGACTAAAGAAAGAGGGGAGATAGTGTTGTCCTGCTTCTCTGCCTCATCCCCAAATCCCTCATCATCTATATCTCCCAAGTCTGCTGGGATTCCTTCTGGGACATCTGGGTCCCACCCTGAACTCCCAGGACTGCTGTGAGCACAGGTACTCCACCCCGATGAGCTCACCTGACAGAAGAAAATTAAATAGAAAACAAGGTTGTAAAACAGAAAAAAAAAACAACAAAACATGGCATTACAGACACATACCTGTGTACTGTCCTGGCTTGGAGTAGCTTTGCGCAAGACTACAGCCAAGAAGACACTGGCTGAGCTCATTGAGGCTGTGCTGGAGTGAGCCACTGTAGCAGCGCAGCGACAAGGGAGCATCATGTGTGACAGCAGTTGCAGCACGGTCCTCATTCCACTGCTCCAAACCCTCAAGAAGATAAGCCTGGAAATGTTCCTGATTAAAAAAAGAAACAAACACTAATTTATAATTACAAATGACATGAACAAAAAACACAAAAACACACCTCAAGATGGATGTGTGTAATCTTACCAGGCATGAAACCGTTGAGGTGGTTATGGAAGGACTCCATGGAAGTGGACCCCTGAGCACAGCGGTACACAGGAAGTGTGAGCCCTCCCTTTGTAACACTTCCTGTTAAAGGCTTTTTAAAGACCAGTATGGAATCTGTAGCAGGTGCAACTAATTTGCAGTCGAATTTGTCCTTTGAACAGCAGAAGTAGTTGCTGCTTTTGCGGATGGAGCACGAGAAGTTAAAGCAGCGCTCTGAGGAAAGTGAACATAATATTAATATAATATAATATTTTGTATTGTTATTTTATTATTTATTTTTTACAGGGAACTTTGAGGAAGTCCCTGTCTTATGGGGAGGGGTATGATTGGTTGCCCTGCCTATGGGCTTAACCTGCTGGGTGGTTCATTGGCAGCACCTGACGCTGGCTGGGACGCTTTTAAAAAAGACTGTTAAATGTGTTTGCGTGGGGACTTGGGTTTGACACTTTGTTTGCAGTTGCATTTCCCTTTTGGGTTTGTTTGGCCTAGGTTTTTCTTGGAAAAACTAGGAAACTCAAACAAACTAAAACAAATGCTTGATGCTGAACTGCAGGCTGCAGCTAATTTGAAAGGTAACAATAAAATGCACACAATGCTTTTACAAGCTATTTAAAAGCAAAGGAAAGTGAGGAACGCGGGTGTGAGCGAGCGCTGGCTCGGCAGACATGATGTAATCAGGTGTCGTTTCGGGAGACCAGCTGCATGTGCTGACAGCAGCGGTGGATCCTCCATGCTGGCTACCAACATCTGACAGTTAAAAGCAGGCATGACGTGACTGGCCGATTTTGTGTACGTGTACTTGACGTGTACTTGATTGTGTAGGACATTCAGGACGCATAATTTTTTTTTTTATATATATATATATAAGTATTTTTAAGTCATCTGACAATTTACTATAGGTATACTGTAGGGATTCCAAAATGCACAATAATAATGAATATCTAATTAAACAGACATAATGAGAAAAGGGCAATCTTTATTAACATTAAATATCTAAAGAAACAACAGAATATAAACACTCACTATATAAACTCTTAAACTATATAAAACTCTTAAACTCTGTAACAGTATATACTATAACAGTATATACTATATTATGTAGTATAGCTTATTTTTGTCCCCTTCTCATCTCCTCCATCCACTGCTCCGCAGTTTTTCCAGATGCCTTGGCACAAAAGTGGACACCTCAGAACCAACTGTGGCCAAACTCCTTCGTCTTCAGTTGGCCACACTTTTGACAAATGTATTTTTCAGTCTGTTGTGTCTTTTTGGGTGTTGCACCTTGTGCTGCAGCTGCCTCCACTGCCTTCCTCTGCCTCCAAGTTGTGGTCCTTGGCACCTTTGGACCAGGAGGTGTAGCAGCAGGAACAGCAATAACTGCAGTGTCTGTAGCTTGAAGCAAGTGGGCAGGGTCAAGGACCACAAAGCTCACCTGAACTGGAGGAGGCTGTCCTGCTGTGCTGCAGCAGGTCCACTGCCTTCACCAAGTAAGCAGCTGTGAAATAAAAAAAAAAGACATTAATGTTAAATAGTTTATGTGATGAATACATGAAAAGCAAAAACACATACCGTTTGCAAACTGTCTGCTTCAGGGGTCACATTCATCACAGAATGACTGACTTTGAAACGCCCCTTCACTAGCCTGTCGTGGTGGCGAGCTGGGTAGATGAGAGCACCCTTGTCAAACTCTGAGAGTTTATACCAGAGGGTCACAATCTCATCCACCTTCTGCTGTGTAACGAACCCCTCATGTCTGAGGTCCACCAGACTATTGGCTAACCTGACAATGTGGTCATAGCCAGGTCTGCCATCTGGTCCCAGGTTCTCCATCTGTGTATTAAAGTAATTTATTACACTCTCTTATGCTTATTCTTTCATATCACTTTGGAACATCTAAAAGTAAGTGAATAAAGTAACTTCTACTTAAAAATAAAAGATCATTATAACAGTGTTAATGCCTATAGGGTAATTTTAGTCACCTGGCTCTGAGGTGGCTTATCTTCCATGGGCTTAGGCAAGGAAGACTCTGCTAGATGACTCTGCACCCCTTGGAAATAATAAAAGTAATTTCAAATTACATAAAAATAAAGGATCATCACAATGTTAATATCTATATGGGAGTACGGTTACCTGGCTCATCTGGGTGGGTAGGTGGCTCATTTCTCATTAGCTCTGGCAAGGAAGACACTGCTTAATCTGATGACGGACCATGGGTTTTAGGGGATCAAAGCTGAGCTCCATGATTTCAAGGGGCTCACCATCCAAATCCACATCCTCAAACCCCTCATCACTCTCTAGATCACTATTCAGGTCTTCATCCTGAATCCCATCTGAAGTATGAGCATCCGCAGCGAAGTCTTCCTCAAACACCTTATTTGTTTGGGAATACAGGAATTCCACTCCAATGAGTTCACCTGTACACATTCAAAGTGTCATGAGCACATGGGTGAAATACAGGTGTCACAACTGCTACACAAAAGTGTCATGTGAAAACACAAACATGTTACCCGTGGATTGGCCAGGGCTGGTGTAGTCATCCGCCAAATTAAGGCCCATAAAACGCTGGCTCAGGATGTTGGCGTACTGCTGCAGTTGGCCACCTTAGCAGATATCCTTTCTGCAGCAGCAACCGCACGTCACACATCAGATGCATCTGGAAGTGAAGTCCACTTGCACTTGTTCTTAAAAAAGCAGGCAGAAAGAAGTTGGCACCATGGAAAACAGATGAACAAACAACTCGCAATGTTCAGGAAAAACGCATACCTGGCACAAAGCGGTTTAGGTGAAGATAGAGGGACTCCAAGGATGTTGAGCCACGTGCACAGCGATACTGGGGCAGAATGACCACCCCCTTTGGTCACCTGCCCCATCTTTCTGTAAAGCTGGACACCTGGTGGGTCCTGTATACAGTTAATGTGGCGCTGCTGTGTCCTCAGGATCTCTTGCATCTTATCTTTGTCAAAGATCCTGTTCCCCATTGTGTCTGTTGCCACCATGAAGCCATTAAAGAGCTGTGACGGCGATGACAGTGCCTTGCCAGCTCTTTATTGGTGAGCTTGCAGCCCCGCAGGCCTTCTTCAGCCTCTCGACATCTCCAGCATCCCACTCAAAGATGCAGGCTGAGAGGCGTCCCATGAGGCGTCCCACGCAAAGCGCCACATGAAATGTCACGCATCCAGCCTGACCACCAGCTGGTCCCACTCACTAAACATTGTTGCCACCTTGCCTTTACCTCCTGTACTGCAGCAGTCCCGGTCAACATAAAGGACTTGCGGATGAGCTTCTCCAGCTCGGCGGTAGTGCTCCACAAGTCCGGAACACATGGAAAGCAGGCCCTTTCCCTTTCCCTGTCCTTCTGTCACCCACGCAGCGGTGCCAGCAGCATCACCTGCTAGCTTCTTGGTGACATAAAGTACATAAGAAGTATTAATATCATCAAAGGAACAAACCATTTTGGTAACACTTTATAATAACTGCACACTATGAGTCATTAGTTAAGCATTAGTAAATTGTCAGTTCATCCTTTTATAAAGCATTGTCCCAAAATTAATAGGCATTAGTAAGTTTATCAATACAGCTATAAATGACTTGTTTTGGATTTATAAGCATAGCTATTACAAAGGAGATTTAAAGGCTCAGTTATCTTCCCAACAGAAAAAAATGAACAAACCATGGCTGCATGTCCAACATCATTCGATAGCAGCCATTTGAAGGTTTTCCCACGGTACTGGCCAAACTGCAGGGCACTCTCGCTAAGTTCCGGTGTCCTTTCCAGCAGCAGCAGCCACATGAGCCATGGCCTCCTCCTTGACACTGGCAGCAGGCCATGACCGTCCAGGGGTGGGGTTCACACTTCAACGGAATTCTTACATCTGCAATCGACAGCAATTTGGATCTTAAATTACGCGCACATAGCTGATTTACACGACATGCATCGCTTACAGTACTTACAGTTACCAAAGAACACGGAAATAAATACTAGATCGCCCTTACACAACGCGTAGAAATGGCAAAGATGAATGTCGAAGTAAGTAAAAAGCAAAGGCAATAATCCAAAATTTTGATGCTGACACACCATAGCATTGTACAATTCTGATGTACCTCCCACCTCCTTCGTAAAACGCGCTGTCTGTTGGCCTGCCCACATGGCTAATTAAGCCAGTCGGGTTCAGGCTTAATTTCTATCATTTTACACAGGCTCAGGCCGGGCTTGCGCGGTAAATGAGCAGTCATGTGATGCATTTCGATTAGCGCGAGAAAGATGTGAAAATGGATGATGAGGAGGTGAAATGGAGGCTTGCCTCTGGCTTTTATGTTTTGGTTGCACCAGGCCAGTGGCAGCAGGACCACGCTGAAGTTATCTACAATGGATTAAATAATTTTCCTCCACAAAAACATGTAGCCTAATCTTCATGAAAAAGGGTTTTTCAAATTATAACTAATCGAGTCTTAAATGCATAATGTAGACATAGCCTATAGGCTAATATTGGCATTATTCTTTTATTAAATTTTCCGGTCGCATTGAGGCGGATTGTGGAGAAAAGTGGTGAAGCAAATCCAGCAGAGCCTTTATCTTAATTTCCTTATTGCCAAATACCCATCTTAATTTAGAATTTATCTTGTTAAGAAAGACTAATTTTTATTGGCATGTAAGTGTATGCCTAGGCCTATTTAGAGTGCTGAGATGTTACGACGTTACAGAGGACTAATTTTTTTTCCAACTTCCAAGTGTCCTATAGCCTATAAGTTATTCATGAATAAATTATGTTAAAGCATGTATAAATTACTCATTCTTGACAAAAGCTGTGTGTGTGTGTGCACATTTGAATAAAATATAGTATATAACACTTCTCAGAAATATACACATTTTTACAATAGCAGCAGTTTCTTATTTTGTCCCTTCTTTCTTCATTTCCTCCATCCACTGTGCAACAGTCTTCCCAGAGACCGTCGCACAGAAGTGGACGCCCTGGTACTGGCTGTGGCCAAATTCTTAAGTCTTTGGCTGGCCATACTTTTGGCAAAGGAACTGCTGCGGTATCTGTCTTTTTCCAGGGGTCAACCCTTGAGCTGCAGCGGCTGCCTCAGCTAATTTCTTCCGCCGCCACACTGTGGTCTTAGGCAGTCTCTTTTCGCCTGGTGCTGGAACAGGCATAGGCATGGCAGCCTCAGGTGCAGCAGCAACAGGCAAAGGTGGGGCAGCAGAGGCAGGTGTGGTAGAGATGGGGAAAGTGGGCTGCACCTGTTAGAACCTGAGTTGAAGGTCTGGCAACAGCTGTTGCCATCGAGCCTACTGGAGGAGGCTGGCCTTGAGAACGCTGTGTTGCTTGTCCGGATGCATCCTGGCAAATGTCATAATCAAAGGATGCATGTCCATGCTGGACCAGTTCCGGCAGTTTTTGCAACACAGGTGGAAGGAGTTCAGAGGCCACCAAGGGAGCAGTAAAAGGCTCAATGTTCTGCTGCAAGACCTCCCTCTCTTGCCGCTTTATTCGAGCATTGTGCCTATATACAGGGGAGACAACAGTTAGTACAGTTGTGCTCAAAAGTTTACATACCCCTTGCAGAATCAGCTAAATGTTAATTCTTTTAGCAAAATAAGAGGGATCATACAAAATGCATGTTATTTTTTTATTTAGTACTGACCTGAATAAGATATTTTACATAAAAGACATTTACATATAGTCCACAAGAGAAAACAGTAGTTGAATTTATAAAAATGACCCTGTTCAAAAGTTTTACATACCCTTGATTCTTAATACTGTGTTGTTACCTGAATGACCCACTGCTGTGTTTTTTTGTTTAGTGATAGTTGTTCATGAGTCCCTGTTTGTCTTGAACAGTTAAACTGTCTGCTGTTCATCAGAAAAATCCTTCAGCTCCCACAAATTCTTTGGTTTTTCCAGCATTTTTGTGTATTTGAACCCAACAATGACAATAACTGTATGATTTTGAGATCCATCTTATCACACTAAGGACAACTGAGGGACTCATATGCAACTATTACAGAAGGTTCAAACACTCACTGATGCTCCAGAAGGAAAAAAAACATGCATTAAGAGCCAGGGGGTGAAAACTTTTGAAATTTGAAGATCATGGTAAATTTAACTAATTTTGTCTTCTTGGAAACATGCAAGATTGCATCTAAATGAAAAAATATGATATTTAGGCAAAATGTACACATTTCCATTCTGTTCAGAAGTTTTCACTTAATGCTCTTAATGCATGTTTTTTTTCCTTCTGGAGCATCAGTGAGTTTTTTTGATCATTTTGTATGATCCCTCCTATTTTGCTAAAAGAATTAACATTTTGCAGATTCTGCAAGGGGCATGTAAACTTTTGAGCACAACTGTATAAGTATGCAGAATACCTCTATACAAGAGGGATGCAAATGTGAACAATTAATTCTGTAACCTACCACTGAGAGATCGTTAGCTGGTTTATAATTTTGTCCGGGCCATGATTCCAGGACTGCTCAGGACTACATCCCGGATTATTCTGTAGTCCCGTAGGATGGCAGCCCAACGGTTCACCCGGACACCTGCAATGATCTGACCGGCAGGGTAAATGCGGCACAGAGCCAGGCATATAGCTTTGACCAAGCGACTTGTGCTGGGCCATTGAGCTAGTCCACCTTCACCAAGGAAGCTTCTGCAAAGGGAAAAAATAGGAAAGTTGCATTAATCAGACCACAAATAAGTAAATAACATCATAAGACTGTTACAATTACACCTGTAATTATCTGTGTTACCTCTTCAGACTTTCGGTTCCAGGGGTCACGGTGGTCTTCGAGTGGGGGACTTTTGAAGTGGCCCTTCAGTTGTCGTTCATGGTGGAGAGTTGGGTAGATGAGTGGACCCTTGTCATGATCTGATAGTTTGTCCCACAGAGTCACGATTTCATCTACCTTACTCTGCATGACAAAACCCTGATGCCGCAA